>CAWUFW010013321.1:0-310000 GCA_963921515.1 Calotriton arnoldi
TGGCGGGCGGAAGCACAACCGCCGTGCTGGCGGATGCAAAAACCACCAGTTACCGCCGGCACGCAGCAGTCCACACGCCCGCCCAATTACGATGCGAAAAGTAGGCCAAACACCGCCGGCAAGCCGGCAACACCGTCCGCCATCAAAGTGCGTCCGTACACGTAGCGGCGCAGCACAGTTGACACACACCGTCCGACGAAATCACGTCCCGCCCGGCGTATAAATTACGATGCCGCAAACAAACGGCTCCCACGGCTAAGAGACACCGTACGACAAACCGAAGCGGTAACACGGACGCCGAGCACGGACAACGAAGAAGCGGCTCCCGAGCATGAATCCAGCACTGCAGGCCCTCCCCATGCTCTTGCTGATGCACCACCAAGGACGCAACGTACCGCGGAGACGCAGGTAGGCACACACACAACAAGTGCACGCAAACAGCGCACACAGTGCAAGGGCGGAAAAAGCGGACAACCCCCCACCACCGCGTGTACACTACACATCCACCATTGCATCCACATATGACACACAGGCCAAATCGTAACATCGCGTAACACATGTGTACACACCACCTGGGACTAGGAACCAACAACCCCGTCACGGCCCCAAAGCGGCGATGACGCCGCCACACATGCGCACAGCGCAGAGGCCAACCGCAGCGCCATGCATGCGTCGCACACAGACAGAGGGACACAACCAAGCAGCACACACATCAGCCCCACCCCGAACGCACATGACACGTGACAGGCCTGCCACAGACATGTCCCCAACGCCCAATTCACGGACAACACCCAACGCCACACAACCGACGCACACATGTCAGTGAAGTCACGCAACAGCAGGACACACCCCAGTGTGACAAACATGGCGTAGCACACAGCGGCGGCAACACCAACTAGGAGAAGCAGGGCCCCTTCGGGAAGAGGAACGCCAGTACCACACTGAAACACCCATACCACCCTGCACATATGAACAAGACATATAAAACGGAACACCAAAGAGCCCGGGGACCGACAACAGGTGGCCCAAGAATAACATTCACACACAAGGCCCAACGCAGAGCGGAAAGGCAGCCTGCCGCCCACACAAGGGAGAGCAGACAGCACTGAATGACCTTCCATTCCAACTCCGAAACCACAGCCCTACGAAAGAAGCCGGTGAATACAGCCATTGTCCAAGAAAAGACCAACACAGGCATGCCGAGGAGACCGACCACAGGGCAGATAGCGCATATCACAGAAGCACACAACGGACGGGGAAGAAAAAAGAAAACACTCCCCCATGTCGGCCACATGCAAGTTAATTGGAAGGAGTCACACATCACTGACCTTGAACTGTCTGAGAAGCATGTGGGATGAGGGCCCGTGTCCTCCGCACAAGCCAACAGAACACAAGTCCTGTCTCCCTACGACTACACAGAGCTCACAGCAACCTCGGAGCGTGCACATTGCAGACTGCACACACAGCCGGAGCACGCCACCACAACGCACCGCTGCGAAATGGCAACCGCAACACACCTACCCAACTACGCCGGACAGCTCAAGCTGTACAAAACCAACCTGATACATACATTGGGATGCGATCTCCTGTCCCTGCTGAACGTAAGTTACCGACTGACTTACCGCATCACATTGTTCAGCTGCGTCATGCCCGTCTTCTACTGTCGGAGGTGTCCCTACCAGCATCCCGTGGAGATGTGCCTCTCCAACCCGGCATGTCTAAAGGCGGACCTGGTACCACTACTCCTCCCTCTGGACGCACACGACAGGGCCTGCTCTGCCTATGGGGGCATGGCGTATGTGGCCAACATCGCACCCGCACTGAAATGGGACCACTGTGCCTCCACACAACGGATCATCGAGAACAGCTACATCGAATGTCACCCAGCATGCCCCATCATGGTCCTCCAAGGGACAACTTACGAACAACACCTTGACAGCCACCATCCGCTACATTGGCTGGCAAACATGTACACCACCAATGACATGGAAGCCCTGCTGGACGGCATCGCATACCTGACAACCTGTAAATTCGTCGGACCACAACGCAGGTTCCCCGATTGACCTATGATGTCCAACCCCGCACCCATGCTTAGCTTCCGCACGGACTGGCCAGTCACCACCACAACAGCCATACCAAGCGACCGGCAACTGTTACCACACCATCAACGACATCGCCATGACATCGGATATGACCGGGACATGCACACTGTTCCCCATCACATCCAGGAACACCGCATGCATCGTGGGAGGCAGTGGCATGGGGTCTGTGTATCGCACCCACATGGACGGAACTGCACGAACAACCAGGACACGACATGGATCCAGCGCCCATGGACACACACACCGCTCAGTGGACATGAATAGGTCGCCTGGAGTCTGTGGAGTGCTGCACCCCTCCCACTCCCGCCCCGGGAATCCCATACCAGGACCTTTGCATGGACGACAAGTGCATACAACAACAACACGACCCCAGTGACTGTGACATGTCCAGTAACCACCACATTGCAACAACAAGTGGCACGCCGCTGCATGCACGCAAGCACATGCCCTGATGTCACCTCACATGCACGCGTGCATGAGGAACAACCGCAGCAAACCTGTCACATGGAACTGAGATGGACTGTGCCCATGATGCCAAGCGGTCTGGTAGGCTACATGTATACCGTCTGTGTCAAAGTCCGCAGCTCCGCAGCTATACGTAAATGTACATTAGCACAGCCTTGGCCAAGCAGATGTAACTCTGAAGCCCACATCCCACATGCAACAGCCAATCACATGTAACCCCACACCCTATCCCATTTGCAATCATGCTCAGTATATCCTCAACATGTATTCCGCTGCCAGTAGTGTCCACTATACTGCATCACAGAGGACAGAAGACTCAATATAATGTTTGAAACCAAAACTGTCTCCGCTGACTCATTTCACAAGTACGAATGAGAGAGGATGAGAGTATGTGAAGTACACGGCAGTCGTGACATGACCATGTAGTCCACTGGTATTGGATTGCAACGCAAATGAGTAGCACAACTGTGGAAGACACACATGTGTCGTGTGAAGTCGTATGGACGCAGTGCTCAGGTGGGTGGGTGTGACGGGTAGATGCGCACATGCCAAGTTGGAGCACGCCGTGTTGGGAGGGGTCATGAACAGTACACCACCGCTTCCCTGGGCATTGTGAGAGGACACCTGTCGGGGGGAGTGAACACGTGTGTGCACAGCAGCCGGGCACACGTACAAAGCGGTACCAGGCGCACTTCAGCCCACCCTCTGTGGACAAGCTGGATCCTGTTGTGCGCCCGCCATGCCCCTTGACAAGGCACACACAGCCCCAGTCGACCAGGTGTAACCCCAACATAGTCAATCCGCACAGGCGATACAGGGCACGGGATGGCAGTGGAGCATGGTGTGTGAGAGGTCTCCTCGCGCTCCTCCTGGTCATATCACGCAGGCAATAGAACCTCAACGTCTAGCATGGCACAAGTCAAATGGAAGTGTAGGGGGACGCACCACAGCACGAGCAGCACTGACGTCACGGGAGGTGGCTCGCACCATCCCATCCATTGCCCATTATACCAACCACGCCACATGCCATTGCGACTAAGTGCAAGCGCGTGCGCCACCACCCCCGAGCCCTCCCCAGAGAGGCCAAAGAGTGAATGTGTGGGCCATCAGTCACAGACGGACGCGGCCTGGCCGCAAGGGCAGCCACAGCCACTGGGTGTCGCAGGTGGCGGAACCGGAAGGCGAAGACTGTGATGCATAGTCCATGCAGGCCGGGTCTCCATTTGGGGCACCACGCAGGTGGACGGCGTCCCGCAACACATCATACCCTGAGACAGCCCACTCGTGCAACTGGACCCACACATACACTCCTTGCCCTCTCTGGTGCGAGCTTGGGGCTGCCTGTGCAAGCGCTAGCCTCGCAGGTGCACATGCATATTGGGGGAGCGAGGGGAGGACATGAGGGCTGGGGCGAAGATGACTGTATCACTGTCAGTGAGTACAAGGGATGACCCAGATGTGGAAAGGAAGAGACGTGTCCCGTGTGTACTGCAACTAGTCGCCAATCTAACTACCCCCCATGTCCGGAATGTAAGCCCGCACCTAGGCCCGCCCATCCGCCACATCGAATATACCACCAGCACGACAACCTTCCCATTCGAAACACTGACTGGGGGTGGCGACCAGTGAACAATCATGTGTAGCCTACCCACGCGTACATGTGGGCCCTCCATGATCCATGTCACCTGCGGCAAAGTCATGACATGCGCAATGAGGGAAGTGAGGAGAGCTGTCCGCCCCACGCACAGAAGGTGCATCAGCTCCACAGACCCAGCAGCGAGTCCAGCAGGGGTCACATGTGCAGGGGCAGCTGTGCCTGGTGTGAAGGCACATGCATATAGACAGCACATCGACCAATGTGTAGTCTGCCCACATCTACAGTCCATCATCATGCGGACATAGGAATTGAACACAGGGCAACACATCTTAGTGGGTGCACCCACAGTGACCAACAATGCGCAATCATCGACGTACCCGCCCTGTGCATGGCCCCCCACCCAACGGAGGCACATCCAGTGCCACCATCCCACACACACAAGCCTTCCACGGAACATGCTGTGTCCAATGGTCAGTACAGAGTCAGCGCCCATCTGGTGGATCCTGAACAGGAGACACATGCACACACATGCCAGCTCCCACTATGTACGTCTGCCACCTGGCACGTGCAATGTAACCTCTCACCTGTGACATGTGACTGCAAGCACACAGCCGTCTTGGCATGGGGCTGTCAATGTGGACACCTGTCAATGTTTCGGGAGGTGTGATCCGTACAGTGCTGTGCATAGGGTGCAGTGCTGACACCTACTACTGTCTCATATCCCCTCGTGCCACAGGTCCCACTTGTTTTGGCCGCTCAGCCTGTGCCCACATCGTCGTCGTCGTGTGCCATACTCATCCAGCCTCGGAAGCAGTTCCATGCTCAGCAGACATTCATGTTGCCGTGGCGTTGCCGCTTGATGAATATGCAGTCAGTCCCCATCAGCACGCCCCATAAGTCATTGGGGCCTAGATCCCCATGTGCATGCACATGGCAGTGGTTTGTATCACTAGCCATTGCCATTGTTGGGAGACCTGTGTAAGTGTATTGTGGCCGTGCCGTCCCAGCTTGACAGCTGGGCTGTGGCTCATGTGCTTGCTCAGTCATGTCAGTGATGTGTATGCGAAATTGCTATGTGTTGTGTTGCTTTGACATGTGTCCACTGCCATTTTCCCTAGGCGGAGACCGAACATTGACCGCCCATGCCAATTGCTGGCGGACATGGACGATACAGAGGTCATTAGGAAGTTTCGGCTGGACAGGCCAACCCTGCATCGACTGTGTGCCATGTTGAAACCCCATCTCCGTCCCCGCAGGGTGTATCCGACAGCTGTCACCCCCACAGCTAAGCTGATGGCCGCCATGCATTTCTTCGCCACTGGGTCATTCCAGCACACAGTGGGCAGTGGAGGAGGGATGTCCCAGCCCATGTTCAGCAAGGTGCTGAGGGATGTACTGGCAGCCATGATGCTGTACCGAAACAGGTACATCCGCTTCCCCAGGGCTCGTGAATTGGCGGCAGTGAAGGGTGCATTCTATGCCCTTGGCAGAATCCCACACGTCGTTGGAGCCATTGACTGCACACATGTTGGCCTTGTTCCACCACAGGCCACTGAGCACCTGTACCGCAACAGGAAGCACACGCACTCCCTGAATGTGCAAGTGGTGTGCCTTGCGGACATGGTGATCACCCACGTGTGTGCAAAGTTCCCAGGCTCGGCCCATGACGCACACATAATGCGCAACAGCATCTTGCCACGACTGATGTCCAATCTGCAACAGGATCGTGGCTGAATTGTCGGTGAGTATGTGGAGTGGTGTAGCGTGCTGGTTGTGCGATGCTGTCCCCTGTCCAGTTGGAATAGCAACAGTTCTCTGTGTCCCTCACACCCAGGTGACTCTGCGTACCCGAATGGGGCATGGCTGCTCAGTCCATTGAGGAATCCTCGCACCCCAGCAGACGATCGCTACAATGAGGCACATGGGAGGACCAGACGTGTGGTCGAGCGTACCTTTGGCCTCCTCAAGTCCAGGTTCAGGTGCCTGGACCGCACCGAGGGTGCGCTGGCATACTCCCACAGAAGGTGTGCCAGATAGTGGTGGCGTGCTGCATGCTGCACAATCTGGCCATTCGGAAGCAGATCCCCCTCATCGTGGATGACGGAGATCAACCAGGGCCCCAGCCCGCAGACCAGGACAGCTCGAGTGAGGAGGACAGCGGAGAGGAGGAAGCTGGTAATGTGCGGCAGCAGCTCATCGCCCGCTACTTCACTTGACGGTGAGTGTCCATGTACGACGGCTGATGTGGCTGTATCTGTGCAGGTGTGTGTGTGCTGTGTCAGGGTGGCCGTTTGTTCACTGCGTGCTGTGTGTCAACGCTCCATGGCCAGGGTAGTATGCCACTGTTGGTGGCTGTGGCATTGTGCCCTATTGCTCTGTGCGATGTGTGTACATTGCTTGTAGTTGTTGACATGTACTGTGTGATGGGTGTGTGACACACTCATTGAATGTGCTCCTGTTCTGTCTCCCACCCCTAGGTCCCTACAGGCCCTCCGGTTCCATTGCCATGCCACGCATCAGGTGCCTTTCCGCCCAAGGTGGCCGTTGTATTCCGTACAAATAAAACACAGGGCACAAACAGCAGTTTGTGTAAGAGGTGCATTTATTTCAAACTGTGACATGTGATTGTGTGCGAGGTGATGACAAAAGTGGTGCGTGCAGTGACAATGAGCTGTCGGTCACGGCTGCGTGATGCTCAGGGTGTACCCACTTGTTCCATGTCCATGGTCCAACAGACACATGCCATCCAGATGGCTGTGTGGAGTGGGATCGTAGTCCAAGTCAATGCAGTGGGTGGTCAAGGAAGGCTGGCTGGCTGCCTCACTTGCGTCTGGAGCGTGCGTAGTCCTCCCGGGAGATCTGTTTGTACTTCGGACGGCCCCTTCCACGTTTGGGAGGGGGTGTGTGGTGGCGACCTGCTGGTGGGGGGTGAGGTGTGCTCACTGGCTGTGGACGCAGGGGTACTGGACACTGCTGCTCGACCCTGCGCCCCGGCAGGTGGTGGCGGTGGTGGAGCTGCTGTCCCTGGCTGTGACCTCACCACCAGCTGGCCCATGAGGTCCACGAGTTGGCCCATACGGGCGTCCATGGACCTCAGCACCCCCAGCACCTCCCGCGTGTCTGAAGCAGACCTGGCCCATTGTCCTTGGGCCTCTTCATAGGCCCCAAGGACTCTGGCCATTTGAGGCAGGGCATGGCTCCCAGGGGAGACTTGCGTTTCCCTGACCCTGCTCCTCCTACCAGTACTGCTGCCACCGGCCCTGCCCACTAGCCACATTGCTCACCACGGTCCTCGCTGTGGCTCCCAGGGTGGATCCAGTCGGCCGGGCCACCACCTGCGCTGGGGCTGGTGCCAGCGAAGACGTGGTGGTGGTGGCGGCGGTGGTGGTCGGTGCGGCGATGGTGGCGGTTGCGGCAGTGGTAGTGGCCGCAATGACCGTGGGTGTGGCCGCAATGTCCGTGGGTGTGGCCGCAACGACAGTGGCAGCAGGGGGCTGGGAATGTTCAGCAGCCCTGGATGATGGGTTGGTGGGTAGGAGGGGTCCTGGGGAGCGGCTGGGCCCTGCCACACCAGATGGGCCTGCTTGGTGGTCCGTGTCCGAAGAGGAGGACAGATCCTCCACATCCGTGTGTCCTCGTTGGGGGCTTGTAGGCTGGCTGTGCTGGCTGCTGTCTCCATCCCCAGCATCCAGCAGTTCGTCACCTGTGGAGAGAATGAGATTTGTTATTGTGTTGCACCTGGCGAAGTATGTATTTGTCGTCTGACATTAACAGTTCGTGCAATCTCGTACATGGGTTTCCCGGAGGCGTGTGTGTGGCTGTACCATTTGTAGTTGTGTGTGCTTGGCAATGGGACTGTGTGCTGTGCACATGTGGCATGGGACGGATTGGCCATGCCGATGGGTGTGTTGCTGTGCCCCTACTTATTGTGACTCTGGTGTATGCGGGCTCCTGGCCCATCCTGGGTCTGGTTTGTACTTTGCTTTTGGTGTTCAAATGGGACGCTTAGGAACGCATATGGCAACATGGGGGCCATGCCCCAGATTCGCATTTGGGAGGGAATATGCTTTTGGGGTACATGCTGTGAGCCATGGGTGCCGAACGTGACATGTGTTGTGGCAGCATGACAGTGCATGGTCTGAGGTGTGTGGATGCCTGACATGGCCTGCATATTTGCTGTCTGTTGTGATTACTGGACATGGCATTGGACGCATCGTTATGAGTGAGTGATGGTTGTGTGCCAGCCAACGTATTGCAGTTGTCCCATCTCCTTGGTGTGCGTGCTGCCCTGTGCCATGTGCATCACTGCAGTGCTCGGGGGGTGTGGCCCATGTTGTGTGTTGTTGCTCACAGTGTGGCGTGCGCTTCATTGACTTCTGGCACATGGTTGGTCATGGGCATGTATCTTAGCGTGACTGCTGTATGTGTGGCAGCTGTGTGGATGACATGCCTTTCATGA
Organism: Calotriton arnoldi; assembly: GCA_963921515.1. Classification (NCBI taxonomy): domain Eukaryota; kingdom Metazoa; phylum Chordata; class Amphibia; order Caudata; family Salamandridae; genus Calotriton; species Calotriton arnoldi. The sequence goes on from CAWUFW010013321.1 coordinate 8,624, forward strand.
GACTGGGGCTGACGGATGGGATGGATGGTATGTTGTATGTGCATGGTGTGTCTGTGTGTTTGATGGGTTCAGTGGTGTTCGTGTGCATTTATGTTGTTCCGCTCTGTTGCGTCTAGTGTTGTTTGTCTTACATAGGCGTAGTTGTGGGGTGTGTGGTTGACAGGCAGTAGGGGCTACATGGACAGGACTTCAATGGTGTTTCGGTTGTGTGTGATGGGTTGCACAGTGGCTGCCGTGTGGTACTATATTCAGTGTGGCTTGTGCATGCAGACGTGGCTCCTTGGGTGTTGCTCTGTCTGTGATGGGTCATGTGAGGTGTGAGTCTGTGGTTCATGTCCGTGTGCACATTGTTCACTTGTTCGTGACGGTGGGCGGTGCTGCGTGTTCGTCTGCTACGTGACATGTCCCATGTGTTGGTCGTGTTCCGGTCCTCATGCCTCCAGTAATCCAGCCCTGTCCAGTTTCCCACCTGCAGGTTGTTCGGGCGTGCACTGTACTGGATGCCACATGGTTCTAAGCGGGGGTGCTCCATGTTGCAGGTCTGTGGGGGTGGGGGGTGTTGTGGGTCGTGGTGGTGGCTGGACACCCACTGACACCGATTGTTGTGGACCGTGATGTCTACCTTTCGGCTGTCGGTGTGCACTGCGGTGGCTGACACGTGGCTGTGGGGTGTGGGGGATGCTCCTCCTTGCTGTGCTGTGGGACTAGGGGCCTGGTGTGTGTTGTACTTGGGCTGTCCACCCTCCCACCCACTGCACTTTGTGTTCCTGCCACTTACCTGTTACTTGTCGGTTAGTGCAGCTATGGCGGACACATGGGTGTGGTGGGTGCTCGTTGTGGCGCTTCTGGCACACTTGGGGACCTGTTGGTGGTTACGTGGCTGGCTGAGTGTACACATTTCCCCACGTATCTTACAGTTGTTCGGTTTGGGCTGTGTGTGGTGGTGTCTGTTGCATGTGTGTGTGATGTGTTGTGTATTGTGTGCTGGACATGGGGGTGTTTGTCCCTGGGAGCTGTGGCATGGTGGTAGTGCATGTGAGTACATAGCGGTGTGCTGGTATACATTAGTTTGTACTTACCAGCCTCCACTCCCCTGCTAATCCGGCGAGGATCTCCGGATGTATGATGACTCGCACCTTCTCCTCCCACGCTTTGAAGGTCTTGAAGAGCGCAGGATTCCCCTCCGCCAGTGACGGCTGCCAGCTCTCTGTTCTTGCTCTCCTTCTTCTTGACCAGGCTCTTGACGTCATTCCACCGTTTGTTGATTTCAACTCTGTTCCTGGGCAGGGTCCCGACTGCATTGACCTGGTCTACGATCCGGTTCCACATTCTCTTTCTGGTGGCTAGTGGTGTGTGCTGGACCAGGTTCCCATAGATTTGTGGGTGCACCTTGATGATCTCGTCGACCATGACCGTCAGCTCAATGGGCGTGAACTTGGGCATTCTTTGTGGTGCCATGGTGTTTGTGGTGCTGGTGCGGTGTGTGTTGTGTAATGTGCAGGGGGTTTGTGGTGCCGGTGTTTGGTGGTGGTGGTGGTGGTGGTGGTTGTGATGTGTGCGTTTCTGTGGTGTGCTGCTGTCCTTGCTGTGTTACTGTGTCCTCTCCTCTCCTCTCTAATTTGAAATGTTGCAAGGGTTTGTGGTCTGTGGGAGTGCTGCTTTTGTACTTACCTATGTGGGTGTGTCCTCATGGTCTGTTGTTTTCAGGTGTGTTGTGTCTGGGGTTCTGGCCTTTGTAGTTTTTGTTTGTCCAGGGGGGTGTTTTCGGGATGTGTGCTGTGCTTGTGTATTTGTGCGTGCCTTGCTGTGTGGACTTGTTGGCCATGTTGTGTGCGATTGGTTTTGTCAGCGGATGGTTTCTGTGCAGGGACGTGGGCGCCATGGCTTCTGCCGTGTCGATTCTCATCGGCGTTGTTTGCGCTGGCGGGCGGTATATTTGTAGTTTTCCCGCGCTCATGGCGGTGCGATCGTAATCTCACGTGCGGTGTGTCGGCCGTGAGGGCGGGCAGTTTTGTGTTGTCGTGCGTGTTTCCGTCCGTGGCGGGCGGTTTGACTCCGACTCGGACGATGGCGGGCGGTATCTTGTGTGATTTTTCCGCCGATGGCGGTTTTCGGTTTGTGTAATCGTAATGGCGTGGTCGGTGTTCAGACGGTGTGTGCGGGCGGATTTTTGCCGCTTCTATGCCTGGCGGATTATTTTACGCCGGGTATCGTAATGGGCCCCTTAATCTCCCTAGATTCTAAGGGCCCGATTCCGATCTCGCTCAGAAAGCCCTCCGTACGACTCAGATCCGGAGGGTTTTCCGAGCGAGACGTGCTCCGGGGAGTCCGAACGAGCGAGTATGATGCATCCGTATGCTTACGGACTCGGTTCGTCGGACTCCCATTGAACTCAATGGGAGCCTATGTACAGATGCGTACACAGGCTCCCAGAGAAGAAAAGGGGTGGGTGAGGAAAGCGTACGCCCTGTGGCGGGCACCCCATGATGCCCGCCACACTGTGCATGCTTGGATCGGGGGGACCCATGGGCACCCCCGTGATAGATTCGGAGGGCCCCGGGTGAAGGGGGGCCTGGTGTGGTCCCCCGAAGTACGCTTCCGACAGCCGTTTCGTCTCGCTGAGACCGACGCGAAGCGGCTGTCCGAATCGTGCATCGTACTCGCTCGGTCGGAAATCGGCACCATTGCGCGGCACGATTCGTATACAAACGAGGCGTACGGAGCGGTTCGGGTCCGGAAACGATTTGGTCAGCGCTTACGCGATCTTCGCATCGTACTTGGTCGTTCGGAGTTGTGTGAGATTCGGTCGTGAACAAGGGCTACGAATCGGATCCGGTAAAGCCAAATCCGATTCGGAGGCCTTCCGAGCGAGATCGGAATCGACCCCTAAGTGTCAAACTCATAAAGAGTACTGACAGCATCCTGAGGAAGAAAGAGAAAGTCTCAAAATAATCAGCAACAGTCTTGGGAGGAGAATTAGCAGTTGCCCCTGAACCTTCAAAACCAGGGAGTTTTATACACATTGCATGTATAAACTTCAGATTCATCCTCGTAAGATCATGGTTAGGCCACACTGGCAAATCAAACGCAGCCTTGTAATAATTAAAACTTCCTAACACTAACCCATTTCTTAATGTGTGAAAAATCTTCTGCTTACTTCCTCAGCAACCGCTATCCTAAGATGTACAACACAATATAAAACATTTCTCAAACAATAGCTCGTAGAATTATGTTCTTCTGCACATCTGCATCAGAACTTCTAGCGGAAAATCTTCAAAATGTGACATTTGGTACATGATGGAAAGCTTCATTCACAATGCATGCTTTCTAATACAATCGTCCTTTACGTCATAGCACAGAGTGCTCCCCAGAAACTGTGGTGAGAGAAGACTTGCAGCGGTCTCTGATCATAAGGGGAAAATTACCAGGAGCAAGATAAGCAGAACATCAGAAACTTCATCCATTCTATTAAAATATAGGGGCCGATTCCGATCTCGGCCGGTAGGGCATCGAATCGGATTCGGCTTTACCGGATCCGATTCGGACGCCCTGTTTCCGACCAATTCAAACACCCGTCCGCGCGAGCAAGTATGATGCGAGCGTACGCGAAATCCCCGACCGACTCGTTCCCGGCTCCGAACCGCTCCGACCGACTCGTACGGACTCGACTCGCACCACGCAATGGAGACGTTCCCCGACCGGGCAAGTACGATGCGCGCCTCGAACAGTCCGACCGACTCGCGCCGTCCGGCTCGAAAGAGCAGTCAGAGCCGGACTTCGGGGGTCTGTGTCGGACCCCCCTGTACGCGTAGCCGCGAAAGTCGCACACAGGGGGGACCCATGGGTCCGCCTACACATGCATTTACGGCGCAAGTCGCACCGACTCGTACCCGCTGTAGGGGGCGCCCTTGTTCGCGACGCACCCATTGAGTCAATGGGAGCCCGTGTACGCGTCGTACGACCGGCTCCCATTGACTTCAATGGGAGTCCGACCGAATCAAGTCCGATAGCATGCGTCCGCATCGTACTCGTTCGGTCAGACTGCTAGAGTCCGGTTCGGTCGGAAATCTCTCCGAATCCGACTCGGTCGGAGAGATTTCCGGCCCGAATCGGAATCGGCCCCTGAGTCTTGCATGAAAATGTGGCCTAACTATTTTACATTACTAATCACACTTCTAACCATCCTTATGCAATCGTATCAAGTGCACTTGCATTAGTTCATCTGTTACAATGATATGCATAATTAAAATCACAAATTTGCACAAGTAATTTGCCACATAAATTTGCACAAATGAAAAAACTTTAACAACTTCCCCCTCTGACTATTTTTAAAGAATCACCATAACCCTATTAATACACTTTATTATTCAACCATTAGTTTGTTGCAGCCTTCATCTTCTTAGATCATTGAACATTCTCCCCCAACATATTTAGGGGCCGATTCCGATTCGGGCCGGAAATCTCTCCGACCGAGCCGGACTCGGAGAGATTTCCGACCGAATCGGACCCTAGCAGCCCGACCGAACGAGTACGATGCGCACGTATGCCATCGGACTCGATTCGGTCGGACTCCCATTGAAGTCAATGGGAGCCTGTCGTACAACGAGTTCGCGGGCTCCCATTGACTCAATGGGTGCGAGGCGAACAAGGGCGTCCCCTACAGCGGGTACGCGTCAAAGCGGGTCGCGCCATACATGCACAGGTAGGGGGGACCCATGGGTCCCCCCTGTGTGTGACTTGTGCGGCTACGCGTACAGGGGGGTCCGACACGGACCCCCAAAGTACGGCTCTGACTGCCCCTTTGAGCCGGACGGCACGAGTTGGTCGGACTGCTCGCGGCGCGCATCGTACTTGCCCGGCCGGGGAACGTCTCCATTGCGCGGTGCGAGGCGTGTCCGAGCGAGTCGGTCGGTGCGGTCGGCTTTCGTGTACGAGTCGGTCGGTGCGGTTGGGTCTCGCGAACGAGCCGGTCGGAGTTTTCGCATCGTACTCGCTCGCCCGGACGCACGTACAAATCGGTCAGGAAACAGGGCTCCGAATCGGATCCGGTAAAGCCGAATCCGATTCGGAGCCCTACCGGCCGAGATCGGAATCGTCCCCATAATTGTTGATGCACTTGATCCCTGTAATCATCCATTTTCATATCTATTGATCTTTTTCTCTCTCAATTTGTTACTGCTCTTACTCCTACTATTGATTATACCTACAAATTGTACACTTTAACAATTTTAATTAAAGAAGTAGAATAATTGCACAAATCATTATGATTATTATAGGTGTTAAAACTGATTCAAGAACACCACCACCAGAATTACCTAACCATTTACCTAGTTTACCAAACTTACCGTTCAACTAACTTATCCAGGATCCTATAGTCTCCCATTGTCCTGGCTGCTCCAAAAATGAAATCTCAAGAGTCAAATTAGTTTTGTTAGTAATAAAAGAATCAATTGCTCCACTATGATCTGGTATACATTTACAGCACCTCTTAGCCTCAATTACTTTATAAACTCCACCTTATTTTGCCAAAAGACTATCCAAGGCAAAATAGTTCTGCACGACCGTTGCTCTAATTGCTACCATCCCTACATTCACTAACTTAAAAGATCCTGCTCTATCTATAGCAAGTTTATCTACCACTGCAGACATTAGTCTAATCTTCACATCATTCATTGCTACTCCCATTGGAGGAATAATAGCAGCTAAAATGTCTAAAACTAATTGTCTAAAGCTTTGTTTCTCTCTCCTCAAATGATGTTCATCATCCAATCCATTCACATGAAAGTTTCTAGGGAACCCTAAAACCAAATACCGTGAACCCACCCAATTTCTAAGCAGGTTAAAATAAGCAGTCTTGCTACAAACATAATAAAATCCCCTCATAAAAGTTGTCCTCCAGATACAAATTTTCCACTGACCTCATAAGATTTGTCACACATGCTCTCATCTACAAACTGTACTTTCTTCTCTACCATAGGAATACACCATATGGTACACATTTTACCTTTTCTTCCCTGTTCCATTTTCAATCCAGGATGTAAACCTGAAAGCGTACATTATTCTTCTCTTATTTCATCCAAAGCAACTTTCTGCTCATCAAAATTTCAGACTATTTTCACTCCTCTTTCATTATATTCTCTAATAAAAGCATACTCCTCATTACTCAATAGACACAAATAATCTCTATCCAGTCCTATTAGTGTTATACCTCTTTTGTGCAATCGCTCTCAAATACTCACCACATTTAATTTCCCTTTTTTTCAGATTATGAGCAGATCCTCTATAGACACATTGAAATCAGTCAAGAAAGGAGAAAGGAATTCTTCATGATTAAAAATTGTAAGGAAAATACTGCACAATAATGCATATGAAATCTCTAACTGTACATATGTCGAACCCTCTCCAACCAATATGAGAAGGTGAGTACATCCGTAGCACTTACTAATTTTCATTATACCTATATACTCCCTAATCATTTTATTATATACATTATTCGTAAACCACTAACTAAATGCTCTTCATGTTGTATAAATTCATCATTATTAGTTCTAACTTCAATATTGCTATTTATATGATCTGAAGCATTTCCCACAGGAGTCAGTAAGCATACCACCAGGTCAACTAATGCTAATAAAGTTATGACTTATAGCATCATCTCTACAGTTTTACAGCATTTGTTGTTTCCCATCTTCTTGTTTGAAACTGAAAAATATTATGGTCTTCAAAAATCAAAATCAACAAAATTTTCTTTAAAACAATAATATTTTTCATCTTTTTTTTTGTTTTATTAAAACAACAATAAAACCAAAAACAATTTGAAGCAAAATCAGTATCAAATTTTCAGTCCTTTAAAAAAAAAAAAAAAGTTGATTCATCGAATTAAAAGCAATTCTGTCATAGATCAGATAGCCTCTGTAGTTTTTCAGTCATTCAGCAAAAATCTTTCTGATTCTGTTAATGTTTCTCTTCAGCGCTAAATATTCAAAGTCTCTCACTTTTCAGCCTGCTTTTTCCTCCGATACTGTGACTAAATACCCCCACTCAGGTGAGGTATATTTTCCATTTCGAATTCTCCTTCTGGTTGATATTTTAGCAACTGGTGATTCACTCGCACTAGTTTCTGAATTCAACTGTCTCTCAAAGTCTTTTTCTGGCTCACAGTGTTTCCGTTTGCAAGTTCTCTTTCTTGGAATGTGCTCAACTTTTCCTCTTTCAACAACAGTCTTTTGCTCTTTCTCTTCTTCAAGACTTTGGCTTCAGCCCACTCCTGAACTCCGACTTGAGCTCAACTTAAGCATCCTGCTACCACTCATGCTTTGTTGTTTTGCACTGTAACAGCTCTTCACACTGATCACTCTGTGACTGGACTTCAGGAGTTTCAGTTTCTTCATCTGAATGTCTTTCACCTGAAACCTTTGCTTTTGTTTTTGCACTTTATCGTCACCATCTTCACCAGTTTCGGAAAAACCTTTACCCCCTCCCCTCAAATGTACACCCTGCAAACCTGAACTTGACTTTGGGCCTGATTTGCAAATTGTGGGCCTCATTTATGAGGTTTTGACATAGGGTAGCACCGCAAGGAATCTTGCAGCCCTGCCCTACTTCAAAACAAAAGGGCAGGAATGTGCTGCATCTGTGTGATACGGCGCATTCCTGTCCTTTTCCCCAGTGCTGGCGCACAATGGGCTGCCGTGCGCCAACGCAGGCACTCTTCCACCAGGGTACAAGGATGCCTGCGTTGCGAGGCTGATTGATTTTGTACAGGAAGGTATACCTTCCTGCACAAAATCAATCAATTCAGGCGATTTCCTTTTTCTGTGTGTGCTGTAGAATGCAGCACACATGGAAAAAGGAAAGCACAAGGAGAAATTAAAACATTTCTCCTCATTGCGCCTCCCTAATGCCAACTCTTGGGTGGCGTTAGATTCTGACGCATTCCCAGGTTTACAATTTCTCGTAAATCTGGGAATGTGTCAGGTTCCATGGGTGTTGTGTGGAAACACCCACAGCAACACCCATGGAACGCCCCATTCAAGCAGTTTTCTGCATGAAAGGGGCACATATTTATGAGGCCATGAAAAGCCATGTAAAGTGGGTTTACGTGGCCTTATAAATATGCTGTGGCACATTGTGTCACCGGAACGTCAAAAAAGTGATGTTCCGGTGGCGCAAAAGTGCCGGATGGGCCTCATCAATGATGCCCCGTATATTTTGATAATTTGCCTCATCTACTGCTTCAGCTCTTCTTACTCTCTTTGCATGAGCAGTGTGGATCCATCTGAGGCACACCTACGCACCTGACAGAGCTATTTGCTGCAAATTCACCCGGAAGGCTTTCTCCATCTTTTGTCGAGACAGCCCTTACAAACATGTTTGCAAATTTGCACACAATGTTCAGCATTAAATCCATGGCAGGGTGTATCTTTGAAATCTTCTGTTGCCACATTCACCTGATGAGAGACAGATTTCACCATATCAGCCAGACCTTTGCAATAATCCAGAATGTTGTAGTCAGTTATTGAAACTAGTGCAACTGACGGTATTTATAACAAGTCTCAGTGCTCTGCCCATCACTATGTCATGCAGCGAGAAACCTGTTTTCATATCAGGGATACTTTTGATCCTCATCAAATCAAGTGGGAGAGCATTGGGCTATTTCAAACCAGTTGAAGCACAGACTTTCACCAGTTTATTCTTGAGAGTGCCATTTGTATGCTCCATTAAACCTGAGGATTGTGGTCAATAACTAAAATAAAATCTCTGATTGATCTCAAAAGCTATGCAGGTTGTCTGTAACACTTTGTAGTATTCTCATGTTATGCTGTAATGTTCCCTTTCACCTTGTTCCTAGCTGCTCAGCCAGTGTGAGTGTTCTGTGTAGAATGTTAGTGTGATTGACATGTATGGCATGCTTGGGTGTTTGGTGTGAGTGTTGTCAGTTGGAAGATGGGCTGAGCAGCTAGCAGGCCGCTCCTGGTGGGGCTCGCTGTAACTACTTCTTAAGGACTCAATAAACTACATGAAATACATCTCGGCTACGTCTACTATGTCCCTTGTACATGTGGGACCAGCCCACTACATTTTGGCGACGATCTTGGTGGGATACGTCCTCGTTCAACGTGCTCTCCTAAAGAAGTTAAGTATTAGCTGATGGATCAAAGATGTAAGGATTTTGGAAAAAGAAACAACAAACTCGAGAAAAAGAATCTGATCAAGCACGCCTCGCAGCCCCACCAGTGTCCACCACATCGGACAGCCCCATCCCAGGTGTGCTTTACTCTTATCCACGTACTTTTAATACCTGGAAATGTGTTATCAAGACAGCCTACATCTTGCTGGAGATCTTTCACTATAAGAAGCATCAACAGTGCATCAAGAAGTTAAGTAAACAGTGGCTGCCTACGTATGTCTCTTCAGTGCGTAATGAAGTGTTTTTGTTAAACGACATGCTGTTTAAGTACAAGCTCCACATTTATGACTTTCAAGAAATTACAGTTTCGTCTATGTGTGGGCTTTGGTTGGTGTTTCTTGCTCAAATGCCTCTGTGTCAGCGCAGGACTTGTGAAGTTCATCTTTTGACAGTTTACTTTGTTTGTGCCTGTTCTCATTTTGTTTGCCTCAGCACTAACGAGAGACGGCTGAATGTGACTTGAAAATGGTCTCGTCTCCCTGCCTGCCTCAGGAGTAGGTCGTCTGGGTGAGAAAATAAATTTGTTTTCAGTTCGTTTCCACGCGTAAATTGTCTTGCTTACAGTGAGGTTAAAAAAAAACTGTCATGCAGCCATTTAAAACTTCAAATTGGGCACGTGCTCCTCACCTCTTCGCGCAGAACAGCTGGAGAATCTTGTATGATGTTTCCCTTGTCTTCGTTGCTAGGCAGTCTTCATTGCTGCTGTTGGACGCCTTGCAGCAGGAGCGTGCCTGGAGCCACTCGGCGTGCGTCTCCTGAACGTGCCGCCATCTTTGAGTTGGAAGTTGCAGACTTTCCTTGTTGCTTGTAACGGATCATTATGTGCTCTTACTCTTGTTATCTGCCAACCATGTGGTGTTTGTCAAATAAAGTTATTCACTTGTTGAAAGTCAGTACCAGCGTTGCAGTGTGAGGATTGTTTCATTCCCACATTGTTTTTGCTTCAACGTTTCACTAGTAAGCACCATGGCTGTTTCTACATTGGGTGTGAGTTGCCAAGGATTCTCAGCACATGCATCAAGGTGTGAAAATCGCCTCTCTCATTTTGTTTGCCACGGCAACGCCTTTTGTGTAAATGCAACCATCGTCCGGACCGGAACTGACTTCCTTGTATTTGGTCCTGAACACTTTGGGTACTCATGTATGAGTTCCAATTCTTTAACAAGTCAAAGGGCATTCCATCTTCATTGGACGTCGTCTCTGCTGAAAAGTACTATCTTGTTGAAAATTTCCTGGAGCCGGTTTTTCTCTGCGAAGTCCTGTTTGTCCTTGGATCGCGGTGACAGACACACCATTGTCTTTGATAATTCTAGTTTGTGGTGCATGATTAGGAAATTTAACGTAAAAATGTCTTATTTCACAGGAAAAAGAAACTTATGAATTGACAGTGACTTGTTGTTACTGTATGGCAACAGTATTGTTTTGCATTTCACACGTACAGGTTTTATTGTCATTAGATCTCTTACGTTATATTTTCTGACATTGTGTCCCTGCTTAAGGGATGGGTGTGGGTTTCTGTCCCATGTTCCCTCTTTACATTCTTGCTACAGATTTTCTAAGCCTTTGTACCTTGACTCTAGGTGTTGGCTTAAGGGGTGTATTCCCTTGCTACTTTTCTAAGCCTTTGTACCTTGACTCTAGGTGTTGGCTTAAGGGGTGTATTCCCTTGCTACGTTTAGTATGTGTTAGCCTCTTTTCCATGACTTGTGTCTTTCTTCATTTTGTTGTTAAGGGTTATGGGGTGTTTTCTCCATTTGCGTATGTTAGATACGTCTTCACATTGTGGGTGTGTTTTGGGTTTTAGTCCCACCACCTCGTTTTGCGGTATGTTGTGTGTATGTCGCCCTGCGCCTCACCTTGTTTTGTTCAGTGTGTAAGCCGCCCTGCGCCTCACCTTGCCGTTTTGTGTGTAAGTCGCCCTGCGCCTCACCTTGTTGTGTTCAGTGTGTAAGTCGACCCACGCCTCACTTTGTTGTGTTCAGTGTGTAAGCCGCCCCGAGCCTCACCTTGCCGTTTTGTGTGTAAGTCGCACCGCGCCTCACCTTGTTGTGTTTAGTGTGTAAGCCGCCCCACACCTCACCTTGCCATTTTGTGTGTAAGTCGCACCGCGCCTCACCTTGCTGTTTTGTCTGTAAGTCGCCCCGCTCCTCATCTTGCTGTGTTTAGTGTGTAAGCCACCCTGCGCCTCACCTTGCTATTGTGTGTGTAAGTCGCCTTGCGCCTCACGTTTGCTGTGCATTTGCCGCACTGTGCTGCACCTGTGTTGTTTTCTCGTGCTGCACCTGTTCTTGGGTGTTTGTCCCATTCTACATTAGTTGTTACTCTGCTTAGGTTGTGGGTCAGTCCCATCTTAGGGGCCGATTCCGATCTCGGCCGGTAGGGCTCCGAATCGGATTCGGCTTAACCGGATCAGATTCGGAGCCCTATTGCCCGACCGATTCGTACGCGCGTCCGGGCGAGCGAGTGCGATGTGAAATCGCCGACCGACTCGTCCGGGCGTCCCGACCGCTCCGACCGACTCGTTCCCGGGTCGAACCACACCGACCGACTCACTCGGACTCGACTCGCACCGCGCAATGGAGACGTTTCCCGGCCGGGTAAGTAAGATGCGCGCCGCGAGCAGTCCGACCGAGCCGCGCACTCCGGCTCGAAAGAGCAGTCGGAGCCGTACTTTGGGGGTCCGTGTCGGACCCCCCTGTACGCGTAGCCGCGCGAGTCGCACACAGGGGGGACCCATGGGTCCCCCCTACCTGTGCGTGTACGGCGCGAGTCGCTTTGCCGCGTACACGCTGTAGGGGGCGCCCTTGTCTGCCTCGCACCCATTGAGTCAATGGGAGCCCGCGTACGCGTTGTACGACCGGCTCCCATTGACTTCAATGGGAGTCCGACCGAGTCGAGTCCGATGGCATGCGTGCGCATCGTACTCGTTCGGTCGGGCTGCACGGGTCCGATTCGGTCGGAAATCTCTCCGGGTCCAGCTCGGTCGGAGAGATTTCCGGCCCGAATCGGAATCGGCCCCTTAGCATTGTCCCTCACATGAGGGGTGGCGTTTTGGCCACAGTCTCCTTAGTTGAGGAGTACTTGGGGTACGTTTCCCCTTTACTTTCAATGTGGTTGTTGCTCACTTGGCATCTGTGAGCACTATTTACTTTTTCGCTTTTTGTTCTCTATTATAGGAGGAGGATGGTGTTGGTGTGTTTTATCCTTTCATTCTCCTTTTCTCCTATGTTTGTCTGTTTTCCCTCTCATGGTGAGGTTTTATCTTTCATCCCAGGGTTTATGGACGTTTTTCATCATTTGTACATTACTGTGTATAGTGTTTTCTTTTTTTGATGTGGTTCTATTTATTTTTCAATATAAAAGGGAGAGGATATGTAGTATTCTCATGTTATGCTGTAATGTTCCCTTTCACCTTGTTCCTAGCTGCTCAGCCAGTGTGAGTGTTCTGTGTAGAATGTTAGTGTGATTGACATGTATGGAATGCTTGGGTGTTTGGTGTGAGTGTTGTCAGTTGGAAGGCTTGCTGTAACTACTTCTTAAGGACTCAATAAACTACATGAAATACATCTCGGCTACGTCTACTATGTCCCTTGTACACGTGGGACCAGCCCACTACACACTTCATTCTTAAAATGTGCGCCACGATCTGTCTCAATAAAAGTTGGGAGGCCAAATCCAGGAATCAACCCCCTCAACGAAAATTTGGCAACTGTAATGCTAACTGCTCTCCTTGTGGGAAACGCTTCCACTCGTTTGGATAACAGGCAGACAATTACCAAGATATATGTCAAGCCATTTCATTGTGGCATTTCATTGAATTGTGCCTGTAATCTCGTAAATGGGCTTTCTGATTTGCCAATGTGATTTAAGACTGTAACAATTTTCTTACCCTGGTAATTTAGATGACAAATCAAACAACAACTACACACATGTTCCGCAGCATGTTGAAATCCTGTGTTCTCCCAATATTTTTTAAAGATCGATTCCTAACCAACCTATCTCTTCTTGCATGAATTTGATTTTGCAAATATTTACATTGGATCTGCAACATTGAGTCAAGCAAGACATAGGGGCCGATTCCGATCTCGGCCGGTAGGGCTCCGAATCGGATTTGGCTTTACCGGATCCGATTCGGAGCCCTATTTCCCGACCGAATCGTACGTGCGTCCGGGCGAGCGAGTACGATGCGTGCGCTCGCGAAATCTCCGACCGACTCGTTCGCAGGACCCGACCGCTCCGACCGACTCGCACGGGGACGACTCGCACCGCGCAATGGAGACGTTCCCCGGCCGGGTAAGTACGATGAGCACCTCGACCGCTCCGACCGACTCGCGCAGTCCGGCTCCAAGGAGCTGTCGGAGCCGCACTTTGGGGGTCCGTGTCGGACCCCCCTGGAAGCGTAGGCACGCGAGTCGCACACAGGGGGGAACCATGGGTCCCCCCTACACGTGCATGTACGGCGTGACCCGCTTCGACGCGAACATGCTGTAGGGGGCGCCCTTGTTCGCGTCGTGCCCATTGAGTCAATGGGAGCCCGTGTACGCGTCGTACGACTGGCTCCCATTGACTTCAATGGGAGTCCGACCGAATTGAGTCTGATGGCATACGTGCGCATCGTACTCGTTCGGTCGGGCTGCCAGAGTCCGATTCGGTCGGAAATCTCTCTGAGTCCGGCTCGGTCAGAGAGATTTCCGGCCCGAATCGGAATCGGCCCCATAGTTGTGTTCTGAATTTAAATATAAATCCAGGTAATTCTTATTATAGCCCAATTGCTCCCATTTTCTCTTTTCGTTTTCAGGAGCATCCTCCTGTAGATTTCTTAATTTGCTCAAAGATGTTTGCATTAATTCCATAAAGAAACAATTCACATTATTTGAACTCTGCATATCGTCAATTGCAAAATCAGAATTTTCATTCTCTTGAACAATTGATCTTTTTTGTAGTGCTCAGTATCTTGTTATCTGATATGCATATCTGTTTCCTAATGTAACCATGTCTTTGCCAGCCTTATGGGTTGTGCACTTAACAACAACTATTTATTTTGGTTTCTGAATTGCTCCTAATAAATCCCATATACACAGACTGTTTTTGGATAAAGCTCCTGAGAATGTCATAAATCCCCGCAGTGATCTTAGCTGTCCATAATCAAGAACATCACCAAAAGCATATTGGCTATCTGTATAAATTGTCACATTCACGTTTTCAGATTAGCAGCAAGCTCTCATTAAGGCAATCAATTCTGCCACTTGCGCTGATGCCACATTTGGTAAGTGTCTCTGAAACAGAATATACTGCATAGGCAGCTTTCAGACCTCCATACCAGTTTCTCAGACAAGAACCATCAACAAAAAATGTCAGGCATGTCTTCAAGCAGTATGGCATGCGCACTGCAGTTCTTCCTGGAATTGAACCGGAGCAGCCGAGCAGCGGTAGGTGAGTGGAGCGAGCCACAGCAGCAGGAGCAGAGCAGGCAGGAGTTAGGACACCGTGGGATTGGAGCAGAACGATAAGGTTCTTACTCCGCTCTGCTGCGATTGCGGAGTTTTGGAAAACTTCACACTCTAAACGGAGTGCCGAGTTTTAAAAATCCACAAACTTCGCTGGCGGATCGGAGTTATCCACCCACGCTTAATAGTTAGATCATTTCTATATAAACGTGCTCCAACTTGTCATCATTTTCATATTCCCTGTTATCACAATTCATGTTTGAAATTGGAAGCAGTGTTGTTGGATTGAGGACATTTCATCTTTGGATTGAAATATTCTCTGCTGCAAGAAAGGTATGCTCATAACATGTTAACCTACTATTCGTTATGTGCTGAGTACCTGTCCTTGTTAAAAGGATCTCGACTGAATGAGGGACATAGACAATTTAAAGTATGGCCTTTCACAATTCCTTCACTTTGTTCAATTGCCAAACAAACAGCTGCAACCGATTTCAAAGAACCTGGAAAACATACAGCTACTGGATCCAATACACCTGCAAGATACTCCACTGGGAGCATAAGCCTCCATGCTTCTAGGTGAGGATTGAAAGTGCACAACCATACGTCTCATGACAAAATATGAAAAAACATCATATTGTAATCAGGCATCCAGAGTACAGGTGCATTGTTGTATGGTTCCTGCTAATGAAGTAGGACTGTGCTTCTGGATAACTTAAATGTCAAAATGTGGTGAGTGAGTCTACTCATATAATCGGAGTATGATGGCCCAATTCCTAACTAGCTCACAGTGCACCATCTGGACCCCTAACCTAACAGGGTACCGGATGGTGTCTGCAACCTCAGAACATGACCACTCTAATTCCCCCAAGGAAATCGTGGAAACAGATGTTTCCTTTCGTTGTTACTTAGGCTTGCCCAAAGGAAGACACAAGAAATACACTACTTAGCATTTCAAACATTTATTGAAGCAATTGACTTCTTGTGTAAAAAACATGAGCTACAATTACTATTAGATGGAAACAAAGCATTGTTACCTGAATTACTAGAATGGTGAAGATGATGAATAATTCAACCATTGCAGTGATTATATAAATATATATCATAATGATTACCCTACCTAACCCCACCTATACTATAGAGAGCATAGTGAGAAGTGTGTTCTGCCAAATCTCTTGGACCAACCTTACTCCCCATTACCTGTGTGTGATGTATCAGGAATCAAGTTTGGTGTAGAACAGGCCACTGTACTTTGCATGACAGTGATGGGAGTCAGCAACGCTGGAGATCAGGCTAATCCATAGGAGTGCTCCGCTGAGGAACTTGGCTCAGAGGCAGTTTATATAATAAAAGCCTGGTTCCATTTGCATTGTGTGAGAGGCACAATGCTGTTGTATGTGTTTGTTTTTCCAATTCCGAGATGTCTCCAAATGGACAACAAAATGCAAGGGTAGCATGCTCAGTGTTCTTGTAGCCTTGAACAGAGTGTACAAGTGTCATGATAAAAAACGTATGAAGAAATGTGTTTGCAAGCAGAACACTTTCTGAGTATGTTTTCATGTGCTTGCAAAGCATGTAAAAAGTCAGTATAAAAAAGATGTCAATTTTAAACATGTAAGTCAACATGAACACTTTTGTGGAAGGGCCCTGTTGGACTCCACAACAGCATGACACAAACTCTCTTTCAATTTCTTAAATGCATCAAGACACCCATTATCAAATGGTACTGGATCCTGTACATCATGGCACATTAACCTTACTAAAGGTTTTGCCTTCAAGGAAAAGTTTGAAATCCACTGACGACAGTACCCACCAATTCCAAGAAACATCTGAACCTCCCTGTGGGTGATTGGTGGGTTCAATTTCAAAACTGCAGAAACACGTTCTTTAGAGACTTTCTTCATGCCCTTTTCAATATGGTGTCCAAAATAAATGACTTCTCTTTTACAATACAGCATTTTCCCATTGCCCATTTTCAGCCAAATTGTTCAACAAAGCACTAGTATTCAGATTGCAATCCTCTTTAGTCTTGGATGCAATTAGCAAATCATCAATATATTGGATTAGAACTGAGTTACATAACAATTTTAGACTCTAAATCTTTCTTCAGTATTTGGGAGAAAATTGAAGGACTCTTTGTATACTCTTGTGGAATTCTACATCACACAAGAATTTAATTCAAAAATTGAAATGTGAAGTGGAACTGAGAATCGTCATGTAATGGAATTGAGGAGAATGCTTGGCATAAGACTATGACTGTATACCATTCTGCTTCTGATGGAATTTGAAACAATATTACTGCTGGATTCAGTACCACTGGACAACAAGGAACAACAATTTTAATCATCTTTCGGAGGTCCTGAACAATTCTCCATTTACCATTTAGCTTATTAAATCACTGTTAGAAATTGGGTTGTTGGTTCACTTGGGTATGAGCCCAAGTCAGGCAGCAACCACAATCCTAGTCAGGGAATAAGCAGGCAAATTCTAAATTAACCTGCGCTCACCCTCTGGCATCTTGGCACAGAGCAGTCAGGCTTAACTTAGAGGCAATGTGTAAAGTATTTGTGCAATACACAAAAATATTTCACACCAGGTTAGAAAATAGAGTTTAATTTAATAAATAAAACAAGATCGAAATCCACTAAGTAGAACTTGAGAAATGAATTTTTAAACAATAAACTGTAAAATAGTGCTTAGAAGCAATAAGCACCAATTTAGGCTATCTGCTCGCGCTGGACCGGGACAAAGTCAAAAGTTTATGCCGACCGCGATGGAGCAGGGGCTGGGCATAGGGACCCAGCCAATGCGCCAGTTCAAAAAGGGATGCATGAGTTTCACAAGAGCAAGCACCTTAGGCCTCACTTCTAAGGGTCCTGGACTTGGGTGGCAACATTTGGCAGGGCAGACTCACAGTTGGCAGAGTCCATTTGCAGCAGCAGATGAGTTGGGCGTCATTTATGTCTATGAGACTTCAGATCAGGAGGCGAGTTAGCTAGCACTTGGTGTCACTCTGGGTTCAAGGAAAGCAGTCCAGTACTTCTCACCCAGGCAGGGGAACAGCGGGCAGCAGGGCAGCATAGCAAGGCAGAAGTCCAGCAAAGCAGCAGTCCAACAGAGTTGCTGTCCTTTAGCAGCACAACAGTCCTTCTTCATGGCAGAGTCAAGTGGTGGTGTCAGAGGTCCAGTACTTATACACAGTTGTGACTTTGAAGTGGGGGAGACTTCAAAGATAGGTCTTTGAAGTACAGAGGCCCTCCCTTCCTGCCCTGGCTCCAGACTCACTAAAGGGGGGGTAAGCAGCCCTTTGTGAGGGGACAGGACACAGTCTATGGGTCCAGCTCCTCCCTCCAGGGTAGAAGGATTCCCAGGATGGGCCATCAATTCCCACCTAAGCTCCCATTGTGTGGGGCTGTCTAGGGGGAATACACAGAGCCCAGCTGTCACACTCCCTAGACTTGTATGAGAGAAGGCAGCAGACACCAAGAGCTACAGGAAAAAAATGCCAACTATCTAAAAGTGGCATTTTCAGAATTGCAGTTTAATATCTGACTTCACTGTAAGTTGTGATTTAGAATTGATTTTAAGTTGTGATTTCAGAGACACTACACTTGAAAATCCATCTCTTCATAATTATAAATTACACTTAAAAATGTAATAAGGTAATCCCAATCTTATCCTATGGGAGAGATCGGCCTTGTAGTAGTGAAAAACGAATTTGGGTGTTTTTCACTAATAGGACATATGAACTAAAAAGTACATGCCCTTCCTTTTAAATCCATTGCACCCTGCCCTCCGGGTTGTCCAGAGCCTACCTTAGGGGTGACCTATGCGTATAAAAAGAAAAGTTTGGGCCCGGCAAGAGGTTTATCTTTCCAGGTCGAAATGGCAGTGTAAACTGCACAAACAGGCTCTGTAATGGCAGTTCTGAGCCATGGTTAGAGGGCTACTGAAGTGGGTGGCACAATAGGTGCTGCAGGCCCATCAGTAGCATTTAATTTACAGGCCCAGAGCACATGTAGTTCACTTTGCTAGGGACTTATAAGAAAATTAAATATGCCAATTGGGGATAAGTCAAAACTACCATGTTTGGGGGAGGGAGCAAAAGCACTTTAGAACTGATTAGCAGTGGTAAAATGCCCAGAGTCCAAAAGCCAGTAAAAACGAGGTCAGAAAAGTGGAAGCGGTAGGCAAACAAGTTGGGGGAAGACCACCCTAAGGTTATCAGGTCACATTCACATTACATGAGAATTGCAAGGACTACCAAACACTTCTCTGAAAATTCCCTGATCAATCATTTTCTCAATCACTGGTTTCATTCCTTCCTCTGCCTGTTTTGTAAGTCTGTACAGTCTTATTCTACGACATATTGCATCTGGTTTAATCTTTATTTTCACTGGTTCTGCCCTTTTAATTCAATGTATTTAACAGTGTAATCCACTACCTCTTTTTTGACAGTTTATCTTAAATATAGAGATAAATCTTCTTTTGTCAAAACTGGGTACAACTCAACTCTCGAGTCTTCTGAGCTAAGTTTAAAAACTGAATCCCCATCTTACATTTCAACTGCAAAACTATCCACTGTACAATATATCACAGAATTCATTTTACAGAGAAGATCCCTTTTGAGTAAATTCACAGGAATCGAATCATACAATGTAAACTGATATTTATTCTTCATCCGACCAATTTTAACTGGATCATCTGCTGTAATCTGGTTAATAATTTGTTAATTGCTGATCCCTACAACTTGGACTTCTCTTCCTGAAAGGGGTAGCATTGGAACTTCCACAGAATGGACTGTAGAATGGGTAGTCCTCGTATCAATCAGAAATTAAATTGGATGGCCATTGACTTCTCCCTCAATATATGTGCCACTCTGGTTTACCTCCAGGACTGCTCCAGGTGAGCAATCCTCTCCCCCCCCCCCAAGCACCGTCATTGGAAACTACTCCCTGCCATCTCGTCATTCAAAAGTGAAGGATTTTGTTGATGCTCTGCATTATTTGGTATTTTATTTCTTATGTTTTGTTGCTGTACTGGGGCTGTTGGCATGGGCATTCGAAATGATTTCTGACTCTGTATATTCTGCTCTTAATTCTGCATGTTCAACATCACATTACCTCTCTGTGTCTGTTAAATTTGTTCTGAATTCACCTGAATCCTGTTAGGATTTTGTCTACACTTCCTTTTCCAGTATCCGATCCTCCCACAACAATGGCATGCTGTATTCTTGTTCAGTATATCAACATTTGCATTCATCCCATCTTCTTTTGCTCCTTGCATTACTTGATTCATTCCATTCTGCACAAAATTCATATTCGAATCCATCGGATTTCACGACATTCTCTCAAATTGTTTTGTTTGAGTGATCATCATCTTCTCCTCTAACTTATTTTGCTTTGTTTTAAAATAGTCACTACTATTTTTCACCAGCATCAAGATTTCATCCAAGCGCTTCGTCTGCCAATTTAATTCACTCTGTTGAATATGATTAGTAATCTCCGATCTCATCCCATTTGCAAAAGCAGGAACAAAACCGCAAATCCCATCTCACTTAGGGTTTTCAACTCTGCTATGTTTCTTATAAACATGCATCAACATCTCAAAATAGAAATGCACTGATTCTTTGGGTTCATGTGTTTTTCTCAAAATCCTATCCCAATTTATAATCTTTTCAGGAACTTGCTTTTTCAAATACACGATCACAGCCTTGTATTTGTCTGCTATTTCTGTTACTTCCGCACAATTAGTACCAAGTTTAGCTGGTTCTTGTGTCAGCCATCCAACAACAACTTAGAATTCTAGCCACAAATCTCCAGGGAATACAATATCGAACAACGCATTTAAATCAGTCCATAACATCGAGGAAATGTGTGCCAACTTATGTATTTCACCATACCACTTTGCAGGGTCTTCTCGCAGCTTTGGAAAATTATGAGTAAAGACATACAAATCAGCCCTTGTCCATGGGACATATACCAGATTCCCGCCATGAACTTCCCTTAAAAGGAACACTGTCACCGAATTTGTCCCTACTTCTGAATAACTAGTAATATTTCTTTTATTTCCCTGAATCCCTTTAATTTCTTTTGATTTGCTGTCCCTTTCTTCCATCTCTCGATGTTTCTTCAAGTCATCCCAGTCTTGTGTTTTCTCAATTAAATCTTTAATATGGGCCCTCAAAGTAATCAGGCTCATTTCTTTGATTTCATCATGTGTCAAATCCATTTTATTATTTCATTTTACATTTTTAATTTTGGTGATCAATTTCTAAGTCATCAGCTAATTCTTCCAATTTGTCATTCGCTTCATTAGCACATATAGCTGATTCTTTTATCAAATACCTCATTTCATTGGCATTGTAAGTCAATAGTCTGCTCAAATCTACATTCACATGAAGCATTTCACCAAATTCCATTTTTAAGATTCCAATACAAATCTCTTTAAGTGGTGGCTCTACTACCACTGTTCTCACAGGAGTAATCTGTGCCTGATCCTCTAGCACCACTTGTACTAGGCATTGCCATTGTCACTGTAACTTCTCTTGGGGCACTTGGTAGAACTCCAGTTGGAGCTTGTATTATCACATTATCTCCCTCAGCACCCTTATCAACCCATACAGTACACTTGGTGCCTCCATTGATCCATGTTATGTTATGTTATATTGATTTTTATAGCGCACTAATCACCCGGTATCCAGGCACTTGGGCATGTGTGTAGGTTTGTGGTTCTAAAGGTGCTTATACGAATAGCCAGGACTTCAGCTTCTTGCGGAGCTCAAGAATTGAGGACGAGACTCTGATGTGTTGAGGGAGGTCATCCTATGTCTTGGGCGCGATGTAGGACAATGAGCGACCTCCAGTCCTGCTTTTGCATATGTGGGGAATGTGTGAGAGTGAGGCAGAGCGTATGTGTCTGGTGGGTTGCTGAAAGTGTATGCAACTGTTCAAGTTTTCTGGTCCTGTGTTGTGTAGGTCTTTGTATGTGTGCATGAGAAGTTTGAATTGGCTGTGCTTGTGAATGGGGAGCCAGTGAAGCTTCCTGAGGTGCGGTGTGATGTGGGTGCAGCATCAGTATATGAGGAAGTCTAAAGCTCAACAGCTCACTTATGAATTTGTCATCATCGTCATCTTACTCCTCATTCTTTTCTTTTTCTTTTTCTCTTTAGCCTGCTTTTTTCCCTTAACTATAGCAGGAAAGGTTTTTACACATTCAATCATATCTTCTCTCCAACCTTTCTCTTGGCGATCTAATTAACTTTTTTGCCAGTTCCTGAATGACTTCTTTATGGTCCTATATTTCTTTTCCCTCTCCTTCTTGGTCGTTAAGCGATACCATTTATTGAGTGCCTCAAACTGTGTAGGTCTGGGCATTAGCTTCATATCGTACATAGTATGCCTTAGACAATCTAGCTTTTTAAAATTAAAGGTGCCTTCAACTGGAAAATAGAAAGCCTCAGTCATTACGTGCAGAGTATTTATTCCAATTCGAGATCCAGGTGCAAGTATAATACCCACCTCTTTCATCATTTCATATGCTGGCATCCTTCACTCAGCATTTCTGACCCTCTCCAAGTATTTCATCCTTAGGTTTGTGCTTCGTGAATACATCACCCATGATTTACACCTAAATGAACTCAAAAGAAACTCAAAATCGCAATAAAACACTATAAACAAACCTAGCGAACAACAACCAATAACAGCGCGGCGCTGTCAAAGGTCAGTCTATCACAGCGCAGCTATGCCAGCAACCATCTAATCTGAGCACAACCTTGTGGTGGCATTTCACCAATTCCAGTGCCGCTCGCTGGCTGAGCAACCAATCACAGCATGACTTCTTCATGAACAGGATAACAGTTACAGAAGCACATTAAACTAATTTAAATCAATAAATCCATCATCTGTTTACCCTAGAAAGGAATAAAAGTCAGTGTTTTAACTAAAACAACTTAATCACAAACCATAGAAACTCAAATGCAAGTAAAATGAGAAACTTAAAATCAGAAACGATAATGAATAACAGAACATACAACAGCAACCTGCAAAATTCACGCTAGGCAAAACTGTTCCCAGCCGAAATCTACCTCAGAGCTTATGTACTCCACCCTGCGCACTCTGGGTAAACACAATAACTCAAGTTAAACTTTCAAGCCTGAAAAGAAAATCATTAATTCAGAGTCCCCATAGATGTGTATGTGGCGCCTCGCTCTACAGACAACAGTACAGACAAATAATCAATATTTTGAGATCTTGGATTTATGACGTATCTGATAACTAACTCAATTCAATCATTTGACAAAATAATCTTGAAATAGTTACAAATATGAGTAGTATATCAACATAACAGTAATCAGTCCACCAATTGAACCCACAATCATCATCACATACCCAAACAACTGAACACTAAGCTTGGGCGGATAACTCCGCTCCGCCAGCGAAGTTTGCAAATTTTTAAAACTCCGCAATCGCAGCGGAGCGGATAAGAGACTTACCGTGCTCCTCCAGTCCCACGGTGTACTGACTGCTGCCTGCTCTGATCCTGTGGCTCGCTCCACTCGAGGAAGAACTGCAGTGCGCATGGCATACTGTGTGAAGGCATGCGCACTGAAGTTCTTCCTGGAATTGAACAGGAGCAGCCGAGCAGCAGTAGGCGAGTGGACGAGCCACAGCAGCAGGAGTAGAGCAGGCAGGAGTCAGGACACCATGGGACTGGAGGAGAACGTTAAGTGTCTTACTCCACTCAGCACTGCAGGCACTAGTCTACTATGCGGGAGAGAGGGGGCGTGGGAGGTTTAGCGGGAGGGAGGGGGTCGGGGGGTTCAGCCGGGGGGGTGCGTGCCTGCACGGTGAAAGGGGGGGCAATAAGTAACTCCGCCAGCCACGGAACTCCGTGGAATTTCACAGACTTTTCTAGTAACCCTGTGAAATTCCATGGAGTGCTACTACGCCAGCTCCACCCAGGTTTACTCAACACAGGAACAAAAAGCCATCATCACAAACTCATACTTCACTGGAGATTCCCAAATTCAATTATGAATAACAGAACATACAACAGCAACCTGCAAAATTCACGCTAGGCAAAACTGTTCCCAGCCGAAATCTACCTCAGAGCTTATGTACTCCACCCTGCGCACTCTGGGTAAACACAATAACTCAAGTTAAACTTTCAAGCCTGAAAAGAAAATCATTAATTCAGAGTCCCCATAGATGTGTATGTGGCGCCTCGCTCTACAGACAACAGTACAGACAAATAATCAATATTTTATGGCATGACACGGAGGCCAACATTATGCAAATCTCCTTTATTGCCACCACAGCAGTAACAATGAAGAGAATATAGAACTTTAAACAACATTCCATTGTAGTATATAGAGCATGAGCACACATCCGTCTCCCTTCTTTGTTGCTGCTGCTCACACAGATAAGTACCCTCTTTCAATCGTGCTTATTCAGTGCGTGTGTTTGCTTGATTTTGACTGCCTACCACATGGCTGGGTCCAATTGACCCTATCATGCGATTGTGTGTGTCCATGCGATTGTTTCTATTTTATTGATTCAATCCAACTTTCCTATCTTTATTACTACAACCAAATTCTTTTCAACTCTAACGCGCTTTCTCTCGGGTTTTAACCCCCTAGCGCTTCTACCCCGGCTTCGCTCTGCCCCCCCGACATTGCCCTAACATGAGAGCATAAAATAAATGAATTCCCCCTCACTCGCGTCTTTCAAACGACGCGACCTCATTCTTGTCGCCTGCAACGCCCCGAGCGCGACAGACACGCGAGTTCAAATGCGGCCGCACTCCCGTTCCCTACAAGCACTCTAAGCGCTGCAGGGCCTGCGGGCCCAAACACAATACCTTCTCCGGTTCCGGTGAAAGGCCTCAAACTCCTGCGTCCCTTCAAGAGACCCGGAGATGCTGTAGACTCTTCCTTCCCCTCCGCGGTGCGCTCTCAATCGCGTACCGCGGAGGGGCAAGCATTTAAGGAAAGCACCTTAGGAATGACCACGCACGCAAGAGACGTGCGTGGTTGCCTTGGCTACAACACTCAACATTTGGCAGTTGCTGCTGTCTAACCCGATCGGCACTCGACGAGGAGCAATTTTATCGCGGACATACCCCTCCTTCACAGTTTCACCCCCCACCAAAAAAAAAAAAAAAGAGGGGGTTTATTCTGCCTACACTTATGTTCAGGTAGAAGACTGCATATATCATTTTTAATACTTGGGAGTGGGAGATTTAACTCAACAAAAACATTATATTCACTTCCCATAATGTCCCTTAACCCCGATACCAACTTGGAAGGTAAGCTTGAATCCATGGTATCCAAGGCCATGGATAAGGTTATGGACTCATTTAATGAGACCATTAACAGAAAATTTGAAATGCTGTCAAGGGCATGGCCCTCCACTACTACCGCGCATACTTTTGGCGCAAAAGAAGGGGCAGCTAAGGCCCCAAAGGAAAGAGCCGCAGCAGAACACCCTGTTGAAAGCGCTAAAAAGACCAAGAAAACAGGGAAGGCGGCTCACTCACGCTTCTCAGGCGGTGACCAGAATGATGTCTCGGGCATCACAGAAGGGCAACAGGTAGACCATGATCCCCCTATACATTTCGACAGCGACGATCACGATGAAGCAGAGATAGACCTCTCTTGTTCATCAAATTTTGACTCGGATGATGAGAACATAGGAGTCAAAACACCGGTAGGCTCTGAGGAGGCAAGCAAGGCCTCAGGCTCAAAGATGGGCATCACCGACCCCTTCGGGGAGGATATGTTTGACCCCTTACTGATCAAACACCCCTTGTCCCCAGAATGGTTCCCTTCCCAACATGTAGCGGACTACATTACCTTCTGGCTCAGGAAAGAAATCCCTAAGGAAGTCAGATCTAGACTGAGGTCTGAGTGCCCGCGCCCATCCCTTCCCGACAAAATAGCTATGACTCCTGAACTTGACCCTAAGGTTGTGGCTTTTATAGCCAGGGGTGCCAAAGACCCTAGGAAAGGGATTGATAAGAGCCTAAGATCGTGCCAAGACCGCCTCTTGGACACAATTGGCCCACTAACAAAAATCTTTGAACTAGCCGAAAACGCCTACGTCGAAGGGACACCTATAGACCCTAAAGAATTGCGCCAGTGGGTCCAAAGAACAATCTGCCTGATTGGCAACGCCAATACTGCCATCTCTAACGAACGGAGAAAAGGAATCCTCCTCAAAATCGACCCAAAACTAATTGAACTAGCGAATAAAGAAGGAGGACCCTCTTCTCAAGGACTCCTCTTTGGAGAAGAGTTTATTCGCGACATGGCTAAATACGTCGGGGCCTTCAACTCTATCCAGAAGTCCCAACGCGATATCAAAAAGTATTTTTTCAAGACAAAATTTTGGAAGGGCCGGGCGAATGCGGGGTCGATTCCCCGGCCGTGGACAATCATCCTCTAGACCCTTCCTGGGACGAGCCTCAAGATTCCAACAGACATCCTTTTATGGAGGCCAATCTTTCTTCCCGCAAAGACAGAGAAACCGTACAAGACCCTTCCGGGGAGAGAGAAGAAACAGAGGTTTCTCCACAGGTAAGAACCCTGAAAGACCCTTTAGATACCCCTATAAAGGTGGGAGGGAGACTAGCCCTTTTCTCTGGGAATTGGACTATGATAACACAAGACCCGTGGGTTCTAGATACAGTCAAGGGTTACAAAATAGAATTCTTCGACACCCCCATCCAAACACAGAGACCTCGAGAAATAACCTTCTCTCAAGAACACAGAAAACTAGTCTCTCAGGAAGTGAAAGATCTGTTAGCCAAAGGCGCAATAAAAGAGAGCTCCCAGATTGGTTTTGTGAGCAACATTTTCCTAGTGGAAAAGAAAAACAAAGGACAGAGACCTGTCATAAATTTGAAAAGCTTAAACGAATGGGTAACGTACCACCACTTCAAAATGGAGGGAATACACCTCCTAAGGGACGTTTTGAGAAAGGGAGACTGG
This sequence comes from Calotriton arnoldi, assembly GCA_963921515.1. NCBI lineage: Eukaryota > Metazoa > Chordata > Amphibia > Caudata > Salamandridae > Calotriton > Calotriton arnoldi. The sequence goes on from CAWUFW010013321.1 coordinate 35,250, forward strand.
TTAACACGTCTAGACCTAAAGGATGCCTATCTGACTATCCCGATTTGGCACCCTCACAGGAGATTCCTTCAATTCTCATGGGAAGGAAAACTTTGGGAATTTTGCACCCTCCCCTTCGGCCTCTCTTCAGCCCCTTGGTGTTTCACCAAGGTATTGCGCCCGGTTGTAGCATGGCTAAGGGAAAGGGGCGTAAGGTTAATTATTTATCTGGACGATATCCTCATAATGGCTCAGTCCAAATCGACGGTAACTCGTCACACGGATCTTACTATCTCCCTACTTCAACATTTAGGCTTCGTAATAAACACCAAGAAATCATGTATAATTCCAAGCCAAGAAACTCAATTTCTGGGTTTCATGGTCAACACACTGGATGCAGAACTGAAATTACCAAGGGAAAAGATAAAGAAACTTCGGAAAGAGCTCAGGAAGATACTATCCAGGGAATCTTTTCCCCTGAAACTCTTAGCCAGGATCCTGGGACTCCTTTCTTCGACCATCCAGGCAATTTTCCCTGGACCTCTACATTACAGAGCCCTTCAGAGACTGAAAGCGAAAGCTCTCAGAACGAATCTCTCCTACTCTCAAATAACATCTCTAGACCAAGACTCCAAGGAGGAACTGACCTGGTGGCTAAAGAATGCGGAAGCCTGGAATGGCAGGGCCATCTTCGGGGAAGCCCCAGATCTAATAATAGAATCAGATGCGAGCCTAGAAGGATGGGGTGCCACATGTGGCGACTCATCAATTGGGGGTCGTTGGACTCAACTCGAGAAACAACTACATATCAACTGCCTGGAACTTCTAGCGGGTTCTTTCGCAGTTCGCAGCTTCTCTCAGAACTCAATGAAATGTTGCATAATGCTGCGCATGGACAATGTCTCTGCAGTGAAATACGTCAACAAGATGGGGGGACCACACTCAAAGGGTCTTACGGAAATCGCGAAAGGGTTCTGGAGCTTTTGCTTGAACAAGGGACTCTCTGTTACAGCAGAGCACATTCCTGGCTTGAACAACGGCGTAGCGGATTGGTTCTCAAGGAATTTCAAGGATTCCAGCAACTGGAAACTAGACGAGGGACTATTTATGATAATCCAAGACAGATGGGGTCCCTTCGGGACAGATCTTTTCGCGGACAGATTGAACACCCAGCTGAAGAGCTTCTTCAGCTGGAAGCCGGATCCTCAAGCATCAGGGGTGGATGCCTTCCTCCAGAACTGGCGGGGCTTAAAGCCATATGCCTTCCCGCCGTTTGTCATGCTTCCACGTCTTCTCTTACATGCCCGTCGTTACTTACAGAACATGGTAGTGATAACCCCTCTTTGGAGGTCGCAGGCATGGTTTCCGATTATTTTAGAGATGACTGTAGACTTTCCAATCCTAATACCCCCTTTCAAGGAAATACTTCAAGGTCCAGAGGGCGAATCTCACCCTCTCATAGACCAGGGTCTATTGACTTTAACGGCATGGAAGATTTCAGGCGACAATGGAAAATCCCAGGACTTTCGCAAGATGCTTTCCAACTCTTATCTGAGTCTTGGGCACCTGGAACAAGGAAGGCATATCGACTGGCGTGGAACAAATGGGTTCGCTGGTGTATTCAACAACACTACGATCCCGTTTCAACTGATTTAGTTCATGTTGTTAACTTCCTATCGCAACTGTTTGCTTCTGGCCTTTCTTACAGAACTGTTAATGTTTATAGATCAGCAATAGCTGCGGGTCATTCCTTAATTGATGGCGTCTCGGTGGGACAAAACCTTTTAACAAAGAAAATTATGAGAAGTATGCGAGTTCTTAATCCTCCAACCCCTAAATACTCGGCCTTATGGGACGTAAAAAACGTTTTACAACTTATATCCTCTTGGGGAGACAATGTTAACCTTTCTCTTAAACGTATCTCTTACAAACTTACTGTATTGCTTTGTTTAGTTTCTTTTAGACGAACCTCTGACGTTAAGGCTTTAGATGTTTCTAGCAGAGCTTACCAACCTGAGGGAGTCTGTTTTTATCTTAAGAAAAGGACAAAAACTATGTCATCTTCAATTTTCTACCCTTTCTTCTCCTTGAATGAAACTTTGTGTGTTGTCAATTGCCTAAAAGAGTATGAAAAGAGAACTGCCTCTTTGCGAGGTATTGGATCCCAACTACTGATCTCTCACAGATCCCCCCATAAAGCAGTTTCATCTCCCACGCTTGCAAGATGGGTGAAAGAAGTGATGAGAGAGAGTGGTGTTGATGTGTCTATCTTCGGTGCACACTCCCTCAGAGGCGCATCGGCTTCTAAAGCCTTTATGTTAGGAGGAGGACTCCAAGATATTCTTGGAGCCGCTGACTGGTCAAATGAAAGTATGTTTAAAAAATGTTACTTTAGACCAATCAATAATGTGATTGACAATGTACTTAACTCACTTTAAACTTGCATAATGTTGGCCTCCGTGTCATGCCATAAAATTTAGATTTTTCACAGCCTGGTGGGCAGAAAATCTGGATTTTATTAAAGACACGGAGGCTAAGATTATCCCTCCACTTGTTTACCCTCCCTGGGTTTCTACCTTTTGACCTATTGTGTCTCTTTTCTTCCAGATTAAATCGTCTGTGGTTTCCTATTACTTAAAGGAGGCACTTCACGTCATTTCAAGGTTATGTTTCTTGTTCGCAGCACCGGACTAACACAAAGAAGGGAGACGGATGTGTGCTCATGCTCTATATACTACAATGGAATGTTGTTTAAAGTTCTATATTCTCTTCATTGTTACTGCTGTGGTGGCAATAAAGGAGATTTGCATAATCTTAGCCTCCGTGTCTTTAATAAAATCCAGATTTTCTGCCCACCAGGCTGTGAAAAATCTAAATTTTGAGATCTTGGATTTATGACGTATCTGATAACTAACTCAATTCAATCATTTGACAAAATAATCTTGAAATAGTTACAAATATGAGTAGTATATCAACATAACAGTAATCAGTCCACCAATTGAACCCACAATCATCATCACATACCCAAACAACTGAACACTAAGCTTGGGCGGATAACTCCGCTCCGCCAGCGAAGTTTGCAAATTTTTAAAACTCCGCAATCGCAGCGGAGCGGATAAGAGACTTACCGTGCTCCTCCAGTCCCACGGTGTACTGACTGCTGCCTGCTCTGATCCTGTGGCTCGCTCCACTCGAGGAAGAACTGCAGTGCGCATGGCATACTGTGTGAAGGCATGCGCACTGAAGTTCTTCCTGGAATTGAACAGGAGCAGCCGAGCAGCAGTAGGCGAGTGGACGAGCCACAGCAGCAGGAGTAGAGCAGGCAGGAGTCAGGACACCATGGGACTGGAGGAGAACGTTAAGTGTCTTACTCCACTCAGCACTGCAGGCACTAGTCTACTATGCGGGAGAGAGGGGGCGTGGGAGGTTTAGCGGGAGGGAGGGGGTCCGGGGGTTCAGCCGGGGGGGGTGCGTGCCTGCACGGTGAAAGGGGGGGGCAATAAGTAACTCCGCCATCCACGGAACTCCGTGGAATTTCACAGACTTTTCTAGTAACCCTGTGAAATTCCATGGAGTGCTACTACGCCAGCTCCACCCAGGTTTACTCAACACAGGAACAAAAGCCATCATCACAAACTCATACTTCACTGGAGATTCCCAAATTCAATTCTCCCTATTCATACTTACAGTCCAGATTCGTTCAGGAACTCACAGCCAATACAGCTAGTCACTTCCCCTGAGAATCCAACACCAGAAGGTTGGTGAATTTCCAAAAACTCTTTTCTCCTTAGATCTGGGCATTAAAAGCTCGGAATCTACAAAACCCCTTTTGGGAGACCCCCTTCAAGAGAAAGTGCTCTTACGCTTACATCCTCTGCTACTAAAATTTGTAGAAGCCGGACCCCAATAACTTTCTGAATCCCAATATTTTATCCGTCACTGTTTCTACCATAGGCAGTTTGTCTCTGGGATTTCTCCTTGATCTAGCGGCAGGAGACTACCATCCTCATTAATAACTCGATAATTTAGCAAAGTAGAACTAAGACTTCTTAATAACTGATACCCTGATTTAGATCTTGGTGGACGGGTTTCTCGGTCACCGTTGTGATGGATATCCTATCCGTCAAAATATAAATCCCATTATAATCTATGGGATTTATATTTCTGCGGACGGGATATCCGTCCACCAAGATCTAAATCAGGCCCTCAGTTCTACATTAGAATAATGTACAGAATTGTTAATATAACGAGGCATGCGCACTGAAGTTCTTCCTGGAATTGAACAGGAGCAGCCGAGCAGCAGTAGGCGAGTGGACGAGCCACAGCAGCAGGAGCAGAGCAGGCAGGAGTCAGGACACCATGGGACTGGAGGAGAACGTTAAGTGTCTTACTCCACTCAGCACTGCAGGCACTAGTCTACTATGCGGGAGAGAGGGGGCGTGGGAGGTTTAGCGGGAGGGAGGGGGTCCGGGGGTTCAGCCGGGGGGGGTGCGTGCCTGCACAGTGAAAGGGGGGGGGGGCAATAAGTAACTCCGCCAGCCACGGAACTCTGTGGAATTTCACAGACTTTTCTAGTAACCCTGTGAAATTCCGTGGAGTGCTACTACGCCAGCTCCACCCAGGTTTACTCAACACAGGAACAAAAAGCCATCATCACAAACTCATACTTCACTGGAGATTCCCAAATTCAATTCTCCCTATTCATACTTACAGTCCAGATTCGTTCAGGAACTCACAGCCAATACAGCTAGTCACTTCCCCTGAGAATCCAACACCAGAAGGTTGATGAATTTCCAAAAACTCTTTTCTCCTTAGATCTGGGCATTAAAAGCTCGGAATCTACAAAACCCCTTTTGGGAGACCCCCCTTCAAGAGAAAGTGCTCTTACGCTTACATCCTCTGCTACTAAAATTTGTAGAAGCCGGACCCCAATAACTTTCTGAATCCCAATATTTTATCCGTCACTGTTTCTACCATAGGCAGTTTGTCTCTGGGATTTCTCCTTGATCTAGCGGCAGGAGACTACCATCCTCATTAATAACTCGATAATTTAGCAAAGTAGAACTGAGACTTCTTAATAACTGATGCCCTGATTTAGATCTTGGTGGACGGGTTTCTCGGTCACCGTTGTGATGGATATCCTATCCGTCAAAATATAAATCCCATTATAATCTATGGGATTTATATTTCTGCGGACCGTGATATCCGTCCACCAAGATCTAAATCAGGCCCTCAGTTCTACATTAGAATAATGTACAGAATTGTTAATATAAACGATACAGAAAAATTCAAAACTTGCCATGAAGGCTCAGAAACAGAACACAGAATCATAATATGATCCCTATTGAGACAATGAAATCCCTCCAGATTCTAAGTGTCAAACTCACAAAGAGTACTGACAACATTCTAAGGGAGAAAGAGAAAGTCTTAAAATAATCGTATAGAGTCTCAGGAGTAAAATGAGAAGTCGCATCTTAACCTTCAAAACCAGAGGTTTTTATACATATTTTATGCATAAACAATTAGCAAAACTACAGATTCAGTGTGGCGTGATAATGGTTAGGTCGCATTCGTAAATCAAAAGCAGCCTCATAATAATTAAAACTTCTTAACACTAACCTATTTCTTAAGGTTAGAGATATCTACCACTTACTTCCTCAGCAGTGGATAGATAGACAATTCCTTATATTTAAGGCCAATTGAAGAACAAAAGACTTCGAAACGACCACCGACCTAAGCTTTTTTTTGTCCCCCAAATTAAGGCTATGTTAAATAGACGTTTTATGGCTAAATAGCTGGACTCAGAAGCCGGCCATCTAGGCTGGAATTCCAGCCCTGCCTCTTGAATCGCAACTCTGTGTGATTCTAGTAAAATCACTTTATCTCCCCAAACCTATGAAGTACTGAAAAGTGGCAACTTTGTTTCAGCCTTCTCTGTGAATGAACATTATACTGGCGTTTCCCTTTTTAAGTCTGGCTTGACAGTGAAGGTTTAGAGCACGGGTACTCATAGTACGGCCCACGGGCCGCCAGCGGCCCGGCAAGCCTTCCTTGGCGGCCCGCGGACCTTGCAGATATCTCTACCTGTGTTTTTTCTTTTTTAAGTGTCAGCAAACACCGCCGGTTGCAGCAGCGCTCTATGGGGGCCGGGCGATTCTTTAACAGACCATTCACTTGTTAATGAGGCTTTGTTGTATTTCACCTCTTCTTAGCGCCCCTGCATCTCCACTCTGAGTAGAGATGCAGGGGCGCTAAGAAGAGGTGAAATACAACAAAGCCTCATTTACAAGTGAATGGTCTTTTAAAACCTGTGAAGTATTCGGGTGCGGCTGTGTGTGTGCCCGGGAAGCTGTCTCAGCCCGGGCTGACACACGCATGGTGAGGTGACAGAGGGAGGGAGACAGACAGAGGGAGGTAGACAGAGAGGGGGGAGACAGAGAGAGGGAGACAAACAGAGGGAGGGAGACAGAGAGAGGGAGGGAGAGAGAGGGAGGGAGACAGAGAGAGGGAGACAGAGGGAAACAGAGAGAGAGGGAGACAGAGGGAAACAGAGAGAGGGGGAGACAGAGGGAAACAGAGAGAGAGGGAAACAGAGGGAGAGAGGAAGAGGGAGGGAGGCAGAGGGAAACAGAGGGAGGGAGACAGAGGGAGGCAGAGGGAGACAGAGGGAGGGAGTCAGGGGGAGACAGAGGGAGGGAGTCAGGGGGACAGACAGAGGGAGACAGACAGAGGGAGACAGAGACAGAGGGAGACAGACAGAGAGGGAGACAGACAGAGAGGGAGACAGAGAGAGAGGGAGACAGAGAGAGAGGGCGACAGAGAGAGAGGGAGACAGAGAGAGAGGGAGACAGAGAGAGGGAGACAGAGAGAGGGAGACAGAGAGAGGGAGACAGAGAGAGGGAGACAGACAGAGGGAGAGAGAGGGAGACAGAGGGCAACAGACAGAGGGCAACAGATGGAGACAGACAGACAGAGGGAGACGGAGGGAGAGAGAGGGAGGGAGAGGGAGGGAGACAGAGGGAGGCAGAGGGGGAGGGAGGCAGAGGGAGGCAGAGGGAGACAGAGGGAGAGAGTCAGGGGGAGACAGACAGGGAGACAGAGAGGGAGGGAGACAGACAGGGAGACAGAGAGAGAGGGAGGGAGACAGAGGGAGATGGACAGAGGGAGACAGACAGGGAGACAGAGAGGGAGGGAGACAGACAGGGAGACAGAGAGAGAGGGAGGGAGACAGAGGGAGATGGACAGAGGGAGACAGAGGGAGGGAGGCAGAGGGAGACAGAGGGAGAGGGAGACAGAGGGAGAGAGAGGGAGACAGGGGGAGACAGAGGGAGGGAGAGGGAGACAGAGGGAGGGAGTCAGGGGGAGACAGAGGGAGGGAGAGGGAGACAGAGGGAGACAGACAGAGGGAGATAGAGGGAGGGAGACAGATGGAGACAGACAGAGGGAGACAGAGAGAGAGGGAGGGAGAGAGGGAGGGAGACAGAGAGAGGGAGACGGACAGAGGGAGACGGACAGAGGGAGACAGAGGGAGGGAGACAGAGAGAGGGAGACAGAGAGAGGGAGACAGAGAGAGGGAGGGAGACAGAGAGAGATAGAGACGGAGGGAGGAGGGCAACAGACAGAGGGAGACAGACAGAGGGAGGAGGGCGACAGACAGAGGGATGGAGACAGAGAGGGAGACAGAGGGAGGGAGAGAGAGAGGGAGAGGGAGGGAGACGGAGAGAGAGATAGAGGGAGGGAGAGAGAGTGAGGGAGAGAGAGATAGAGAGAGAGAGATAGATAGAGAGATGTGTGTATGCCGGGTCTGGTGGCTCAGTGGACGAAGGCGTCCGCTGCAGGGGCCTGTGTTCAACCTCATGGTCATAGTTTTTTTTTTGCTCTAGCCCCGCCCCCTCCCCCACTGACCCCGCCCCCACCGGTGCGGCCCTCGGCCACAAACCACACTGTAAATTTGGCCCCCGAGAGAAAGTTTGTGAGTACCCATGGTTTAGAGGGATGTCCACTATGGAATCAGAGTAAGTGGGGTGCCAGAGTGAGTGCACAGTGGGAGTTGCGCCTGTCAGTGTGCAAATCTATATCAAATTCCAGGTCAATGGGGTGCACCAGCATCTAAGACCGAGAGCGGTGTAGTCCCAATATGGACTTTGATGCTTCGCGACTGGAACTGTCACTTTTCTAGTTAAGGGAAATCATATATGATGCTGAAACATTCTTGTAACAGACAAAAAATTCTGGTTTCAATGCTTTATATAAAGAATTAATAGGCAAATTACAGAAAAGGTACCATGACCAAGTTTAGCAGCTTCTCCGCCCTATCTCCCTCCTACCCTTCTTCCTCACCCCCTTACCCTTCTACTCTCCCCTTCTCTCGCCTTCTATGCTCTTTAAATGTTTCTAGCAACAAGATGTAACTTGTAACTGATGTAACTTTGTAACATTGTGGAACCTCATGTAAAGCGCTCTGATACCTCCGGGTCTAGCCAGCGCTATATAAAACTCAAATAAATAAATTTTTTAAATTTTTTTTAAAAAATAAAGCATAGAAGTCACAAGTACAAAGACCTCAGTACAGTTCTAAATGACATCTGGCATAGATTTGCCTTCTAAAGTGGGGACTAGGGGGTCCTCTATTGCTAACAAAATCTACAGTCTTATATAGGGCTTTAGACAAAGACTTTTACACAGTCTGTGGTAATACATGATGCTCAGGGTTTGGACCAATAGGAAACAATCTAGAAGAAATATTTTACTACAGAATACATTTGAGGATTCTCTCAGGATAGTAGTACATTGAGATTTAACCATTCTCACAGCCTTAGCTGTAAAGTTAAGCTGATATATTGTTTAACATAAGCCTGGGACTATGAGAAATGTCCTTGATTCAGTACAGCGAGGACATTTCTCTGAGAACACTCTCTGCTTATTCAAGTGAAAACTAGACAAGTTTTATTTAGAACAGGAATCAGCAACAGTTATCATGTGATATATTGTGACATTGAGACAAGACTGAGGACAGTGTAAACACAATCTCATGTTAGATAAGCTCAAAACATAATGCTCTTTTTATTGACAGAAAATCAACGCTCATGTGAGGGTATGGTGAATGATGTGGCTGTATGAGTGCAGGCTGAATGGCTTGCATGTTAGTGCATGGAAAGTGATGTATCTTTGTGAATGCAGAGTGGCAGTTGTGCTTATGTGAATACAGGATAAAGTTCTGACTGTGTGAATAAAAATGAACAGTTGTTGCTGCATGAGTTCAGAGTGATAGAGTGGGCCTCTGTAAGTGCAGGGTGAGAGGATGTGTCTGTGTGAGTGCAGGGTGAGTGGTATGCTCATGTGAGTGCAGGGGTAATAGTGCAGGCAAGGTGTAGCCTGAGCTATTGTCATTTCAAATGCTTGTTTACATTTTGTATTAATTACTTTTTAAGTTCTTAATATTTAGATTTTTTTTTATATTTAAGTGTAAACTCCTACCCCCAAAAACACATCCCTTAGCCAAAAAAAACCACTCTATCTATTGCATAAGCCTACCCAGTAACTTTAAAAGCCCATCACTTCTAGACCAAACACACCCCTAAATTCTAGGAAACACAGCACATCTAGCTCACTCAAACCCCTTAGTATACCATATAGATTTACACAAAAAACAGTAGCTCTACCTCTGGAGCCTAAAACATCCTATAGAAATTCAATGAACAAAACAACGGTTGGTGCGACATTCTAGGTAGGTGAAAATGTCAGTTAAAATATACCGTTTTCAACAACCAAAACCACTGAAATTCACCAATTATAGATATCTCAAGTAACTGTAACTCGTGCCCTAAAGTAATTGTAACTTACACCCCGCCATTCATCCAACCCCATGCTGGCAGCCAACTCCAACCACGCACAGCCTTCGGCCATGCACGGTGTTGAGTTGGCCGCAGGCCAGACCTTGCGCCCAACCCTCACTGGTGCCGATCTCCTCCTCTGCTCCCGAGCCATGGCAGGAACAGCGAGGTTGAACACAGGGCCTGGATGTCATTTTAAATAAGAAAGACCTACTGACTTTTTCAAAGGATCAGAACACCAAAATATAATCAAAAGTGTGCCTATTAGCTTCATGAAGGGATCAGGATATGAACATATACAAAACACACGAATTTGTTGAAAAATGACCAATAATAACAATGAAATGTATATTTCAATAATTCACACAGTGCAATGTTTAACAAAAGCGAATTTAAATACCACCAGCATGTCTTTAAGATTTTTCATTTTCTTAAAGTTTTCAAGCTGCAAAGTGCAGCCATAGAACAAACCACAAGGGAGCTCTGCTGTCTGTCCAGCTGAAGAGCTTGGAGCTCCAGCCAGGAATACTAAAAATAAAATATGGCAAGCTCTTCTGAGGTCATGGAGTTAATGACCCAGGAGACTTAATGTTTTTTTTAAATGTTGCTGGGGGGCTACGGCACTCCCTGAAGATCCCTGCAACATAAAACATTTGCTTGGTGGTACCCCTACCCCTTCTGGAGTACCACAAAGCTGTAAATAATATGTTTTAAAAGCCCATGCAGGGCATTATGGGACACTCCTTGCAAGGAGCAGTGAATAATAAATGAGTGACTTCTGCCGCTCATTTATTATTCAAATGTTTTAGTTTTTTATTTTTATTTTGGGTGTCCTGGTGCCCACCCGGAACACCCAGATCCTTAATAATTGTTGGGCAATGTGAGGGGAGTCCCAGTGCCTACGTGGCCCCACCAGTTCCCCTGCCAACACCCATCCTGGGAGCTGATGGGAGCAGGCAATTCTTTTTCTTTTTTTGGTTATTTGGGAAGGGGGCATGTCGCCCTCCTCCTTGAGCCTTTACAGGCCCCGAAGACTGCATCCTCCAGGGCGTATCCATTTTTTATGGGGATGGGGTGCGTGGCTTCCCTTCCCAAGCCAATATTGGCCAGAGGTCCCCATCACACGGGGCCTTCAGTGGGTGCCCTGATGCCCACACGGGGCATCCACAGCACAGAACATTGGGAGCAGTGGAGGGAGTCGACACTTCTTATTGTGCTCTCACTGGGCGGGAGCAATCTCTGGGGCATATTTACAAAACAATGCCAGAGCATGGTGTTACACCACATTTGGCAACGCCGTGCTCCTGCATTTTTTAAATGCAGGGATGCGCTGTATTTACAAAAATACAGCACACAGCTGCATTTCCCTAGCGCTGGTGCTAAAAAAGCTGCCTCGATCCAGTGCAGGCACCCTTGCACCGTGTTGCAAGGGTATAAGATGAAAAAGACAGCCCAGAGAAGAAATCGTTCAGTTATGGTATCGGAAGAGATTATTTAGTTACCCGGTAACAAAATGTCCAGCCGCACTATGGTTTGTACTCCAGGCTGTTTACCACTGTTCTGAAAGGATACATGCTGTGACATTTGTAGTTATGTGAATATTTGGAAAGATGCTAATCGCTGACTTGGATGACATAAAATACTGCTGTGCTATTTTCTTGAAAATATATAACTGAAGTTTGTGACTATGCTCGCTGCAATAACATGATTAGCCTTGAGAAAGCCCTAGGCACTATCTGCCACACAGGGTGAAACACGTGTCGACTGTTTTTTCGAACAACACATGCGATTACAAAAAAAAATTAATGAGTGCAATGGACCAAATCAAGTCGTGAATAAAAAGAAATACTCGCACTCAACTTAACGTGTACTGTGTTGCATCTGAATCAGGAATTGACCTATTGATTGTAACAACAATTTTGAAAAAGAGGAACACATGCTCACAACACTTTTTCACCATGTTGCAAGGGTGCCTGCGCTGCAGGGGCGATTGTTTATGTGCAGGAAGAGACACCTTCCAGCACGTAAACAATCTTGAAAGGTGATTTGCTCTTTCTATGTGTGCTGCAGAATACGAGGAGAAATTCATAATTTCTCCTCATATCGCCCTCATAAGACCAGGTATTACCTGGCCTTAGTTTTGTAAATCTGGGGAAGTGTCAAAAAGCAATGTGTGCTGCGGTGGAATGTCCACTGCAACACCCATTGCCCACCCCTTTGCCACAGCAGACTGCTGCAGAAAGGGGCACATTTACAAAGTGGCGTTAAGCCACGCTAAGTGGCTTAACGCCACTTTGCAAATATGTGAAATGTTGCAACGCCACCGGAGCATCAAAAAAGTGATGCTCCATTGGCGTAAGAGGCTTGTAAATATGCTCCTCTGTTTCCCTGCCTGCAAGAGCGTAGACAAACATCTGCTCCCACCAAGCAAGAGCTATTTTGCAACTCCCGTGGGGTGGGAGAAGACATGTTTTCCCTGCCCAAACTCTTGTGGGCAGGAAAACTGTTCTGAGAGTAGGCTCCCCGGGACACAACAGAGGAGCCGGCATTGTGGGATTGGGTCCCTGAGGCCTTTCAAGGCTCATGGAGGGGAGCTGTGACCACTCTTCCTGTGTAATGAAATAGTGGCCCGGGGTATGGGGTCCTTAGGGCCTCATGGAGGCTCAGGAAGGTGACCTGCTCGCCCCCCTCCACTTTAATTGAAACTCTGCCCCGGGCATGGGGTCACTGGGGCCTCCTAGAGACTCTGGGGAGGGGCACGTGCCTCCCTCCTCAAAATATGCAAATGCAGCCCCATCGGGTCCTGGCCCACCACAGGTTTTTGTTTGATGTGCTGGAGCCCACACTTGTTTTAAAATAAATGTGCTTCTTATTTGGGGATCCACTGCGAATTTGCAGCAAAATTGAAAAAAAACATTTTTTGGCCCCACCAGGTCTAGAGGACAGGGTAACTCTACCCTGCCTCCTTATATCTTTCTTTAACCTTTTTACAGGACTTGCGACTGAGTACCGAGTCCTAAAATGGCTGCCACCACATTCTTACAGATGTGGTGGCAGCCGATCAAATCTCATCTTGAGATTTGTCAGCTTCACGGATCATCAGGGTATGAAATATGCAAAGTTTGTAAGCCTTAATTGCTCAAAAACTATTGGACAGATTTATACCAACTCACAAAAAGCACTCTTTCTGGACCAAGAACTAGGCTTCTGACGAATTGGGCGTAAATCTTTTCAGCTGTTTGGGCTGTAGCTGTGTCTAAAGTTCCTATGGAAAAATGAATGAGGAGGACGCGTTTTAGGACCCACTTTTTTTCTCGACTCCCGCATCATGGATCACCCCGAAACTTTCCAGGAAGGAGCTGAGGTTGATGAGGCTTTTTTGGGGAAAGTTTAGTGAAGATTCGTCTAATAGTGCCAAAGTGATAAGCAAACCAAAAAATGCTTTTCCTATGGAAACACAATCCTAAGTATAACTACCCAGTGATGATATTTTTTTCAGTGAATATATATTTGCTCAGCCAAAAGCCGAAACGCGTTGGCGTCCTGTGTTGGGTGTTGCTATCTAATGAAAAATAAAAATTAAACCAGCATCCTGATTTCATGTGTCACCTTCGTTGGATTTGCGTCGAGAGTGCGGCTGGATAGTCAGAAGATGATGGTTGTTGTGAAATAATATATATATATTCACTGGAAAAAAAAAACAAAGTTTAAAAGGGACATTAAAATAGGTGAAAATTTCAATTATGACATAATATTTTAAATGACAAAACCACTGAAATTATGGCTATTCCCCTCAACATGCACAGGTTTCTCATCATTGATGTAATTACAAAAGTTCCTGTGATATTATCAATGATGTCATAGAACATGTCATGTGTGATGTAATATGTGGGGTAATTAGCAGTGAATGGGGAGGGCACAAGTTATAGTTACAGTTACATTAGGGCACGAGTTATAGATACTTGAGATAACTAAAACTGGTTAACAGTATGTTTTAACTGACATTTTCACCTAGCTATAACTTCTGTTCAGCGGTTTAGACTGTAGCTGTCTCTAAAGTTCCTACGGAAAAATGATTAGGGTAAAAGAGTTTTGGGACTGCCCCTTTTCTTAGCTCCTGCTTGATGGATCCACCAAAACTTTCCATGCACTAGGCAAAAGGTAACACTTTTTTGGAAAGTTTCGTGGAGATTCATCAAACTGCACCAAAGTCGCTAGCAACACAAAAAAGTAATTTCCTATAGAAACCACTTCCTAAATATAACTACCCAGTTGGGCAAATATTCCCTTTCTGATTTAGAAATATCTGAAATAATGGTAAACTTCACATTACTTTTATGCTATTTCCAGCGCTAAACAAGTTTAGCGCTGGAAAGCTAATTAGGAAAAAAAGATTTTGTGCCGTTTTGCATCACTTTAGTGACGCAAACACGGTGCAAAATCTTAGTAAATCTCCCCCTACGTGTCCTGAATGGCTAAAAATATTTATACATAACTCCATACTAGATATATTAGCAACTGGAATTGAAATAGAATAAGCATTGAGAACAGAGTTGCATAAGAGTTCATATCTATAATAATCTGATTGGGGAAAATGGATTTGACCTTGTAACTCAGTAAATGAATAAAACATATCTCCTTTACAAATATCGCTGTTATAAAAAATGCCTCCAGTAATCTAATAATTCCAGAAAGAAGTATGTTTGTTAGGTTTTAATTTGGCAAAGTGCCAAAGTGAAACCTTTTCAGAAGATCTCATAGTGGTCAAAAAATGTCATCAAAAGTTAATAAATCGAGTTTAGTTGTATTAAGACAGGAAAAAGTTTAACAGTTTTAGTATTAGCCATAGTTAAAAAAAAGAAGCAAGAGAGAAGGGAGGTAAAAGAAAATGTTCTATCAATAGCCAAGTAGGAGGAGAAGGGATAAGGTCATTAGGTTGAAACCAAAGGAAACCTTGAGCAGTGAGAAATGACCAATGTTTTTTCTGGAAATCAGGTAAGCCAATGCCCCCATGTTTTTTAAGAAATTGTAGAGTTGTAAGGCTAATAAGCGCAGGCCTATTATTCCAAAGAAATTGATTGATTAACTTATATAAATTCTTGTAAAATCGGAAAGGAAAGCAAATAGGCAACATAGATTATATAATATTTGGGGAGCAATGATCATTTTAATTGCGTCAACTTGGCCCCACCAGTTTAAGTGAAGTGCTGACCATTTATTGATGTTGTCTTTAGTTTTAGTAAGTTTATTGGTGCAGTTTACCTCAATTGTAGTTTTGATAGAGTTAGAAAAAGTAAGACCTACGTATTTCAGAGAGTTAGGGTTCCATAAAATGTTTGTTTAATTATCTTATTAGGGGTACAGAAAACATTTAAGGGAAAACATTCTGTTTTAGTAATATTTAGTTTGTAACTAGAAGTATGAGCATATTGATTTATGATATGGAGAATAGTGGGAACAGAAGTAAAAGGGTTGGTAATATAACAGAATATCATCCGCATAGGCTGGTACTTTCAATGGGACGGACATTTTGTTTAACAATTCCAGTATAGTCTTTATTCATACAAAGAGAACATAAAGGAGGTTCAATAGCAATAAGAAATAAAAGAGGTGATAGAGGGCATCCTTGCCTAACACCTCTATATAAATTAAAGGAGGGACAGAAAGTACCATTAACACACATAGTAGCAGATGGAGTAGCATATAATGCTTTGACCATATTCAGAAAGTTAGGACTTAAATGAAAAGCTTCTTATGTGTGCAATATAAATTGCCAATTGACATTGTCAAACGCTTTTTCTGCATCTAATGCCAACAAAGCTGCAGGATCCTTGATTTTCTCAGCAGATGACAGAACATGACATAAAGGCGTGTATTTTGGGATGAGAATCTGCCTTTAATGAACCCTGTTTGATCTGCTTTAGTACTCAAATTTAAAATAAGGGTCAATCGAGTAGCTAGTATTTTGACATAGAGTTTACAGTCTTGGTTAATAATGGATATTGGATGATAGTTTGCGATTAAAGTAGGATCTTTATCTGGTTTGGGTAAAACAATAATGATAGCCTCTTTAAAAGAACCTCCAACAGTGAAAGAAAGTTAGAAATCCTAAATTAATGAAAGCAACGTATCAGATAATTGAGTCTTAAAAATGTATAGCATTCTGCTGGTATAACATCAGGACATGGTGATTTTTGGGATTTAAGCGATTTGATTGTTAAGTGAATTTCTTGGAGAGTAAGTGGGCTTTCTAAGTTGAGCCGGTCTTCCTGAGAAATGTGCGGCAATTTAGAAGGTAAAAATGGAGCAATAACATCATCTTGCAGAGAGTCGAGTTTGTCATAGAGGGAAGAGTAAAAAAGTAAAAAATATTTTGCAATATCTTCTGTTTTAAATAGCGAGATATCGTCAGGTTTTCTGACTGCATGAATTTGAGTCCTGTCTTCTTTTATGTGTAAATAATTAGCCAAAATCTATTGAGATTTATTGGAATTAAAGTAATTTGTTTTTTCTTTAGATACCTGTGAACCGGCTTGTTTACTTAATAGGGTGTTATACTTGTAGATTATCTTTTGAAGTTAAGAATTGTTTTTAGGATTTCGGGAGGAATTAAATAATCCCTCCAACTCAGCAATCTGTTTCTTCAATAACGATAACTGAGCATAAAAGGTTTTGTTTTCATGTGTCATAAGAGGTATGCTTACACCTCGTATTTAGGCCTTAAAAGCATTCCTATGGTGATTTTAGAATTCTCAGTAGGGTTGTTTCTTAAAACACGTCTTCTGGAGCTGTAGATACTTTCAAAGAGTTAGCAGGGTTTAACATTATGTCAGTATTTATTATCCATCTAGCTTTTGGGGAACATGTGTCTTGTGGGGCAATAGGAAAGGGAAATTAAAGCATGATCTGAAATAGAGCTTAGTTCAAGTTTAGGATTAATAACCATAGTACATAAATGTCTTGACACGAGTAAGTAATCAATGCTAGAAAAAGTTGAATGTGTGTGTTAGAAAAGAATGCACATACTTTAGTTGTAGGATTAGCAAATCTCCAAAAATCAGTTGATTAGTTTAGTGGTAGAGAAAAAGGATTTGAATATTTGACATGATCGATTGGGTTTAAATTAAGATGCAGATATTCTATTCAAAAGGAGGAAGATTAAAGTTGCCTCATGCGATAAGGGAGACATTACTGAATTTTTATAATTTCAGTAGTGATAGTGTTCCAAAAAAGGGGGAGCATATAGGTTAAACAGATTGAGAGCATGGTGGCCAAATTTAATTTGAGAGCAAACAAATCTACCATCGAGTCATTATGATGATTTAATATCTGTATAATAGAGGTGTGTGAAAAAAGGAATGGACGCCCCATTTTTGTGACCTACAGCAGGGAGAAGATATAATAGTATCTATCCATCCTTTAGACATGGAATTTAAATGTTATCATTGACATGTGTTTCTTGTAAAAGCAAATATTAGCCTTAAACCTCCTCAAATATTCTAATATTTCACGCCTCTTGACTGGATGTCGTAAACCTTTAACTTTAAGCAAATCAACTTTTATTATGTGTTTAATCCATATATTGATAAAGATACTGTAATAAGAGAGAAAAGAAAACGGAAAGATGAAAAGTAGCCCATAGAAACTAGACAGACATAACAAACAAGGCATATAAACGTCACACACCAAGACCTCATATTTAGTGGAGACAGAATTATAAAGCAAGATAGAGCACACACGTAGACCTGCCATTTATGTCTAGACAAAAGTTAAACAGTAGCGAGTGAAATTATCAAGAAGAACCTGAAGATACTGAATCCTTTGCAATCGGATCATGATTGTCAAGATAAGCTATCAAGTCTGCAGGTGAGGAAAAGGATTTGGAAATATCATTTTTCCAGATACGCATTCTAGAGGGGTCAAAAAGAACATATTTGCATCCAGCATCTTTCAGTGTAGGTCTTAAATCTGAGACTTATCAACAAAGTTCAACAAGTTTCCTTGGCAAAATCCTTATGAATGTAGACTTTGCTACCTTCAATAAACAAGATGGAATTTCATGTGCAGTTTTTCTGATTAGGAGAAGATAATCTGCCTGTGCTTTGAATGTTGTGACTTTTGAAGTGAGGGAATATGGTGAGTTTTGTCTATTTCTAATTTTACCGGAAATTTGATGTTCAGAAGTTTGGGCAGCATTGATTCTAAGTAGAGTCTGCAACTTCGGCCTTCAATTTTTTCTGAAACATTAAATATACGCAAGTCATATCTGCGATTTTTGTTCTCCAAATCCACTAGAGAATGGTGTAAAGGAGAGATAGAGAGCTGGTTTACTAAAGGTGTCATAGCTGCAATTGCTTTGGTATGATCTTGTATTTTTTCTCATTGTCCGAGACCTTCATTGAGAGAGAGGGCATGTCTCTTTGAATATGTTTTATGTCTGAGCACATAGAATCAGTAGTCATATGCATTGCTTGTGTCTCTTTTAACATTTTGGATAACAACAATTCTTGTGATTTCACAACTTTTGATTTTATAGGAGGAGGTGAAGTGGTTTGTTTTTGTTTGTTGGAGTTTGTAGATGAAGGTTTTGATTCCATAATGTGTTGTGGAGTTTGAAGAAAGTACACCAATATAATATGAGAAACGGGGTATAAAAGGAGCAAAAGAGCTGTGTTAGAATATTCGCAGGCAACACCATGTTTCACTGGTCAAGATCGTGAATTAAATCATCTGTTGGTTGAAAGTTACTTGCAAAGGCCAGGCAAAATGAATTATTCCAAATGAAACTGTGGAGAACGTTTGTATAAACTGTATCAATAGGTTATGCAGAAATGGTTATAAAAAGGGCACAATAGCCACAATACAATAACCACATGAGAAGTAATATCTTTGCCCTCTTAAAAAGGTTATTGTTTAATATTGCATATAACTAAAGAATGTCAGCTAGTAGTTTGAATCTCCTTTTAAAAGAATATGTTTGTTTAGTCAGGCAGATATTTGTGAAGAAAATATAAATTCAGTGAACTAGTGAAGAAAATACCTTTAAGACTTAAGCCAAGCATGTGCTATCTCAAAGAAAGTGGGCATGGCTTAGGAGACCGCCTCCATCTGACAGGGTGGGCCTCAGAGAACCTCAGCGTTTAGTTCACAGTCTGGAGATGTTCCTGCGCTTACCTCACCAAAAAGAAGTTCAAGGAAGTGAGAAATGCAGCCAGTTTAATTCCGCTGGTCTCTGGACCACATTCGCCACCAAGAACTAACTCCATGGGGCCCCTACATCATTGAAGAAGTTGTTGTTAGGCAGGTGAGTTAACGGAGCTCACAGTGCAGTGGCCATCTTGGGTCACACGTTACTGTCTCCCATCCTTTTGCTGTTTTAATGTTTGTGATTTAAATAAGTTGTTATCACAACTCAATCCAGTCTCTGTGGCAAATATTTTGGAGTATTCTTCATCAGTATGAGGTGTGTAGTCCCGGGCACTGCAGTGGGCTCACTTAAAGGCTATAGCTGCCTGCTCTTGTACCATAGTTGCAGTGAACAGCAATAAATCCATCCCCCATAATCCTCATCAATAGGAAGTTGTGTTGTTAGCAAGGAATGGGCTCGGCGATGTATGTCCGTTGTATGCTGTCAGTCAGCCGTCATTAGGAACAGTGGGCCTACCTATCCCCAGTTCTGCCCTTGCTCCTGTATCCTGTCTATGCTTTCCCTATTACAAATCTCTGTGCCATCTTTGATGCCCCCTTTTATGCTGTGCGTGGATCTGTCTGGAGACAGTTGTGACCCATTCAGTAAATCTGCTATTGTTTTGCTCTAATGTAGACTCAGCTGGCCAGTTTGTCCTTCTGTGATCTGTGAGAAATGCCTATGGAGGAGTTATACTACAATCATTGATTTTTGGAAGTGACACAGCTTCTCATTATCTTATTCATCCTGCTGGTGTTTCTGATAATTGGGTAAGATGAGCAAATTACTGGCTCACAACTCTACTGTTTGTACAGAACTTGGATTGTTACCTGTTACACATAAAGCAAAGTTTGGATAAATATTATTTATATGTAGAGGAAAAACAAGTCAAACAAATGATCTATGAAAGACAACGAGAAAGTAATTGCTCAGAGACTGAAAATGGCACAATAAAAACGGTGGTTTTCACCCTTAAAATGCGATGATTCTCTCAAAACTGTATTATCTGGATCCATATATGCTCTGCAAGAGTTCTCTGTTTACCTGGACTGACAGACCATGCAATATGTACAAAGGCTTTGCGTTGGGTTTACATTAATTTAATAACGCAAACCTAACACAAACTGTGGGTATTTACAGGTTAAAGAGAATCACAATTTGAGTTGGATTGTAACCAAAAGTAATGCAGAGCTGTGCACCTCACTGCCTTGCGTCACTTTGTATCAAGGGGGTGTTCCATGGGTAATGCATGGGTGTTCCCATGCAACCACCCATGGATTTTGAGGCAATTTCCTATCTACAAAGAATTGTAACCGGGATTTCGCTAAAATCCTGCACCTCCTTGAGGAAGGTGTAATGAGAAGAAATATTTTTGTTTGTTCTCGTTTCTCCCTCTTTGCTTGTGTGCTACATTGAACTGCACAAATTCAAAGTGGGAAATGCCTGAAAGTATAGTGTTTGTACAGGAAGGCAGACTTTCTGTACAAAAACCATGCTTACCTCAATGCAGGGTTTCCGAGGTGGCTCAGGCAGCCTATAGTGTACAACCGCAGAGAGAGAGCAGAACACACATCTTACTAGACATGGTGCTGTTCTGCTCTCTTTTGTTCATGCAGCGCAGTGCAGAATCTTTATTTGCTGCTGCGTTGTGTGATTTCCTAGTAAATCTGGGTCCCAGTGTGTCAGATTGCCTGGCCGTTGTAGGTGGTAGGGCACCATGCTTAGGTCCAGATCAGTCTTAATGTATATGCTGTTGTCATTTTAATCTGGTTATGCTGGGCGAGACCTGCCAAACCAGTATTACAGTAGTAACTTCTCCTTTGTTAAGCAGTAACCAATAGAAGAACCGCTTAGATCTTTGGATTTGAATATCCTTATTCTTTAGCTACAGTTGGGAATGAGGAAGTGCATGCCAATAGTTAAAAAAGTGATATTTATTCTTTAAATTGAAATTTTAGCATGTTTTGAAACGTGCATATTTGTAGCCAGCATGTGTTTCGGCCAATGGCGAAATTATGCTGGACTTTCTCAGCATTGCAAAATTCACTAGGTAACCACCATGATTCATCATCATGGTTTGCTTGGGTTATGTAATATTGTGCTCTGGCATCGTTAGATTTGGTTGTGGTGAGTATAGCCTTGAGAACTATCCTGCGTAATTCTGCATTACAGTTGTCAGTTTCACCCACCCAGTCATGCAGGCAGGATGGATCTAATTGTCGAGCCGTGTATCCTTCTCCATGTTTGGGTGATATCAGGGCACCAGAACTGAATTTGTATAAATGAGCTCCTGCTGTACAGATCAATACATTTAAAAAAAAAAACGGTATCAAGTGAAGCAACTGCAATTATAGGCAGAACTGCTGAGAGTAACTGGGCTACCCTCAGTGGTGGCCCGTGATCCCTGAAAGTGGTGGGGTGTAATACTTTTCACTGGTTCACCTCATTTATTTCAAAATTTGCCTTGGGTGCCCTCACACACAAATGTACCCATACACTCACACTCACTGTTTCTCACCCACAAACACTTGCATACACTCATAATTTCAGAATCACTAATCCTCTCTCACAACTACTGGTGTGTACAGGGGCTCTGATTTGAACTCCTGGGGAATAGGTGTGCTGCTTTATTAGTGCAGCAGTTGCACCAGGGCTTATGTGTCCTGGTGCAGCTACACCAGTTGCACCATTGCTAGAGACACCCCAGACTCACTCCCTCTCTCTGTGAGAATCTCCCCCTCACTCACTCATTCGAACTCACTCACTGCTTTACTCACTCCCTCGCTTTCCTTTACCCATACTCACTCACTCATTGATTGTTGCTTTTTCATTCTCATTGACACTCTCAAACACATTAAACTAACACACATTTTCAGTCAATCGCATTCTCTCTCAATCACTTACAAACACACTTTCACTCACAATCAGAGGCTCCATTGCAGCAGCAGAACAGGAATCAGCAGCTGAACATAGGAATCAGCAAGCCATGATTCATAAAAAAGAGCCAGAGAGAGCAGCAAGACAAGGTTTCAGAGGAAGGCCCGCCCCAAGCCCTCTCCCAGCTTCTTGATAGGACTGGAAGCACAGTCCTATCAGAAGTCGGGACAGTGGTGTGGGTCCTGCCCCTGCTGGACTGTGTGTCTCCTCTTTGACCTCAGGGATGCCTTGATCTGCAACCTGAATACCACATTATAGCAGATACACTGTGCTGCCTGAGCCATGCGCAGTATGTCTGCTAAGTAAATTGGACTGTGCTTGTGTGAGGGGATCGCAGTTGAACTGCGCCCCTCAGACATGCGCAATCCGGGCATCCACCTATGGAGTGCTGTGTTTTTAAACACGCTCAGTAGCTGGATCGTTCCCCAGCCCCTTCCTCCTCCTCCTGTCCTCAGAAGCCTGGTGGAGAAGGAGAGGGCTAACCTGGCACTGCAGAGTTCCTGCAAACACAAACGTGTAATCATTTAATTGAGCAGTGACTCTTTGGGCTCACAATTGGCAGGGCTATCCCTGGAAACCCTGAAGGAGAACCGCTCTTGGCTACCCTGGAACAGCACATACTGTATGACTTCATATATCCTGTATGACCTCATGAGCCCGGAAAGGCACTTTTGATGCTCGGGTCTTTGGCAATGAGCTACATTCGTAGCAAGTCCTTGCAATGAGATGGATCATTGGAGGTTTTTTTTTGCTTTACTTGAAATTTTCAACATCGATGCCAGGGGTCTCTGCTTGGGGAGCAAAGTGATTAGCAAAAAACGTATAAGCGGCACGTCTTCAAAAGGAATTGGGGAAAATATTGTGCTCAATGATTTAAAGTGACAGTCTATTTTTAAAGTGCATGCCCATTGCAAAAACATTTTCTAAGCACTGATAAAGGGTGTTTAATTTTAACTCAAACATGGTGCCATGTTTTCTACCTTTGATGGATGAAAGGAAACGTGGACCCACCTCGGTTCAAAGCTGTGACTTCGTGACTAAATCCACTGCTCTGCAGTGCACAGTAGGTGCATTAATACTGCACTTCGTACCCATGAAGTGCATTGTGAACTGGCAGCATGCTACTCTATGGAAATTCTATAGGTGAAAGAATGTCGGTCTATCACGTGGCCTGCCTGGGTTGTGTTTTGATGTTGTGCACGAGATCCAGTGCTGTGGTTTTGTGTTTGGTCGCTGTGCAAAGATAAAATATTTGAGCATCAGCTGATTTGTGCTGACGTATAGAACATATGTGGGTGCTATGTGATTTATGTGAGAAGTGTTGTGCGTGTACAGCAGAGACTGCTCAAACTCTGTTGCAGCCATACCTTGCAATACAGTGATACAGCGAGTATTTACAAGTTCAAAACTGCGCTAATCTGCAAACATGGGCCCCTTCTTTATCTAATTCACTAATACGGGCCACTTTTATTTTGGTGCCCTGGCACGTTTTCTGTCCCAGTCAGACCTTGGTTTCCCCATTGCACACGTGTAGGATAAACGTTTGAAAAAGACTATGGGCCCGATTCACAAAGGTAAATGGTCCCGATTCACAAAAGTAATCTGAGGCAAAATCCTAACTTTACGACTTTCGGTATTCACAAAGGGCATTTAGGAGTAGTAAAATTAGGACTTTGTCTCAGTTAAACTTTTTGGTGTTAAGTTAAACTTAAGACCAAAACTTAAGACCAAAACTTAAGTTTAACTGAGACAAAATCCTAACTTTACTACTCCTAAATGCCCTTTGTGAATTCCGAAAGTCGTAAAGTTAGGATTTTGTCTCAGATTACTTTTGTGAATCGGGCCCATTGAGACGAAAGTCTAACTTTATGACTTTCGGTGTTCACAAAGCGCATTTACTCCTCGTAAATACCCATTCCGAATACAGAAAGTCGTAAAGTTCAACTTTTGGTATTCACAAAGGACATTTACAAGTAGTAAATGCCCTTTGTGAATACCATAAATCGTAAAGTTAGACTTTTGTCTCAGTTTACCTTTCTGAATCGGATCCAGAGTGCATGCATGTGGACATCTACCAGTCTGGATTGACTGCAGTCATGCAGTACAAACCACATTAGGACCCCAGCACTTACTAGAAAGAGGCATAACAGAGAGCAGGGACACACAGATCAAGAATCTGCAAACTGGTATGGATGAGACCGCTCACTATGGCTCCTTCCGCATCCCCCGAACAACTGCACATGAGCTGGATACTTGTAAGCACAGCTGTGACA
The DNA here is from genome assembly GCA_963921515.1 of Calotriton arnoldi. NCBI lineage: Eukaryota > Metazoa > Chordata > Amphibia > Caudata > Salamandridae > Calotriton > Calotriton arnoldi. Next base: position 59,459 of record CAWUFW010013321.1, read on the forward strand.
CACAAACATAGCCGACAACCCAGAAGTTAGCTGCATCACTAACAAACACCCCCATGGCAGACCCAGTTCGTGTTTGGTTTACATGCCAGCTCGGATTGTTATTGTTCTTTAAATGGAGAAGAATGAGTGCTCCATATGATATGCAAAATTAAAACGAGCGAACAGCTGAAGGAAGCATAAATTTCAAAAAAGGTGCAGGTGGTAAACAACGATATCAAAAACACATTACTGTGAATCATAAAGAAAACTGACAAATGTACAATTAATATTGAACAGTATAGAATGGGTTGTCAACACATTGTCAAGTTCCGTGTTTTGTTAATCAGATATGATTAATATATGCATCCTTCACATGTGAGTTTGAAGCAAACATGAAACAAATAACAATGAAAGGTTGTGGGCATTGGAAGCGTCCAGAGGTGAGCGATGCAAACCTTGAATAGTGAATCTTGAATCAGCTGTAATAAATGTTCTGCATTTCACACATGGGCGCCACAGGATCGACCTATATTAATGAGCATTAAGCAATCAGTCATGGTATATGCTCTGAGGAGCCAGCCTATGTGGCGCACAGAGCGATACATAAGAATGGGCATTATACAGCCAGCCATAGTTTATACTCTGATAGGTCACTGTGGCGCAACAGAAGAGCAAATATTTTGCAATCAGGCGTAGTATACGCTCTAGGAGACACCCAGCGGCGGCAGGGAGCAAATCACAGGTATACGCAACACACAGGCAGCCGTACTATAGGCTCTCCCTCAGGAGTCTATCCAGGAGCGGCAAAGGAGTCTAAATCTTGAAAATAGAATTCATTGAGGCTCTGAGGGCTCCACTCAGTGACATGTAGGAACATCTCAGAAGAATGGCCATATAGGGCCATCCACAGTATATGTGCTGATGGGTCACCTTGAGCTGACGGAAGAGGAACAATTATTTTAGCAAACATGGTATCTGCTCTGAGGGCTCCTCCCAGGAGTGGCATAGGGATGGAGGAACCGATAGGAATGGTTGATGGGTTACCTTGCAAAGACAGAGGACCAGTCATTATCTAAAAATCCATAATATTCACTGATAAAGTAACTCAGGCACATACAGAGGCGTAACAAAAGCCTCGGCAGCCCCTGTGGTGCAGGGGGGCACGAGCTCCTGGGGACCCCTCCAACACTGTGCACTGGCAGCAGGTTTGCCTGGCCTGAGAGCTCCTGACTGGGTCCAGAGCATGGGGGGTCCCCTCCATGTACTTTGTAGGGGTCCGCCTGCAAGTTTTGTTCTGCCACTGGGCACATATTATGGTTGTATACATAATGACTGGTCCTCTCATACCACGCGGGGAAATTGACTCAGGTGTGCCGGGCAGCAATCCATAGGAATGTGTATTATACAACCAGCCATGGTTATCTTAAAAACTGGAGCAGCACACTTTCAGTAGCCAACATGATATAGCACAACAAGAAACTTACATGCTTTCAAAAAAGATCCAGATTTCAAGTCAGTGTATCCAATCAAAAGTCACCAATTCATTCTGATCAGTGGGGCAAGTACATGTAAAACAAGCAATATTTGCTGTAAGAACATAAGTCAACAATTGTACTCTCTTATTGATTAAGCTCACAGGTGCTAATACTTGTGATGAGCAACCAACATGTTTCGTCCTTTCTTAAGAACTTTAGGAAGGCTTAATGGTTGGAATGTGCCAAATTGTGAGTTAAGTATTGGCTTTGGATGAGCCCACAAAGCAAATGGAGTGCTGGTCTTCAAAATTAGTTACAAAAATGAGAAGGCAATCAAATTATTTTGTCCAAGGACTGTTGTACTAATGTTCAGTAGATGAACAATAAATTATCAATGTAAGAGAGGACACTTGGGAATCTGGTAGCAGTACTTGTGAGTATGTGTGGCCATCTCTTGAGGAACACCTAATGTCTGGTTCACTCAAGTAAAGCTGCATAGTTTTGCCCACAATGTGTGACCCGTGATCACAGAGTTGAAGGTACTTGCTTTAAATGTTCATCCAGGAGCAACAGAGAGCAACCTACAGGAATGGCCTAGTACAACCAGTCATAATATATGCTATCAGAAGACCGTTAGGGAACCAAAGGGCAAGCAGGAGTTACTGGGCCCAACCGTGGGGGTTGAGGCCTTTTACTTCTGATGTCCAAGGTCAATCTACTATGGATCCTGAGTGACTGGGCCAAGTATTATCCCTTTCAGCACTTGACCCTCAGTGGTAGCGAGGGTCGAGCAGTCCAAGGCTCATTGAAGTGGAAGTAGGTGTGAGGCATAGACTAGCTCACGACTCAAAGTACACACATTAACTGAAATAAGATGATTGCACAGCCATATACTTGCATTAATGAAAAAGGAGTATTTTGAAGTGATCACATAAAGGCATAGAATTGATATACTAAATAATTCCCACAGTCTCCTAAGGTCAGCATGCTAGTGCTGACACAGGAATATTACCCAAGTCTCTCTTTTCCATTAGTGGGGTTGGTTATTCCCCATTTTATACTAGAAGTGACTCTCAGAACCGGCTCACACAACAAAGGCTATGTCTCACACTAAGAGTCAATGCTATCAGCGTTTAGGTGCTAACTTTGTGCTAGTCTCAAGCAGCCCAATGGCCTGGAACAGTCATACTTGACTAAATGGCAGCCAGCAATCCTAGGAAGACTGGGGCGCTCTTTCACGAGCTCTGATCTCCTGATGCCGAGGGCCTGTGATTTCATGTGGTCTTTTGCAGATGATGCACCATCCTTCTTGTTCCTTAGATGGGCCACATCAGTGTCGAATGTCCTTGCCTGGCAATTAGTAAGTGTTCCTCCTGGCTTCCTTAGCATAACAAGCTAGGGCAATGGCCCTGACTTACGGTTGGCCCTCATCCTGGCCACATGGGGGAGGAGGGGCCAACCATGACCCGCACATGGGCGATAGCCTTGTCTTCACGGTGGTCCCCCTTCCTGGTCACACAGGGGTTGCTGACTCTAGTGCATAATGGGTGATGGCTCGCAATTCACGGTGGCCCCCTTGCCTAGTCACAAAGGGGTCACCAACTTACGCTCACATGGGTGACAGCCCACACTTTATGGTGACCTTCTTCTTTTGATACAGGGTTGCTGAGTTTGTCAAGACTGGGAGCACAGTCAGTACTGATTTGCATATGGTGGGCCTTTGTCAGGAGTGGCTCAGTAGGCGAAAAACAGTAGGTTGGAACGCTATACAGAGTGATTGCCAGTGGTTTGACTTTTTGCGAACATTCCTCCCATCACCATTTGTGTGATTGAAGTAACACTCTAAGTGGCCAATGCTATGCACAGACATGGGCTCCTTGCTCACTGTGCGATAACATCCAAGTTATACCTCACTGTTGAAGCGTAACAAGGCTGAAACAAGTCTGGGATGCTTTTGTTCCCTTGTAAAGTGGGCCTCACATAGCAGTTCGGGATGGATTGTTCCCATGAAGAACAGGGTCTGTACTGATTTGCATAAGGCAGGCCTTTGTCTGGAGTGGCACAGTGGCTGAGTAACAATGGGTTGGAATACTACACCAAGCGATTGCCAGTGGTTAGATGTTTTGCCAAAATTCATCCCATCACCTTTTGTGTGATTGATATATTGTGATAAAGTCTGCCATAAACTTATTTGGTGTCACAGACATAACTGGGTGGGTCCATAAATCATATTGGAGTCCTCATGCCCTTTGTTTCTCTTGCTCTGCTGTCCCTGGATTCTGCTCAATGCTTGGATAGCTTGGGTGATTGCCGACTCCAGCATTCATGTGTCCTGTCGGCGACTCAAGGAATGACTATTGGGTTATTCTGATACTCTTCTAGATTATCCTTTTCTTAATGTCAACTAGTATTTCCAACAGTTAGATTTTTTTCTCTTTTGCTTTCTCTTATCTTCTCTTTAATAATTTTGAGGGATACATCCTTGGAGACGTTGGTGTTACCTTTGGTGGTTGTCACTAGGCCCGGATGAAATTAAAACTGTGTTGGAGTAATTTGAGTCATTTTGGGAAGTTCTCTTTACGCTTGTCACATGAAACTCCTGAAATTACACCATTATGTGACTTTGTGTATTTGCGCCGCTGTTCTCAGCAAAAATATACTGCCGGAATCTGGGAACAATACAAAGAACCAGAACACGAGTGACTATTATTCTCTGCAATAGTGTTTTCATGCTATTTTATAGCACAAAATGAAGCCTCGCTTCAAAAATAGCTGTGAGGGCACATTTTCAGTTAAACTATAACACTGATAGACAGATTCATGTTTTAAGCAATTTCACATAATTTTCCTGACATTTCACATAATTACGCACATTTTACATGAAGGAAGTGACCCGATTAGGGTCACCCGGGTCACTCACGACCACCTCTCAGCATTCCATACAAATGAAGAGTCGGTCAGACAGTAGAGAGTACAAACCAATATATTTATTTATTCAGATACACTCGAGTGGAGCCCAGTCTGCCCAGTCTCTAGGACTGCTCCAGAGGGTCTGACATCAGCAAACATGGAGATACATTATGTACAATTCAGAACCAATAAAGGCACGCCCAGACTGCAAATTTGCAGGCAGGTGCAGCTACACAAAGAAGTACAGAAGGATAAGTTTCAATCCTGAGACCGGGCACACACTATCTCTTGCTCAAGGTCGTTCCGTTCGTGCCTACCGCTAGAGTAGTGGGAGAAGGTCTCTATCTAGTGGGAAAGAAATGCTCTAATAAGAACAATGTATTCATTAGCAAAGCAAGGCCCAACCTTGAAGAAACGAAACTTACCAAAGCTGCTTTTTCTGGCAGAGAGAGAGATTAGTTTCGATCACGGCTTAAAATGGTGGCCAAACAGAAAATGGTACAACGAATGCTAACTTACATAGAACAACACATGAGCAACGCAGCGAAAACATTTTTATTCTAGCAGTCCCCCCTTTTAGCATGAGCTAACTAATTTTCTGTTACTACTAAGAGACGTATAACATTTTGCAAAGATAAGAGTCATCACTATAAGATGTCGTTCATATAATCAGTACTCAAAGATACCTTCATCGATCTGCATCATATCGTCAATATCTTTTTGTAACATAATCGCAGCATTAGTATCATGAATTGACATTTTCTGTTTGGGAGTGAGGGTATTGACACAATAGGAGCAACAAGCTGGAAGACATTGTATGCAGAGGCAACATGTAAAGATGATACCGGCAACCACAACCCAGAAGGTGAGGATCTTCCAACCCCATGATGTTAACGTATTCCAAAACCACCCTGACAGAGTCCAAGTACCTGTTTCTTGGTGTATCTTAGCTGATAGCCTATGTAATTTCTGTATAGCTGAATAAACATTGGGATTTGCAGCATGAAACTTCTGCTTTATGTGCAAACCATCACAAATTAACTGGATGACCTTGGCATTAAAATGACTTCCGTTATCACTCCAGATCAAACGGGGCAAGCCGAAAAGAGGAAAGAACTCCTTCAGGAGTACTTTTGCAGTCGTAACGGCTGTATTGTCTTTAGTGAGGTAAGCCTCAACCCATTTACTGAATGCATAAACAACAACCGACACGTACTTCAAGTTATTAACCCTATCTAACTCAATATAATCCATCTGAAGGATCTCAAAATTACCAGCTGGTGTAGGGGTACCTTTCCCAGGATTATGCATCATGCACACCATGCAGTACTTCACTAAATGTGCAGCGGTTTTTGAAATGTTGTCATTCTGCCATTCGGGGTCTAACAACTTGCAAATACCCTTAGCACTAATATGGGCTGGGCCATGAGCCATCGTGACTACAGGAAGAACATATGAATCTGGCAACATCCATCTCTGCTTTCCTGACTTGTCAATCCAACATCCCTCATCATTCAATTGGGCTGTACTTTCTTGCCACATTGCTAATTCCTCTACTGTGGCCTCACTTTGTATCTCCTTCACGTTCTCAAGTGTATCCTCAAACATGGTGACTTCAGGCACCCACCTAGCGGGACCTGCTACAAACATTCTTTTTATTTTAGTCCGGGCTGTTTCCTTAGCTGTCTGATCTGCAAAAGCGTTCCCCTTACCTACATCATCAGTGACTTTCCGGTGGGCGCTACACTTTACTATTGCCAACTTCTTAGGGAGTGTCAAAGCAGACAAAAACCTCAATATAAGGTGCCCATGCTGTATCTTGGCACCATGCGAAGTATGAAACCCTCTCTCTGCCCAGAGTCGGCCAAAATTGCGCGCAAACCCAAAGGCGTACTGACTGTCAGTATAAATATTGACAACCAGTCCCTCACGCAATTCGCAAGCTCGGATTAGGGCAACAAGCTCTGCAGCTTGGGCCGACTGATAGGGAACTCGTGATGTCTCAACTAGTAGTAATAGCATATGCAGCAGTTGTAGTGCCATCTGGTAATTTAAAGCAAGAGCCATCGACATATAGTTCCCCTTGGTGGTCAGATAAGGGAACATAAGTCAAGTCTACCCGTCCTTTCGTCTCTTCCTCCGTCCAGAAGACACAGTCATGTTTATCAATCTCATCATTCTCAGAAGGGAGGGGTAGTAACGTGGCTGGGTTCAGAGTGGCACATCGTTTGATCGTGATATGTTTGGCAAACAGCGTTAATTCATAACCTGTCAGACGTGCACTGGTGAGGTGCTGTGTCTTTGTCTTATTCAAAAGGGTATCCACAGCATGGGGTACCATGACTGTGAGGTCAGTATCAAGTACGAGTCCAGCCGATTATCTTATCGAGGTACAATAAGATAATGTCACAGTGGAACACATTCAAGACATGTGCAACAAGGCAAATAATTAATCTAAAGTATTTAATCAAAGTCAAGCACCACCATAAAGTCTTTCCACCAATGGATGTGATTTTATTTCATCACCACATTGAAATGAATCAAGATATGTGGTTTTATTTCATCACCACATTGAAATGAATCAAGGTATAAAGTACAAGACAATTCATACTTAGATATTTCGAAAAACAGGTGCACACAGGGTAAAGTGATAGGTGCATGGGGGGGATTGTGAGAAAGGACAGTAGTGCGCATATATACATCAACAAGTCAATAAACAAACTATCCAGACAGATTCCTGCCAGATACATTGAATGTCAAATCATAACATAATTACAGATAAACATTCTCTGTCATATATGTTTGACAATGAAGTAAGGAAGTGTCAACGTTTCGACCCCTAAACGGGACCGCTAGCTTTGTGCATTCGGGGCGGGGTTCTTCATCAGGACCGAGGTAAAAGTAGGGAAGTGGGCACCAGTAAAAACAGCGAGATCTCTTCTGGCTGCGAGATAAAAAGCTGGGCTCAGTGGGCTCTCAGATGTTTATCTGTAATTATGTTATGATTTGACATTCAATGTATCTGGCAGGAATCTGTCTGGATAGTTTGTTTATTGACTATAGATACTCTCTGTATAGCCTTGAGGAGCGCGACAGAACCTAAAACTTCTACCAGCTAGGGTAAACCCAAACAGATATCTGCTATCAGGATGAATAGGAATGCTGAAGAACGCATTTTTCAAATCAATGACAGAAAAGAATGTAGCAGAAGAAGGAATCATTGTCAAAAGAGTGGTGATGTCAGGAACCACCGGAAACTGGGGATTCACTATTTTATTAACTTCATGCAAATCAATCACAAAACGATAAACATCTGCATGATCATCAGAGGAACCCATAGGGGTGTCCGTTTTAGATGGGGAGAATAGGGCTATTACATACATTAGCAGTCGTCTCCTCAACCACTCCTTACTCAATCAAATCCTGCACAATTTGCAGTAAAGCTCACTCACCTGCCTGCAGTATTTTATATTGAGGGATGCGAGGTAAAATAGCATTGTCTTTAACTTGGATCGAAACTGGCGATAACTGTAACAGTTCCACATCTGTGTCACCTGTTGCCCACAGAGTGGGCGGCACATCTTTAAACTCAGCAGGAAGGGGCGCATCTGTGGACAGACACTGTTTAGCGCGAACTACATCCGGTCCCATTGTCATGTAAACACCTGCCAGGGAGGAATAAATCGTAGCATGCAATTTCTTCAACAAGTCCAAACCCATCAAATTGTTTCCACAATTAGAGGTCAACAAAATTGTGAATCCTCTGTGAAAGGACCAATAGTCAACGCAAGAGCTTTTGAAATGGGGCTGACAACCGGTACACCAGAAAAACCTACCGAAACATTATTATGGCCAGACAGAGCCACCCCAGGGACCAAGGAACGAGAAATAGAACTGTTTGTTGCACCTGTATCCACCAAAAACTCCTTAGCCGAGCCATGCAAATCCGCAGTAACAAACGGATGCGTTGATCTACAGGTATCGGAACTGGTCCCTCACTCTGTTCCTGGCTGTCCTAGCTGTAAGTCATTCCTGTCACCTCATCTGTGTCATAATCATCATAATAATACTGTCCGCCCCGAGGGTCATCAAAATAGTTATGATCATTACGACCCTGCGAGGCCACTGCATTTTGAGCCCTGTCCGTTCCACCAGCTCCGCGACCCCGTCCACGAGAACCTCGTCCTCTCGGGACCTCCGCCTTCTGCAAAAGCACAGGACACTCGCTACGCCAGTGTCCCTCCTCTTTACAATATGCACACTGATTCGGCCCTAAGGCGTAGTATTCAGCTGCCTACTAGTGCATGAAAGCTGTCGGGCCAAACCACCATGTCCTCTACCAGTCTCTCTAGAAGCCTGCTGCAACAACACCTTCGTCTTCAAATCCTTATGCTTCTTCTCTGTCCTCTCCTTATCTTCATTTTCACTGTGCTCATAGTACTGTGCCATATTCAAAATAACAGAAGGGGAAGAGGTGGACCAGGTGCTTTCGGAAGCGTGCAATCGAGTCGCAATCTCAGGAAGCAGGTTAGAGACAAATCTATTAACAAACAACCTAACACCTCCCTCAATAGACAGATCCTGCCCACTGTAATCCAGGAATATATCTACAAACAGGGTGAAAAAATCAGACACACTCTCATCTTTCTTTTGTCTACAAGCTGTTAACTTATCCCAATCAACCTTCCTCGGTGGGATAAGAGAATGCATATACGTAATGATACGGCCGGGCAAAGCAAGTATCTCTGCTCTAGGCTTATCACCTGGCTTCCGTTTCTGATCCCATACTTTAATTTGGTCCCACGTACCCCCCAACTCTGCAACATGGTATTGAGTATGCACCTGACCCCAAATATCAACCTGAACCAGTAAACCAAAGAACATTTCAATATCCGCAAGCGTCATTACTGTTGAAGAGGCAGCTTCTGTCAATTCTTTATAATATGCAGTAGGATTCTTCCTTGGATCAGGTAACTGAGTCTTAAGAGACAAAACTTCACTCCTTTTCCATAGAGTATAAACCCATTGTTCTTGGAAACGGGCCGCCACACATGGTCTAGTGACAACACCGTGCTCCATTAACTCTGGTATTTCGGGGTGATATATGGGATGAACCTCCCGCATCGGAAACTGTGATACCGGAGTGGGGCTCTTCTCGAGTAGCCTACCCCGATTGAATTGAAATTAAATTTGTAAAGCGCAGCTAATGCCCGAAGGCGTATTGGCGCTATGGACAGACTGAGAACAAAAGAACATTAGTACAGGTAGTGATCAGGTAAGTTCCTTCAGGTGGTCTGTGTGAAAAGCCACGTTTTCAGACCTTTCCTGAAGCTCATCAAGGAGGGTGATGTTTTTAGGGTAATAGGTAATGCAGGGCTTTAAGTGGGCCGGGTCTCACCGGGTCTGAGCACCGGCAGTTTTTTTAGAGAGGCCTCGAAACGGGTCTCTATCGGGCTCTGTTTTGTGCCCTGGAGGCGGTCCGTTTTTTTCCGGACTGCAGTGACAGCAGGCACATCAATGTGCGCGTGCTCACAATGCTCCGTTTTTTTCGGGACTTCAGTGATAGCAGGCACATCCATGTGCGCGTGCTCACACTGCTCTTCTCACTAGTGGAGAAGTTACGGACGTCATGCCAGGTGAGCGTTGAAGAGAAGGAAATCCTTTAAGAGAGTCATTTTCTCTGGATTTCCCTTCTCTTTGATACTGCAGGAGCAGCAACATCGTCGTGGTGTCAGCAGGGCTTTAAGTGGAAGCTTTTTCAATATTATATACAACAAGCCATAGTTGCTGCTTATTTATCTTATGCAACTAACAACCATTGACAAAGCAAATAGTCCTGCCTTGTTGTAGGTATGGTGTTACTTGTTGTATCATATATCTGGATGCAATGACAGAAACAGCAAAATACATGTCGGGCGGCACACTATGCTAAGCACAGATTTTTAGCTTATGTGTTTTTAAGCCACGCCCTTAATTACACTGGCCACGCCCCTTTGAGAGACCCCCCAGTTTTTTCATCCCACTTAAAGCCCTGAGGTAATGTATTCCACAGCGTCGCTGCTGATCTAAAAAGGCTCCTACCTCCCCAAGTGGCCTTCTTGAAGGGGGTGGTTGCCATGTTCCTGGCCGTTCCTGACCGTAAGGTTCTATTGGGGACATACCATTTTAGTTTGTTCCTGAATTGTGTTGGTCCTTGGTTATGTAGTGATTTAAAAGCCAGGCAAAGGACTTTAAATTTACATCTCTGCCTGACTGGAAGCCAATGTAATTTTTTTATGGCTTCTCTCGCCGATACATTTTTGGGAATTTTTAAAATAAGACGTGCTGCCGCGTTTTGTACTATCTGCAGCCTGTTGATTAGGCCTGAATTAATGGTAAGATAGAGACTATTACAATAATCTAGACGAGAGAGGACCAAAGCCAGAGTCACTGTTTTTAGAAGTTCTTCTGGTATATATTTCTTAATTTTGTTGATTAGTCTTATTGCACAAAAGGAAATAGATGTGACTTTGCTGACTTGGTCCTTGGACATTACCAAAAACTTGACCAGGCTCCATATTAGTAACATATACATGATCTTTAATATCATATAAAATCTGGGGTGCTGCATCGTTGAAACACTGCTCCCAAAGACTAATCAAAGTAGCAGACATATGCTTAAGGGCATGCTGTTGTACAAAGGGCTCATAATCTTTCATCACACTCCACACATCTTCCACACTATAAATGGGGTTTTGGGCCCACTGCGCAGCCTGGTTAGCCACTACCCTTTTCTCTGCATCTCCCATCTCAGATCGCACATAAGGACCCATGCGCTCTTTAAATTTCGTCCAGTCTCTATCCTCAAATCCACGTACTGGTGGCCCACTACTCAGTAATGTCGGGGGATGGAAGAATACAGTGGGAGTAGCAACAGAAGTAACAGGCACTAACGTTGCTGCTGGCTGCGTCGCAGGCGTAAGAGCTGGCGAAAGGGACGCTGAAGCAATGGGTGTGGCAGGGGTACTAACAGTCATAGTTGCCACAGACGGCGAGGACAAAGAAAGGACAGGAGGTGCCGTGGCCAAGGCAGTCCGATCGACAGTAACAGAAGCAGAAAGAGCAGAGACAGAAGAAACGGGTGGCTGGGACTGTGGGGGAAGAGCGGGATATATCCTCTGCGGGGCATATGGAGGTGGGGGTTGAGTATGTAACAATTCTTCCACAAAAGTATCATTTTCTTCTTGGGCCACATAAGATTTATCAATCTGTAATCGAAATCTCCAACTTCACGTTCAATCCCTATCTCTTGTTTCTCTCTTTCATGTGCTACAGTTTTCTGAGTCAATGTTTGCATTCTCCCTTTTCTGGCCTCTTTCTCTGCTTTCATTCACCTCTGTTTAGCCTCCTTTTGCCACGTTACAATGAGAATCAAACATAGACTGCCTACTTTGCTTCGCAAACAATTTTTCCTGTAAAAACCCATTTTTTCTCATCAAAAGTGCCCGTCAATGGCAACTGCAACTCGGTATTGTCCCTCGTATATTTGTGCCAAAGCGTACTAAACATAATAGGGCCAAGGCCATGTTTCACATGCATATCAAAATTCGCAGTGCCTTCTGGAGGCGCTGGCTGACTTTCTTCCATTCGAGCATCAGCAGAACACCAACGACAACAAGAAACCAAGAAGTGACTAATCCCAGGCATTTTCAAAAGGGACCAAAATTTGTTATGTTGCCTGGCAAAGTATTTGCAAACACTTTTCACCAAAATCGGTCCTCAGACCGTACCAAATACAAACCAAAATGGTACCATATCCACAAAGAACCAAAACAAACTCTCCTGATGCATGTAGGTCAAACGAATTTATTCTCCACTGCTGACTCTTCAGACCAAACGGTCAGATCCAAGGGTTTCGCCGTTCGGGACTCCAGTCGGGATGACCGCTGGGCGAGGCACCGTCTGGCAGAACAGAAGGGGCAGCTGCGAGTACAGGAACTCTCTCGTGCAGGGATCCCTGATCCGCCGTCCCACCAGACGATGGCCTCGACCTCCCCACCCGTCCTCAGGAGGGGATGGGCCACTCGCCCGATGGAGTCCCTGTTCGGTCGCCAACTGAAGGAAGTGACCCTCGACTCGCGACCACCTCTCAGCCTTCCATACAAATGAAGAGTCGGTCAGACAGTAGAGAATACAAACCAATATATTTATTTATTCAGATACACTCGAGTGGAGCCCAGTCTGCCCAGTCTCCAGGATTGGTGCAGAGGGACTGACATCAGCAAACATGGAGATACATTATGTACAATTCAGAACCAATGAAGGTATGCCCAGACTGGAAATTTCCAGGCAGGTGCAGCTACACAAAGAAGTACAGAAGGATAAGTTTCGATCCTGAGACCGGGCACACACTATCTCTTGCTCAAGGTCGTTCCGTTCGTGCCTACTGCTAGACTAGTGGGAGAAGGATTCTATCTAGTGGGAAAGGAATGCGCTAATAAGAACAGTGTATTCATTAGCAAAGCAAGGCCCAACCTTGAAGAAATGTAACTTACCAAAGCTGCTTTTTCTGGCAGAGAATGAGATTAGTTTCGATCATGGCTTAAAATGGCGGCCAAACAGGAAATGGTGCTGCGAATGCTAACTTACATAGAACAATACATGAGCAACACCACGAAAACATTTTTATTCTAACACACACAACCCTAGTTGTCTCCAAGTCCCCTTTGATTTCTATTTCCATCGGTGGTTGGGACTTTTTTTAATATTCACATTTTTTATTCATTTTTACTGCTTATATAGTGACACAACACTCGACAGACCGCAAATAGAGTCAATAAAGAACATCTTGACAAAGCACTTCATACAGCGTTTCAACTTAAGCATTAGTAAGCCATCCATTCCCCTTATGCTCTCATTCCACTCTGTTCGGTATTTATCAAAGGCAGCGCCGAGACACCCCAGGGTATTTGTCCCGCTCTATAAATTTATCATCATCATCATCATGTTTCCGGGCAACCCCCTTGATTTGTAAATTGGCTCCTCAAGTTTAGCACACCAGCACATCGCCATTCTCCAACTCACCAATGTTATGGGGAATGGGGACACATTTTGCAAAGTCTCGTTTGCCGATTACAGTCCCAATACCGAGGAGTGTGCGGACTCCCCTCAATCCAGCAAAGTCATCCACTATACCGAGCAGCACTATTCTCGGGGAAGGCTCCACAGCATCTCTGCCTACCTGTGAGATCTCAGTGAATGCTCCCTTAACCTAATGATGGGGCAATCCCATGTCACATGGTAGAAATGGGCCTCTGCACACTGGTAACAATTGCATGTTAGGGCAGCCAACATGTTGGCCTGCCACAACTGTATAGGTGTAAGATATGCCACAGTAGTTGGAACTTTGACCCCATCTTAAGCTTACTTCCTGTGTTAGGCCACTGATAAAAACCCACATGTCTAGGTCTTATACAGGCTGTCCGGGTTCCTCATTCCATGCTGACATTCCAATCTTTCCATTTCTTCTGTTTTTGGTATGTACCATGCCAGGCTTGCAGACAACCTGTACCCTCACCTGTTCCTGGGAGTTAGTGAGGGTGCACATGCCCACCTGCTCTCTAACCCAAGTGTGGATCCATCAATAAACTCCTTGGGTACTTGTTTTTCTAGTGCAGCAAAAGCCTTTCTTAGTCCTGGGCACCACCTCACACTACGCAAGGCCGAAAGCCATATGACCCAGATGTTGGGTGCCTGAGGGGAGTTGGACGCAGGCCAGGCCCTGCTTCCAATCCCTGCCTGTGCATGGTCAAAACCTATGCTTAAAGGATAAAAAAATAAAAAAATGAAATTCACTGAAAAAACAAAGGTTAAAGTGGCGTTACAGTTAGGTATGGTAAGAAGATCTTACTTTATGTGAAACAAAAACCCGAGAAATTCACTGAAAAAATCAAAGAGTAAAGTGGCATCATAGGCCTTGTAGTAATATAAAAATTATGGTTTTAAAGCACAAAAAACCCACTGAAATTGACCAGTTATAGTTTACTGAGCTAACTATAACTTGCGCCCCCTCCATGCACTACTTATGACCTCACATGTTACATCACTCACTACCTGTTAAATTACATCATTGGAAGGAAATTGACATATTTTTCATGATGCCTGCCCAATTTTTGTCCTATCTGTTTTGCTGACATTAGAGCTTTCTACACTTTACCGTTGCTAAACAGGAGTAAAGCGCCCATGCTCCCCCTTTAAACATGCCGAAATTGGCTTAAACCTCATTGGTTCAATCAACTCTCCTATAAGGCCCTACTATATGATGTGGGAATACGCCGCTTGCATGGAAAATTAAATGCTACTTTTGGACAGAAGCATCTACTGAACCACCCTGTGCAGTGGCAGTGAAAACCTGGATTCAGGCCTACCCTGTGTACCCTGTCAGCAGCAGCTTGAACCCTGCTGCCCAGACCTGTCAAAATTGCCCTCTTGACAGGTAGAAAAACATGATTTTAATTATTAAATGTCACCCCTAAGAACACCTTGCTGCCCACATGGTAGGCTCAATCAATCAATCCATCAGGGGTTTGTAAAGCGCAGCTACTCACCCGTGAGGGTCTCAAGGCTCGGGGGGGGCGGGGTGGGGGACAGCTCTGTTGGGTGCTGGGATCATCTGAAGAGCCAGGTCTTGAGGTCCTTTCTGAACTGGGGCAGTGTAGGGCTTTGCCGGAGGTGGAGGGGGAGGTCATTCCAGGTCTTGGCTGCGAGGTAGGAGAAGGACTTTCCACCCGTTCTGGTCTTGTAGATGCGTGGGGTTGTGGCCAGGGAGAGGTCGGCTGATCGGAGGTTTCTCTTGGGTGCGTAGAAGGAGAGGCGGTTGTTTAGGTATGCTGGTCTGGTGTTGTGAAGGGCCTTGTATGCGTGCGTGAGGAGCTTGAAGGTTATTCTTCTTTCGATGGGGAGACAGTGGAGATTGTGGAGGTGTTGGGTGATGTGGTTGTGACAAGGGATATCTAGGATCAGTCTGGCTGCGGCATTCTGGACGGACTGGAGCTTGCAGAGGAGTTTTTTGCCGATTCCGGCGTAGATGGCTTTGCCGTAGTCCAGTCTGCTGGTGATGAGGGCGTGCATGACCGTTTTTCTGGTTTCAGAAGGGATACATTTGAATGTTTTTCGGAGTATGTGGAGGGTGTTGAAGCAGGCCGAGGATCCGGCGTTGATCTGGTGGTTCATAGTGAGTGATGAGTCCAGTATGATGCTGCGGTTTCGTGCATGTTCTGTCGGGATGTGGGGTTTCTGAGGGCAGGGGGCCACCAGCTGTCATCCCATGCTGAAGGGGTGCAGCCAAGGATGAGGACTTCTGTTTTCTCTGAGTTGAGTTTCAGGCAGCTCTTCTTAATTCAGATTGCGACAGCTTTCATTCCTTCTTGGAAGTTGTGCCTGGTGATGTTGGGTTCCTTGGTGAGGGAGAGGATGAGCTGGGTCTCCTCGGCGTAGGAGACGATGTTGAGCCCGTGGTTTCTGATGATGGTTGTGAGGGGGGCCATGTAGATGTTGAAGAGGGTGGGGCTGAGGGAGGATCCCTGGGGCACTCCACATCTGGTCTCTGTCGGTTCTGAGAGGTAGGGTAGGAATCTGAACTGCTGCATTCTGCTGGTTAGAAATGAGCGTGTCCAGTTGAGGGCCTTTCCTTGGATGCCGGCGTTGTGTCTGGTGGCTAGTGTGCGGTGGGAGATGGTGTCGAAGACAGCTGAGAGGTTCCGGAGGATGAGGGCTGCCATTTGGCACTGTTCAAGGAGGGCGCGGATGTCATCAGTGGCGGCGAGAAGGGCAGTCTTGGTGCTGTGGCTGCTGCGGAATCCGGATTGGGAGATGTCCAGGATGTTGTTAGCTTCAATTAAGTTTTCTAGCTGAGTGTTGCTGCACAATATTTAGGAGAGGAAGGTTTGTGACTGTGAAAATGGCATGTTCACCGAGCGACTATGCCAAAAACAACATTTTCACTGGTCAAGGTATAACTGTCACATAGGAAAAGTCAAAGTATATATCATACACTGTAATCTATAACTTTTAGAATTTTAAAAGCTACAGACTCGATTCAAAGACTTATTTTTATATTTAATAAAAATCCAATCTAATGGTAAAATACATAGGAATTATAACTTTTAGAAAGTTACCTTTATTTAAACTGAAGCTGTGGAAGGCAAATTTGCATTAGCTCTCCAGCAACGACCCAGCCTGTACTTGGCCTGAGTTAGATGCGAAAGAGTTGTGACAACTGCTCCCAAAGCAGAGACAATGGCCTGGCAGTGGAGAGGTGTTTTCTCCCCCTGGCAGGAAGACCATCTGGGGTGGGCACAGGAACTTAATTTACCTTAGTGGAGCTTGCCCTGTCACAAGGAAATGTTCAGTAACACCTGGAAAGCTCCAGTCTTTGTCCACATAGTAAGGCTGGCACCAAACCCAGTGGGAGGGAAGCTACCCCCAGAACCAGTTTTGAGTAATCACAGAGGAGGGGGCTGCTCGTTACCCTGCCCAACCCTCTGGATGGGCACACAGGTTGTGCACAAGAGGAGAAGTGGTTCCCCATTTTGGATTTTGAGAGTGAGGAACTCTGTGGGATTGTTTGCAGCAGGGCAAACAGGAACTGCTGAAAAAGTGGGTAGGGTTGCCTGTGGGAACTTTTACCCCATTGGTTAGGGAGTGACCAGGATTCACCACTACCTACTAGCTGGTGGCAGGCATAAATATGCCATCTCAAGTTGCTATCCTCAAAACACTTTCTGGACTTGAGCAATAACAGAAGAGGACTGGACCTGCTGTCTGTGACCTGGAAGGAGCCCTGAAGGACTGGATCTGCTCCCCCTTGTACCCAGGACAAAGAAGACGACTCCAGGGGTCAGTTGGCTGTTCTCCTGTGTGGCTACAGGGACACAACATGCTACAAGAGTCCTTTTTCCTAAAGTGGGCAGCTGACCAGTGGCAATTAGAGTTAGACTGGACTTTACTGTTGATCTCTGCTTATATCCTGAGTCTGTAAGTGCCTTCCCCGGAGGTCCTGTCGACCTTTAGAAGTTTGCTCCTGTGGTTGTTGGGGCACCTTAAGAAAATCTGGAAAATTGAACACTTTTGCTGCAGAGCTTAAGGGGAACTGACTGTGAAAAGAATCTTACCGGCAGTACCACGTTGTTGGATTGAATTTTTGCTTCATCCTGCTCAAGACTCCCAGTACCTCTGAAAAATTCACTGAGTCCTATTCTGCGTTGGGGTTTAGAAAACTTTCAGCATGAAATCTCCAAAGCTCCAGAGCTCTAGTGGGACCAATCTGCTTCACATGTCTGGCCTGTGGCTCCATTGCAGCAGCCACAATTTCAGCAGCTTGTAGGACAGTATTTTTGTACTCAATATTCTGCGTACAATCCTTTCATCGGCTATCCATTTCACTGATAATCTATGAATGCTTAATGGAAAGCACCTTTAGCATTAGTGCTTATTATGCTGCAATGTCTTACTCAGTGACTGACCTTTCCAGCAACCTCGTATCCTACATACATGGGGATTAGTTTCAGCTAATCTATGAGCGAATGATCATTTCATCTCCCATCTCCTTACCATGTGTGCATATGATGAATGCAGTATCTGCTCCAATCCCTGAACTCCATAGGTTAAGATTCCCAAAAGAATAATGAGCTGAATCTTCCGGCAGTTCTTCCATGGTGTAAGTGTGAGCATGTGACATTGCATATCATGCATGTGTTTCCGCCACACTTACGCTGACAGTTTCAGGGATGGAATCTGTCTGCTTAAACCTGCTTAAATTCCATGCTATCTTTGAACATTTTGCAAACTAAAGCCCTCATCTCAAAAACCTGCCCTAGGGCTCCAAACATGTTTACCATGTACTGAGCTTTTAGGCAGACTGTCCGTTCAACAGTTAGCTCAGTCTTTCGTCTCTCAGTCATCGCCTAGGGCTCTAAGAATGTCAGTGACTTTGAGTATAAGGTGAGGAAAAAAGTATTTGCTTTACAAAGACGATCACAACCGATCCTGAGTGTGGACAAATGTGCTTCTGTGGACTGAGGGGTGATCAGTAAAGTCCATGGCTGCCTCTGTAGGCAGAATGGAACGTCTACAGGGACTGGCAAATCTCCAAGCTGTCCTTTCTCAAGTCTCCTATTTTATCATGTAATTATGCCACTGGCCAATAAAAACTTGATGTGGCTTGCCCTGGGACTTTGTCTCAACAACCAACCTTTTAGTCACTTCCTCGCATTGGCCATCCTGCCTGTGGCTGATTCACTCTTGAGGGACAATTGCCTAGATACCCTTCAAGACGCCCACTCAGGACACCTGACCTTTACGCCAACAATAATGACATTATAAAACGTTTTGGTAAGAAGCTTTTCAGATTGCTAACTGAGCTAACATCCTAGACGCCACGTGCTCATGCTAAAGCTGTTGTGTGAGATTATTTCTTAACACTGAAGTGACCTCCTTTTACTATTGATAACTCTTCTACTTACTCTGCTACTCGGCTTTAAGTGGGCCGGGTCTCACCGGTGCTGAGCACCGGAAGTTTTTTTTAAAGGGGCCTCGAAACGGGTCTCTATCGGGCTCTGTTTTGTGCTCTGGCACAGGAGGTCCGTTTTTTCCGGACTGCAGTGACAGCAGGCACATCCATCGATGTGCACGTGCTCACACTGCTCACTTCTCATTAGTGGAGAAGTTATGGCATGACGTCATGCCAGGTGAGCGTTCCAGGAGAAGGGAAATCCTTTAAAGAGAGTCATTTTCTCTCTGGATTTCCCTTCACTTTATGAAACTCAGGAGCAGCAACATTGTCGTGGCCAATAGTCCTGACTTGTTGTAGGTATGATGTTACTTGTTGTATCATATTTGGATGCAATGACAGAAACAGCAAAATACAAGTCGGGCGGCACACTAAGCTAAACACAGATTTTTAGCTTACGGGGCATATTCTCAAGCAGTTAGCGGCAATTTTCTGCCGCTAATGCGGCGATATTTTTATCGCCCTGTTCTCAAGCTGTACGCTAACAGCCGTTAGCGACAGTTTTCTGCGTTAGCGGTCGCTATTAACATCGCCAACGATGTTAGCGACAACTAACGCTAATCATATGCAATGTAGGCGTTCCCATGTTAAAACGCACACTAACCCCACTTCGCGATATTCTCAACGATCGCCCGGACCGGCGATGCGATCAAAAAACAGCCGCTAAGGCCCGTTAGCTGCTGGAACTTAAGACCAGAAAATAGCTGGTCTTAAAAATAGGGATAACACTTGGGGCCACACCTTAGCAGGTTCTGGTGCTGGACAGCGCTGCAAGCAATGTAGCGGCGCTGCCCTGCGACAAAACTACAGCACAGGAATGCGCACCATCAATAAGATAGTGCGCATTCCTGGGCCCCAGTCATGAAAAGTGTTGCAGTGTTGCGACAAGACAGCGTTGCAACACTTCTCACAACGCCCTTCTTGCGACAGCATGGATGCGCTGTATTCACTGGACAGCGCTCCATGACACAAGTAATGACATACGTCAGGAATCCTGACGTATCTGTCTGCGCTAAAGTCACGCATTGCTGCAGTTGTGTCACAACCATGATGCAACTCCATCAATGCATGGGGCCAGCCTATCCCTGTGGCACTGCCTCACCCTCACACCTGCCATCAGGCATGCGGAAGGTACTGACGCAGTGCCGTTCATGCGGGGGTGCCCGAATGTCGGCGCTGTTGGAGATCCATCGGTGGCGGTTGCGTGCTGCGGTGTCATCGTTTGGAAGCAATGGTGGAGTGTTGGTGCGGAGGGAGTTGAAGAGACGTTCTTCGGTGGCCTTGATCCAGCTGCAAGGGGGTGCGATGACGGCGGTGGTGTTGGGTGGGAAAGGTGAAGACGTGACGTTACCGATGATGGTCGGTCCAGGAGAGTCCGGGTCTTGGCTGCAGTAGAAGTTCCCGCTGGCGGAGGTGACGTGCTCGACCGTGTGTCCTGCTATGTGGCTTGTTGCGGTGACTTGCTGCTTGCGTCTGATGTAGGGGACCTTCCTGAGGAGGGGGTGATGTCCTGGTCACTGGGGTTGTCCAGGTGGAACTTGAGTTCACCGAGTAGGATGTCGTAGGTGGATGGGAGACCCGGGGGTGCAATGAGGTCTACAATGGTATTGGAGAATGGGGGGCCATGGCCCGGGGGGCCTGCACATGAGGGTGCTGCAGAGGATGTGCTTGGACTTGGTCCGGATCGGGGATTTGAGCTGATCCATGGTCACCCTTGGGTCATTAGAGTGCGTGGTCAGTCGGAGTGTGCTTCTGTAGGTGATGGCAAGGCCTCCTCCTTGACGGTCGGGGTGCTCCTTGCGGGTGAAACTGCAGCCGTCAGTGATGGCGATGGCGATGTCCGGTCCGGAGCAGAGGTTGGTCCTGGCAGGCGAGGTGGCATCCAGGGTTGATGGCGAGGAGGCTGCTGGCGTCGTAGCGGTGGAGTGTCCAAGAGGAAGGCTCCTTGGTGTAGAGCGTGGTCCAGGGGCAGACGGACGCAAACGGCGTAGCCCATGGGTTGCCTTTGGCACGGGAGGCGACCATTCCAACGCAGGCAGTACATCGTCAACAACGCAACTCCGACAAGGCAGGTGCCTTTACATCGCATTTGATTACAACGCATTGTGAGGTCAGTAATGGGGTAATTTAAAGTTTTTCGGGTGGGTATGGGTTTCGGATGTAAAATATGGAATTTGGGGGGTGTTTTGGGGTAAAATATGGAAATTGGGGTGTGTTTTGGTGTAAAATATGGAATTTGGTGTGTGCATTTGGGTCAAATTTGAATTTTTGGTGTGTTATGGGGGCTCAAAAAGGAATTCCAGGGTTTACGGGTGGGTTTGGGGTGCAAAGGTAAGTTTTGGGTTGCACTCACTGATGTGGGAATAGTGATATTGGTGTCTCTGCTATGCAACACCTACTCTACTGTTGCAATGTACCTAGTATTAGTATGCATGGGAATGGAATGCGATGTTATGGCATGCGTCGCAACCACGTATGTGCCTTTGGCACACGGGTGGTACGCCCGCTGTGCATGGGCGCACAGCGGCCGCCGTGGAGAAGTGCTGGGGGGGGGGGCCTGGACAGCTGTGAGGTGGTAAACGCTGGAAAGAACACTGGATGGGGCGTGGACGCGGGGATATGTGTATGAGCGGGTGTTGTAAAACTTTTGATAAGGGAAGTCTTACCTCGAAGCCGGGTCCCGTGTCTTTGTTGCTCCTGCTCTCCTGCGTCTGCTTCCAGGAACAGGAAGTAGGCAGCCAGGCTCCCTCCCCTGAGCCAATCACAATGCTGCGAGGCGGCGGTGGGATTGGTAATTGACAACAGGACAAGGCATGCAGCCAGGGGCTGGAGGGGTGGGCATGTTCTCAATGCAGGCTGTAATGCAGCCTGCATTACGAACAGGGGAGTGCGCATGACTGCTTTGGGCGGCCTGAGTGGGCCAACCAAACAGTCATTGTGCACTTGAGTGGGCATGCCAATCCGCCCATGCCTTGCCCCGTGCTTGGAGCAGTCCTACCCACCCTCCCACTTGCAAGGGAAACATAGCACGGTTACATCAGTGAGTTATCATCATGTGATGACTGTTCCTCCTCTGTACTGCTTGAAAGCAGTGGGGCGACGCTCTTCCGCCATAGCGGATGAGCTGACACTGGGGGTGCGTCATCTACGTGTGCTAGGCCTGGGGAACTCGACCCCCAGGCGTCCTGCGCTACGCGTCCCACCTTCTCCTTACCTGGACATTAACACGGTGGCGCAATCCGCTGTACTCTCTCTCCAAATCTGTGACTCAGCCAGCAGGAGCCTCAGCCAGGAGGGATTTCACAAGCCTGGGTACAGCAGTCGCCGTCAAGTCCGCTGGTGGACCTCCCGATGCAGTTGATGCAGCAGGGCCCCCTTAGGCGTGAAGTTGCACCGCTTACGCCACACAAGTTCTGCGCAGCTCAGGGGCCTTACCCTCTACAGCATCCAGCCAGCCCAACATCATCCGGCCTGTGATGCAGAGAGGCTGCACCCACCGTTGGTAATCCCCTCCGTGCACCCCGGTTTAGTAGTGGATCGTAGTATGCGATGCAGACCTCCCTATGTTGACAGCTCCAAGGTGCGCAAGGCGGTCTTCTCACACAGGTCAGCAACGTGTCTCCATGCGACCTGCCAGACTTCACCACCAGGTACGGGCGATCGTTGTGCCTCAATGTCTACCGCCACGGCTCATCGACTCCACAGCTCCTCCGCATCCCACTCCAGGCTCCAGACGCAGGTCCAGCGAGGCATCCAGGCTCCAGACGCAGGTCCAGCGAGGCATCCAGGCTCCAGACGCAGGTCCAGCGAGGCATCTGGGCTCCAGACGCAGGTCCAGCGAGGCATCCAGGCTCCAGACGCAGGTCCAGCGAGGCATCCAGGCTCCAGACGCAGGTCCTGCGAGGCATCAGGCTCCAGACGCAGGTCCAGTGAGGCATCCTGGCTCTCATCCTGGTCCTCCTGGATGTTGGGCGGCTTGCAGGGGTTGTTGTTGTGTGCTGCACTTGGCCCAGGCTGCTCCATTCTTCATTTTTCGGGTTTTTATACCTATTTTCTATTGGATGTTGACTGATAGGCTATTTTTTGCATTAGAGACGAAAAAAACTCACGTTGGGCTGGCTAACGTGAGTTTTTTTGCCTCTAATGGGCCTATCGGTAGTTTTCGCCCATTAACGCCGGATTTCCTATCGCCTTCGCGCTGATGTTAGTGGCAGTTTTCACCGCCGTTCCCTGAAACTATCGCCTGGTAGCGGCGTGTTGTGAATATGCAGCTAACACAGCGATAATTTCACGCGGTACACAGCGATAAGAAAACGCACGCTAACTAAGGTTAGCGATAGTTTTCGCCGAGTGTTGAGAATATCCCCCTACGTGTTTTAAGCCACCCCCTTAATTACATTGGGCACGCACCTTTATGAGACCCCCTAGTTGTTTCATCCCACTTAAAGCCCTGCCCTGCTATATATCTTTTGAGATAGGGGTCGGGTGGTACGTCTTACGGAGCAGGGGGCGTTTCACTCACTTGTAGAAGCGCCGGCTCACATCAAACAAGGTGGATCACGGAGTTAAACGCTCGTTGCTAACGTCAGCGCAAGTATGAATACCGGCGGCAGGATCGAATAAGCCCTTTATCCTTCCAAAGATGACAACAATGAAATTAGGTAATAGTAACAGGTTTTATCTAGAGTGCTCTATCTGCAAAAAACATTGGTAGTAAATGTTACATAAAAAACAATGTTATTAACTCATCACATCACTTCCGATCTTTATTTTTTATGTTTAGATTTCGCCATTAGTCTGCTGAAAATTGCATGCATATGCTTGACATAGAAATAATGACGACTGGTTGCCAATAAACTGGCAACTAGTAAAAAGACAGCTGACACAGTGATAGGTTGCTAACTAGTAAAGGCAGAGAGAAAAGACACGTCCATATGCTCCATGCATGCACGAGGAAAGCACAATAGCAGTCCATCAGTGTCGTCAGGGATGAAACAGCAATCTCTACTGCGCCTTGGAAAATAATAGACGTGTTCGAGGAGGACAGAGCGGCCCATATGTTTCATCCATACGGTGCAATAACGCAGGAAATGAAATTGTACCAGTATCAATTAATGTAGCACAGATGGCAGGATGCTATGTGCCTCGCTGACTAGCGTCTGCTCTTGGGGTGACCTCTTTTGGTTTTCTAGAAATTAAGATATTTTCTAGGATTGTGCCTGAAGGGGACAATATGTAAATAGTCAATTTCAGTTAAAAGGACTTCACTTGTGAACATGAAGGAAAGACAGAGACGAGAATCAGTTCAGAGCATGGCCATAAAATGGCATCAGATGGGGCGTCCGTTCCTTATACACGAAGAGCAAGATTTACAAAAGATATTTCTCAGTGGCTGCGAGAGCCACTTGGCTAAAAAGCGCATTTTCCACATGTTTAAATTCGCAGTAAAGAGCCTGGGCATGTGGAAAGCGCGCTCACGTATGTTCCCACAGCATCAAACTTACTTTTATGGTTCAAATCTGTTATTGCATTTCAAAAAATACAAACCAGCAAACAGTAAGTGAGAACCCGCTCCAAAACGAAAACAAATCGAAATAAAAAAACACAAGAAAACCCCACCCCTTCCCACCCCCTGAAGTACTCACATCCAATGTCATCGTGTTAGTAAAGCACTGTTCGCCTTCGCAGATCCACCCCGGGCTTCCACCCCTGTCCGTGCCAAGATGTCAGGGTTGGCCAAGTGCAGCAGTCCGGGTACCTGGGGCAGGTCAGCTCCCTGAGCTCCTCGGACATCAAACTTTTAGAGTTGCGCCGGGGTGTGCCCGAAGCATCCCTTCATGCTTGGCATTCTCGCCTGGATCTGCGCTTTCCTAAGGTCGTTCTCTGCAGCTTCCCCCATTCCCTTGTGGGGCTCCTCAGCTGGCGCAGGACTTCAGGAGGGGAATCCGCAATACAGGGAGGGGAGAGAAGATTGGTGTCTACAATAATATTGCCAAGGCCACATTAGGCGTATGAACGTTGACATTTATCTAGATAAGTCTTTTAAGACGTGTCCAGGGAAATAGCATTTAACGATCACTAGGGTAGAGGTAGGTTAGCGGCTGACGTCAGCAGGCCTCTGTCATAGTGCTTGAGGCTTCTGGGAGGTATTACATACTCAGACAGGCTGCAAGTTCTGCATTATGTGCATGGACGGTGAAACCGCCCTGCCCATGTTCTCCTCCCTGCCTTCTTCCTTCGTGCAGCCTTGAATCAGGACCTGAAACGGGTAAAATATGCGACATTTCATGAAGCGGACCCTGTATGTCCCCGCCAGCCTGATCAGATCTGATGTCAAGATTGACATTAAGTAGAGGTGCCAGCCTGGTCTGAACTCATCATATGATTCATTATGGAACAGATTACGTCTCAGGATGGAATCCGCCACACAGCTCCGCCTGTGTTGTCCTGCTCGCTGCTGCTGCTGGTAAGCTCGCCCCTCCGCTGCTGCCTCTGTGCCCGTTTCGCCTCTGTTCCCCTCGTGCCCCCATTGATTGTGTCCTTTTGCCTTCTGTTTCCCCTCGTGCCCCCATTGATTGTGTCCTTTTTGCCTTCTGTTTCCCCTCGTGCCCCCATTGATTGTGTCCTCTTTGCCTTCTGTTTCCCCTCGTGCCCCCATTGATTGTGTCCTTTTGCCTTCTGTTTCCCCTCGTGCCCCCATTGATTGTGTCCTTTTGCCTTCTGTTTCCCCTCGTGCCCCCATTGATTGTGTCCTCTTTGCCTTCTGTTTCCCCTCGTGCCCCCATTGATTGTGTCTTTTTTGCCTTCTGTTTCCCCTCGTGCCCCCATTGATTATGTCCTCTTTGCCTTCTGTTTCCCCTCGTGCCCCCATTGATTGTGTCCTTTTTGCCTTCTGTTTCCCCTCGTGCCCCCATTGATTGTGTCCTCTTTGCCTTCTGTTTCCCCTCGTGCCCCCATTTATTGTGTCCTTTTTGCCTTCTGTTTCCCCTCGTGCCCCCATTTTTGCTGTGCCCAACTTTGCCTTCTGTACCCCCCGCCGCTGCGTCCCCTGCGGCCCCGCCCCCCTGACTGCCCATTCGCTGCCCTTGCCTCCCGCCTCCCAGCTGCTCCTCCCTCCCAGCTCCCCATATATGGCGGCTGCTGCGCAGCCGCGCAGCGGGCGCGCCGCCGGCGCACCTAAGGCAAGCCCGTCTGCGCCCATCCGCGCCTGGACCGCGCCCAGCGCCAAATCCCCTGGGCCGCGCGCCCCCGCTCCAGCCTCAAGGACCGACGCCGTTACGATGCCACCACACTCCACGCTTTCAACCCCGGACGGAGACACAACTGCTTCAAGGCCGCCCCGAAACGCACACATGGCCCCTTCACCTGCCGGAACTGCAGCTACACCAGCCTCAGAGCCACCGAAGCGCCCGCCAAGAAGGACCTCAACCACCTCCGATGCATCCTACTGAACACCCGCTCCGCACGCAAACACGCCGTCGAGCTCTGGGACCTGCTCGACTCATCATCACCAAACGTCGCCTTCCTGACAGAGACCTGGATGAACGACTCCTCCGCACCCGACATCGCCATAGCCATCCCAGACGGCTATAAGATCACCCGCAGAGACCGCGTCAGCGGAGTAGGAGGAGGAATCGCCATCGTCCACAAGAACTCCATCAGGGTCTCGACCAGCACCGACGACGTTCTCTGCACCGCCGAACACATGCACTTCCAGATCCACACGGACCCCAACACCACCCTCAGAGGCACCCTTGTCTACAGACCCCTGGGCCCCGACCCCAGTTCAGCGACTCCATCGCCGACTTCATCAGCACGCACGCCCTGACTTCTACCGACTACATCCTCCTCGGAGACCTGAACTTTCACCTGGAGAACAACAACGACAGCAACTCCACCACCCTGATCGCCAACCTCGCCAACCTCGGACTGAGACAGCTCGTCACAACACCGACACATTCCGCCGGCCACACGCTCGACCCCGTCTTCTCCTCAAGCTCCCACGTCTCCTTCAGCCACACCACGGAACTCCTCTGGACCGACCACCGCTGCATCCACTTCACCTTCCAGAAACCCACCACACACCACCGCACCCAACAGATCCCACGACGCTGCTGGAGCAAAGTCACCGAAGACCAACTACGGGCAAACCTCGCTCTCAGCCCTCCCTCCGACCCATCCAACACCGACGACGCTGCATGCAACCTCAGACGATGGATAGACGACTGTGCCAACACCCTCGCCCCGCTGAAAAAACTCACCTACAGCGACACCACCAAAAGAGCCAGCTGGTTCACCCAGGAACTCCTAGCTTCCAAGCGTACCTGCCGGAAACTTGAGAAGAAATGGCACAGTGATAAGACACCGGACAGCCACGCAGCCCATAAAGACGCCATCCGTAACCACCACCACCTCATCAGGTCCGCCAAGAGAATCTCCTTCAAAGACCGCCTCGACAACAATGCACACAACAGCAAGGAGCTCTTCAACATCGTGAAGGAACTCTCCAACCCTAGCTCCAACACCAACGACATCCCGCCGTCGCAAGCCCTGTGCGATTCCCTCGCCACCTTCTTCCACCGCAAGATCGCCGACATCCACGACAGCTTCAACACCCAGACAGCCCCCACCAAGATAGATACACCAGACCCGCCGCACACCATCGACCATGACCCCTTGCCAGCCTGAACATCGATGACACCATCAAGACCATGGGCACAATACACTCCGGCTCCCCGTCAGACCCTTTCCCGCACCACATCTTCAACAAAGCCAGCAGCTCATCGCACCCCACCTGTGCAACGTTATCAATCTCTCCTTCGAGACCACGACCTTCCCAGAGAGCTGGAAACACGCAGAGATCAACGCCCTACTCAAAAACCCAAGGCGGACCCAAGAGACCTCAAGAACTTCCGGCCCATCTCCCTGCTTCCGTTCCCAGCCAAGGTCATCGAGAAGATCGTCAACAAACAGCTAACCCGATACCTCGAAGAAAACAGCATCCTGGATCCATCCCAATCGGGGTTCCGCAGCAACCACAGCACTGAGACTGCCCTCATCGCCGCCACCGACGACATCAGGACCCTGCTGGACAACGGTGAGACCGCAGCCCTCATCCTGCTGGACCTCTCAGCCGCCTTCGACACTGTCTGCCACCGCACTCTACGCGCACGCCTCCACGACGCAGGGATCCGAGACAAGGCCCTGGAATGGACCACCTCCTTCCTCGACGGCAGAACACAGAGAGTCCGCCTCCCACCTTTCCGATCCGAAGCCTCCGAGATCATCTGCGGCGTACCCCAGGGATCTTCCCTCAGCCCAACACTGTTCAACATCTACATGGCCCCGCTCGCACGCATCGCCAGACAGCACGACCTCAACATTATCTCCTACGCCGACGACACTCAACTGATCCTCTCCCTCACCAAGGACCCCTTGCCGCCAAAGCCAATCTCCATGAAGGAATGAAGGCCGTCGCCGATTGGATGAAGATCAGCCGACTAAAGCTGAACACGGACAAGACGGAGGTCCTCATCCTCGGCTCCAACCCCTCAGCCTGGGACGACTCCTGGTGGCCAACGACGCTGGGAGCAGCCCCGACACCCACCGACCACGCACGCAACCTGGGAGTCATCCTCGACTCAACGCTCTCCATGGCCAAGCAAGTCAACTCCTGCTTCAACACCCTCCGCATGCTTCGCAAGATCTACAGGTGGATCCCCACAGACACAAGAAGAACAGTCACCCAGGCCCTCGTCAGTAGCAGACTTGACTATGGGAACGCCCTCTACGCGGGAGCCCCGGCCAAGCTCATCAAGCGACTGCAACGCATTCAAAACGCCTCCGCACGCCTGATCCTCGACGTACCACGCCACAGCCACATCACTCCCCACCTGAGGAACCTGCACTGGCTCCCCGTCGACAGGAGGATCACCTTCAAACTCCTCATCCACGCACACAAGGCACTCCACAAGACTGGCCCAGCCTACCTCAACAGACGACTCTTCTTCTACGTCTCCAACCGCCAGCTCCGCTCCGCCGACCTCTCCCTCGCCACCGTCCCTCGCATTCGAAGAACAACCACCGGCGGCAGATCCTTCTCACACCTCGCCGCCAAGACCTGGAACACCCTTCCACTAAGCCTACGACAGACCCAAGACCTGCTGACCTTCAGGAGGCTACTCAAGCCCTGGCTGTTCGACCAGTAGCAGCACCCCCCCCCTTCTCTCTCCCCAGCGCCTTGAGACCCTCGCGGGTAAGTAGTGCGCTCTACAAATTCTGTGATTGATTGATTGATTGAATTCCTTTTTGAGAAACTCAATTACCATTTGGGTGCAAATTGCACCCTACAAAGGTGTTTACGCATATCAAATCAAATCAAACTTTATTTGTATCGGTTAATTAAAACCATTACAACATGTTAAAAACATATGCAACGATAATGCAATTCATTTGAATCATTTGGTTGCGATTAAAACAAATGAGGATATGTTCGTAAAGGGGCACTTTAAAACCGTATCTGGGATTGTTATATCATTATAAAGTGCAAATGCGTTTATCTTTAAGATGCTTTTCGGCTTTTTCGGGGATGCAAGTATTGTCACGAGCGGCTGTGCTGTGGGAATTAATTTTAAAATGCGTTTTTGAGTAGCTTAAAACTGATTCCGCATAATTTTATTCTGGTGCAAACCGAGGGGCTAAGAACACATATTGCAAAATTATGTTTTACACCCCCACCCCCCCCCCAAAGTGGGTAAATTCATTAACAATGTGTGTGCCATTTCCTCATTCTAAGATGACAATTTTCGAGTCGGGTACAAATTGTACATTTATTAACTACCATATCCCATTCATATGACAATTAGCAGGTGCTTCATTTGACCTGTGTTTTTGGGAGCGTCATAATCATGCCCCATGTTTCAAATCTTAGAACTTTTTATTTGTAAATCATTGAAGGAGGAATTTAAGACAGCATTTTTTACGTCTGGGTGCTGTGAAGAGCTAATTGGGAGGGTAAAAATCCAATCAAGTAGTACTCTTGCAAACTGCCTTTATAAATGAGGAAATTCTGCCAGTGCAATGGAATTGCACGTTTGCAAATTTAGGGTTAAGGCTGGTTCTGCCTGTAAATTCACAACACACAACTTTGTATATATGTATGTGTTGTGAGTAGTTTCCCACTCTGGAAATGCACACAAATTTAGCTTTCATGAAGGCAGAGTTAAGTGTGTCTGGAGGCAAGGTGGTAATTGGGAGAGAACATTACCATATTTAACGGGAGTGAGGAGCAAAGTGTTTCTCCACAGGGGGAAAATATTACACATGGAAATGCACGCTTGTGTAATATTTCCTCATTCTGAAGTTGCCACTTTAGGGTTCGGAAGGAAAGCTACAACTAACCAGTACTAACATCCTTAGGATTTCTTGCAAAGCCAGAGCTACTAAAAAGTAGCATGACCGAGATTTAGTTAAAAACCTAGCGCCAAATTAAACTGGATGAAAACAATGGGTAATCGGAATATTGCATTATATTCCACGCAAAACTTGTAATTTCAGCAAATTACACATTTTACATGGTTTAACCGTGGGTGGTTGTCACTCCACAGAAATTGTAGCACAGGGTGTTTCTGGATAACCAATGTCACACAAAACTCCACTGGCTCTTCTTTGAGCTGTGGTGCAATGCTTAGCATCATGTTTAAATTATATTTTTTGAGCGAGCAATGCTGTTGACATCTCTGGTATATGACTCATCACCACCCTCTCCCCTGACGTCGCCATCATCACTGAAACATGGCTCAACTCCTCCTTGAACCCCAACATCGCAACTGCAACACCCAAAGGCAGCACAGATACCACACCAACAAACATGGCAGGGACATCGCCATTCTCTTCAAGCAAACCATCTGATGCTTCGTCACCAACGACAACCCCATACCGCTCATGGAACACCTTAACTTCCAACTACAGATTAACACCAAGACCACAAACAGAGGCACCCTCGTATACAGACCCCTGAGAGCCCGACTGGCTTTCTGCGATGCCATCTCTAACCTCATCGCCCCCTAGCCATTAACTCCTACCACTATGTCCTACTTGGCGACCTCAATTTCCACGTCGACGACCCCAACAAGGCCAACTCCACCTCCCTCCTGTAGAACCTGAACAACATCTGCCTCACCCAACTGGTCACCGAACCCATGCACAAAGCTGGACACACACTTGACCCCATTTTCACCTCCACCGACAGAATCAAATTGACTGTGGCCTTGATCCTCCTCGACCTCTCTGCTGCATTTGACACTGTCTCCCACCACATCCTTATCAACAGTCTCTACAACAGACTTTGCAACAATAGCATTCAGTAAAATGCCCTCAAGGGGGTCATCTTCTTCCTTACAGGAAGCACACAGAGCATCCAGCTGACTCCCTTCACCTCCGAACCCAAGGACATCATATGCGGTGTACCCCCAAGGATCATCCCTCAGCCCCACCTTATTCGACACCTACATGACCCCCCTCGCAGACATCATCAGATCTCACTGCCTCAACATAATTTCATACGCAGACGACACTCAACTTATCCTCTCACTCACTGAAGACCCCTCCACTGCGAGAACAAACTTTCTGCGACACCATGACTAACGTAGCGAACTGGATGAGAAACAACTGCCTTAAACTCATTCTGACAAGACAGAAGTACTGATCTTCAGGAAGAACACTTCCATATGGGACCGCAGCTGGTGACCAGCAGAACTCAGACTGACACCCACACCAACAGACCATGCTCACATCCTAGGCATCATCCTCAACAGAGAACTGACCATGAAATAACATGTCAACACAGTTGCCTCCTCCTGCTTCCACACCCTAAGCACGCTCCGCAGAATGTTGAGATGGATCCCAGTCAACACCAGAAAGACACGTCAGTCAGGCCCTCGTCACCAACTGCCTCGACTACGGCAATGCTCTCTACGCCGGCATCTCCACCCGACTCCTCATAAGACTCCAGACCATATAGAATGCTGCAGCCAGACTCATCCTGAACCACCCCAAAAGGCCCCACACCACCTCCCACCTCAGAAACCTCCACTGGCTCCTCATCCAGAAGAGATGCCATTTCAAGATCCTCACACACACCTACAACGCTCTACATGATCAAGGACCGGCCTACATCAACCATCGACTGAACTTACATCTACCTGCAAGACACCTATGCTCCTCCTCACTGGCTCATGTGCACACCTTCCACATCCTTTGCAGCCGCAATGGGGCTGCTCCTTCTCCTACATCGCCTCCAAGACCTGGAACGACCTGCCCGTCCACATTCGAACAGCACCCTCCCTGGCGAACAGAAAGAAACTCAAGACCTGGCTCTTCGACGGAGACGTAGCACTCACAGCGCCCAGATACCCTTAGGCGTCACAGTGCTGCGCTATACAAATGCAAATTGATTGATTGATTGACTCTTTGTACATATGTTGCAGTGCATATTCTTTTACAGTTTGCACAATTCAGGGCTGCAGATTTTGATTTGGCGCTGCACTGATTTTTATTAAATCTGGTCCAGACTCTTTAATTTTAGGATTTACTGCTTGAGCTTTTCACTTTGAAACCCAGAAATACGGTGCAGAAAACACCACTTGTGTTGCACTAGCTCGTAATCGTTCCTAGTTAGTGGGTGCGCTCCAGACCGCACTAGTTCTTTGACAACACACAGCTCCTTCTATGCCTATTTACCATGCTGTGTGTATGATAGAGTTCCTGGGATCCTTTGTGAACCCCATAAAAGCGAGATATTCTGGCTCCGTGAACCACTCGGAAACTTAATTATTGTTGCAGATTTTTGCAGATAATTGTCGTTTTGGGTTTGTTTCGATCAGAACTTTCGGTGAAACATATATCCCTGATCCCTGTCATTATCAAGATGCAGACTTGAAGAACTTATATCTGTTCGCACCATTAATTACTGACCAATGCTCACTTAACTTATCAAGGCCACCAGCCAAAGAAAAGAAAATGTATTTATCTTACGGCTCCAACCATCTATCGTTTGCTGAAAACAATGATAAAGCCTCTAATTGTTATTTTAATGTTTTTACTTGCTATCCCCAGTTTTCTAACCCTGCAGGATGCTTGCAAGGTTCTCACATGCACCATGCTTTGTCTTCATTTAGAGTTTGAAGGGAACTAGCCATCCTGCACTTTCTGAGGGAAACTTTAAATGTGTAGAATCCACAAACTGAATTTCGTGTCCAGGTGGATATTATTTTGGAGGAAAATCGGCTGGTGGAATCTACACCACATCTAAAGTTTGCTTGAGAAATTGGAGGAATTTAAGTTCTCTCTGATCTATAAATGTGTACCTTATTCTTCACATTCGGCCCAAGGAGTATGACTGAGAGACTAACCAGTGACAAGCAAATGCAATAGCAACCCGTCAAAAAATGAGTAGTAAAAATGAAGTTAATGAGACGATGTTTTGAGGACTTGGTGAAGAGACTCAACATCCACCCTGAGAGTCTGTTGTGAGATAGCTTAACCTTTCCCTTTGCCTCCTAGTGTGAGGAGCTGACAGAGACCTGCAAGAATTTTAGAAGGTGTCTGAGGCACATAGGGTAAAGGTGGCAGTGAAGGGTGGGGAGCACTTTTGTGTGGCCACTGCTGACTGGGCACTAAAGGCAGTGCAGGAGGGATGAGTGAAGGAGGTGATTGCCAGCTTACAAACATATCATGGATGGGGTACTTTCTTCTATTAGGAGGTTATTGATCTCTACTGAGGGTGGTTTTGCAACCATGAAGATCATTAAATGGATCGGGCCTAATAAGCCCTAAAGCTTTTGCCTTGTTTTTTTTCTAATCTGGGCTTGGGAAGCCTTAAAGATGAGAACCCAGTGTGGCTGGGAGTGGAGGTGTGGCTGCTGACATAATAGGAGACTGATTTGTGGCCATCTTCCTGTCTCTGACCTCTTCCATTACAAAAAACATACCACATCACACTGCTGCTAGGTCGTGAATTCGTGAGCTTTCAACTGACATGAGCGGCCCAGAGGTAGCATTTTCTGTCTCCCATCGTTAATGATTAAAACACATCCATTCTACATGTGGAAGCTATGGGGACCAGGACTAGCCTCACACAGGTCTCCTAAAAGGCATGTAAAAAAAGAACAGACTGTTGGTAGCTGTAGGGCAAATTAAGGTAGAGGATAGAGTTGTAAGATGACATAGGTGACAGCGTTGAAATGGTGGATGTAGGGATTTTGGCCATGATGTGTTTAGTTCACGGTGTTTGAACAGGTGGCCAGAATGTTGAGGGGGTATGAATGTAGTGAGTTGTCTGGAGGGGATGGGTGGTTAAGGCAGTTGTACTGGTTTATGAAAAAGTGTCCATGTCTCTAAATCTCTACCCAAGCCCCAGAATCTCTATCCAGATGTGTGTGCCGCTGGGTCGTTATGTCCATGTGTTAGTGTCTGAGTCTCTGTATCCCACTGTCAGTATTTTCCTTACTCGATGCTCATGTCTCTCTGCCTCCATGTCTGTGTGTATTTCCCAGTGCCCCATACACGTTTATTGTCTGATTTCACTGCCTCCTCGCCTCTTTCTCACAGAGTTCATACATCTCCGTACCAGAGTCCCTGTTTCCTGATCCTAGTGTTTATGCCTGCCTGACCAGTGTGTGTTTCTACCATCAGTTTTGACTTCTTGTGTCTCTTTGTCACAGTGATGATTGTGTCTCATAGTCTCTTTTACTGGTTGATTGATTTTTAATTTGTAGAGTGCATGATTACCCAGGAACTGGGTGTCCTGTCACAGAAAGAAATGGCTCAAGGATTACAGTGCATTTGAACAGGGAAAGATGTTTTTTCAATCAATCACTAAATGAAGAAAAGAAGTAGATGAGAAAAGCGGTAGGGCT
Organism: Calotriton arnoldi; assembly: GCA_963921515.1. Lineage (NCBI taxonomy): Eukaryota > Metazoa > Chordata > Amphibia > Caudata > Salamandridae > Calotriton > Calotriton arnoldi. The sequence goes on from CAWUFW010013321.1 coordinate 94,288, forward strand.
AGATACTTCGAGGCCTTCACCATGATATATGCGAAGGTTTTCCCTCTAATTCTGGCCTGTCAAGCATCCAAAATTGAAGAAGATGGGCATATGCCAAATGGACCAATCATACAAGAGAGTAACAGTGAAAGGAGCTCTGGGTATGCCGAGTAGCAATCTGGTAAATGGCTCAATGGTGTAATCAAAGTGATTTAAGTTAATTGTGTTTCGCAGCAGATAGATAATGAAGGCCTTTGAGATGATGAGAGCTGCATGAGTGTTTGTTTACAGATCAACAAGAGGGAACCCCCTCAGTGCTATCATCTATCTCTCAGACCCATCTCAAGGTGACTACCACTAGGGTTTCTAGTAGCATGCTTCATCATAGTGTCTTTGTTCAGATAACTAGTGTATTTGGATTGACTCAACCTTGGTAACCAACAGAGCTCTTTGATTGTTATAAGGGATCATAAGAATAAAATAGTCTTAGGTGCTCAAAACTTTATTTTATGAAGAGGGACACCTTGGCAAGGTTAAACGCAGGTGGGGACACTCTGTGGGAATGTTATTATCCCTAGTGTCCCAGGGTTAACATGTTTCAGCCCACACTTCAATGGTTAATTGGTTTTCGTCAGGACCTAGCAAGGATCCCATCCCAATTACTATTGATTGGTTTTCTATTCAATTCTTGTGATCATTCCAGTTGTGAGATCCTCATTCAAAACTCTCAAGCATGCCATACATACCGGCCTATTTTGGTAAATACAACAAAGTCCAAGGTATGGAGTTGTGACACTGATTGTGGATTTTGAGCACTCAAAATCTTTGTCTTGCATTCAAATTCTAAGGATGGAATGTTGTATGGAACAAACTCGATTGAGTTATGAAACCTTGAACTTTGTTGTATTTCTGGACTCAGAGCATTTTGAATTAGTGAAATACTGAGTTTTGCAATAAACTTTTAACACAGTCTTGTCTATGTCCTGGGATAACTTTTCATTTATTGACTTGTGTATTTCCCAAAGAGACGAATCATGCCCTACAATGGATTACCGGTACAAACTTTATAAGAACAATGTACATGCATATAAATATCAGTTAACTTATGTATTTAAAGAATCTAAATTGCCATATTAGTACAGTGGGATCTAATTTTTTGAATCTCTTGAACTGTCCACCTCAATCAATGATGATTGTGGATTAATAAAATGATAAAATTGGTGACTTTTCTGGATGTGTTCTGTTTGGGGAGTATGTGCAGTGGAAGATCAAGTTATCTGAGAGGCTAACAAAGTAAACTGTTATTTAATGTGGTTTCCTCATTAGCACAGCCCCTGCTGGCACCACCTTTTACTGGATTGATAATGACTAAAGGCAGCATATCTGTTTGTGAGTGCAGACGAATGGGTTGTGTGTGGCATTTATATAACTTTTTTTTAACCGCAATTTCTCAACAACTATTGAACGTATTTACTCCAAATCACAAAAAACATGCTTTCTGGGCCAAGATCTAGCTTTCTTCCAAAGTTGGTGTATTTCAGTCAGCAGTTTTTGCAATATTGACGTTCAATATTCCTATTGAAAAATAAATGGGGAACACACATTTTGGGACCCCCCTTTTCTCAGCCCCCACTTGAAGGATCTCCCCAAAACTTTTCAGGAAGTGGCTGAGGTGGATGAGACTTTTTTTTAAAAAGTTTTGTGAAGATTCATCAAATGACGCAAAAGTTATAAGCAAACCCAAAATTATTTTTGTGTGAGTGACTGTATGCATCGGTGAGTGGGTGTGTGTGTAGTTTTGTAGGTGTGTGAGTGGCTGTATGAGTTGGTGAGTGGATGTATGCGTGGCTGTATGAGTCTGTGAGTGGGTGTGTGAGTGGCTGTATGGGTCTGTGAGTGGGTGTGTGAGTAGCTGTATGGGCCAGTGACTGGGTTTGTGAGTTGCTGTAAGGGTCTGTGAGTGGATGTGTGAGTAGCTGTGTGGGTGTGTGATCGGTTTTGTGTGTGGCTACATGGGTCTGTGAGTGGGTGTGTGATTGGCTGTATGGGTCAGTGAATGGGTGTGTGAGTGGCTGTATGGATCTTTAAATGGGTGTCTGAGTAGCTAAATGTTTGTGTGATTGAATGTGTGAGTAGTTTTCTGGGTGTGTGAGTGGCTGTATTGGTCTGTGAGTAGGTGTGTGAGTGGTTATGTGGGTGTGTGAGTACCTCAATAGGTGTGTGAGTTGGTGTGTGAGTGGCTGTGTGGGTCTATGAGTGGGTGTGGTAGTGGCTGTATGGGTGTGTGAGTAGCTGTGAGGGTCTGTGAGTGTATGTGAGAGTGGCTGAATCGATGTATTAGTGAGTGTGTGAGTGTCGGTGTGGGTGTCTCAGTAGCTATGTCAGTGACTGGGCCAGAACGGCACCTCAACTGCCCCTTTATCGAACAAGAGTTCACAGTTTTGCAGAAAAAGTCTATCCAACAGGAGTACTTTCTACTGGTTAATTAGTAAGTGCTACTTCGTTGGATAATACTAGTGCATATTCTACACTAAAGCTGCGTAATGGACTATGAGGAAATGTCTCCAGTGACATTGTGTGCATGTCATTTTGGCAATGTGATTGTTCTTCAAGCAGTTTGATCCACAAATCTGTGATAACATGAATCCTCGCCAAGAGAAGCTAGTTCGATAAGCTGTCCATTAACGTCGGAAAAGGCGAGAAGACCTTTGCACTACTAAGGAAAATGGGGCGGGGGGGCTAAACGGGCGGCCCGTGCAGATGATTTTAGGCATTTGCATACTCAGGGTAATTATAAGGGAGAACCATGGGCTCTACTCTCAAGACAAGAAAGAAAACACTTGTCACAGTCACTATAGATTAGATTGCGCTCCAATTGATCAATGATGCATTCACCTCCATTAAGAATTCCAGGTTGTTTTTCAACATGGAATACGAGAGGGAACACACTTGCTTTGCCTTCGTCAAACCTAAGAAGTTAGGATCATTTGTGCCTTACAGAAGTGGAGCTTCAACCGGGGCACCTGCTGTGTTTATATTTCTAAGTGTTTCTCGTTGAGGTTTAATTTCTGTGCATAGTTTTGCCCAAAATGTCGACCCAACTGGAGTACTATCTACTGGTTAATTAGTAAGTGCTACCTCGTTGGGTAAATGTCTAGTACATATTCTACACTACATCTGCACAAAGGACCACGAGGTTGATGGAGCGCGATAGTGCTCTAAATTTGTAGGGGTGCATTATAATCATGGATAGTCCGCACCCACATATATTCCTGTGTTGTATTAACATTTGGTCATTAGAAAACGTGTTGTAATAATAATTTGCAAGTGAATTGATAGAAATTGTTTCGTGCCATGCACGAGAGATGGAATGGCATATATGTTTGGAAAAAGTAACCTTTAGTATATTGCAATTGCCTAACGAAAGACCTATGTGTAATGCAATGCATTTTGATTTAAACGTGCATCATGTTGGAGTCTGCACGTGGAGATGACTAATTGTGCTTAACGCGTAACAATCGTAGATGCTTGCAAAGGAAACACCGTTAACTTGTGTGTATAATTTGATGTTTAAAGGCCTAAATGAAATGTTCACTTCTGTGTAATTGAAGGCCTATTTGTTTATTCTTATGTTGGCCGATTTGTGTAGGCCTGAAAATGTAATTTCCCTGGTAAGCTCTCGCATTTGGAGGTAGTCAGCGAATATCATGTGCATGCAAGGTTGTTCTGTTCTCACGTTTCCGTTGCAGGTGGAAGAAGCTGCCTTTGTTAGTTAAAACTAACGCCTTTTGTTTTAGGAATTAGGCATGGAGGAGAAGTGATACTTTGTTAACGGAATGTCGATAATTGGGAGCCGGTGTTCTTTCTCACTGAGGAGGCCTGGGAATCAAGGTCATCGAGCCGAACTTGGAGGGAGTGAGGAAGACGATGGAAATTTACCTATGAGAAGTGCCCAGTGAGATGAGGTGTTTTACATCTGTGCATTTTGTATTAGGGACAGTGCCCCGAGGGATGAGAGAGGAGAACAAGGAGTTAGGAGATGGGGTAAGGAGATCGATTAGGAAGGAGGGAGCCGCTTAGAACGAGCTCTGTAGCTTTGGCTACTTGACTTATACAACGTGATTGTACTTCTTAGGAAGTCTTCACGAGCTGACATCTTTAATTGATCTTGCCTGGGGAATGCTAAGCAGGGATGTCACTTTAGGGATAGAGTAGGGATAGTCTAATGCTTTTTACTTTTCAGCCGCAGATGAAGTCTGACTTAGATGTTGGGGCAGTCCTTGCCTGTGTTCTGTTTTTGGAACTTTTCATTCTTTTCATGATCTATCGGATTAAGCTCACTCGTAGATATGGCTTTGTATTAGTTGCCATGTACTTTTACAACCTCGTCCTGAGGTGCTTGTACATTCAGTTGTTTCTGGCTTTGTAATAAACTCAGTAAATTGGAATTCGGAGTCTGAAATCATTGAGTCATAATCCTTGGAAAATGTTGGATTGCCCCAGATGAGTTATTTCTCCCCTTTACACTTCTCAGCAGGTAACAAAAGATCCATTGACCTAGGGTTCCTAGTTAAATTCTGGTAGCGGAACCCGGCCTTATCAAGGTAATGTCTCCAGGGACTTTGTGTGTATGTAATTGCAGCAATGTGATTGTTCCCCAAGCTTCTTCATCCACAAACCTGTGATAACATAAATCCTCATCAAGAGAAGATGACAAGACTACAAAGAGGTGAGTTTCCACCAAAGAGGGGTACTTCCTCTTTTATTTTTGAAGTAAAAACCTTCTTTGGCCGATTTCAGCCCCAGGGACCCCATCTCCCAGGGCCTCTTAATGCTGTGTGCTCTGGAGCCCACTCAGGGCACCAAGTCTGCAGGGTTGCGCACCGCAGTTGGAGCCTCATTACCCCCAAGGTCCCTGCCAGCTCCCTGCTTCCAGTAGGAGCCAGCATTGCTCGCACATGTAATGGGAAGCAAAAAATGCTGCTCCCTGCATGTGGGAGCAATGTTTCATCTGTTTCCTGCCCGCTTGACAGTGGGCAGGAAAACAGAGGAAAAGTCCACTCCCAGCGAGCGGGAGCAGTTTTTCTGTTCCTGCCCACTGGGAAAAGACGTACAGTTTGCTCTCGCTTGGTGGGAGCTGTCAAAGCTCCCACCAAGTGAAAGCAAACTGCTATGTCCTGAGGGTGCGCACCTCAAGAGATAGGGAGCCGGCCCTGGGAGGTGGTGGTCCCAGGTGCCATTAAAGGCTGCAAGAGGGGCGCCGCAATGCCCCCTCCTTTACTTTGCACAGAGGCCCTGGGGGTGCCACCCACGCTAATTTAACAATTTCCTACTTACTTGTTTTGTGCCTCAGGGAGTTGGCGGTCCTCAGGGTAATGTTAGACATTGGAGTGCGGTCCACGCGGCACCCCTCCTTTTTAAGCTTGCATATCCGGGGAGTTGGTGGTCCCCAGTGCATTTAAAGGACAAAGGAGGGGGGCCGCATGGCCTTCTCCTATTATTTTTTAAAATAAACCCTGGGGAGGTGGTAGTCCCCGGGGTTAAGCTGCCATTGGGGAGGGGGGGCCGCATGTGCCTCCTCCCCTTTTGTGTAATTCATGCTTGCTCCTGGGACCTGACCCACCCAGGGACTGAGACATAAACAAGCGCGGGAGAACACGCTTGGTTTAAAAAAAAAAAAAATTGCGGGATTTGCTTCACGACTTTTGCCACAACATTTAAAAAAATGCTTTTTGGCCCTGATGGGGTCCCTAGGGGAACCCACCATCAGGGCTAGGGGGTCATGGTATTCCTACCCGGCCCCTTCTCTTTTTTTAATGTTTTTGTTCAGGACTATGCTGAGTCGAATCCCAAGATGGCTGCCAACACTTCCTGGTTATAGTGTTGGCAGCTAATCAGATCTCTGCAGAGATCGGTAAGATTCATGGAGGGTCCGTGCCTCTAGATATACAACTTTGGTTTTCCTTTAATAGCTTAAAAATTACTGAACTGATTTACTTCAAATAACAAAAAGGGCTCTTTCTGGACCAAGAGCTAACTTTCTGCCAAATTTGATGTAATTCTGTTTCAGACTGTAGTCATGTCTAAAATCTCAATGGGAATAAACATGGGAAACGTACTTTTTTTTACCCACCTCCTTTTCTCTGCCCTCGCTTGATGGATCACCCCAAAACTTTCCATGCACAACTAGAATAAGGAGGGCACTTTTTGGGAAAACTTCGTGAGGATTTGTCAACCGACACCAAAGTTATAAGCAAATCAAAAAACGCTTTTCCTCTGGAAACTAGGTCCTAACTATAACTACCTATTGGCGACCGCCAATAGGTAATGTGTGTGTGTGTGCGTGTGTGTATATATATATAGATATGTCCAAAGAATTCGCCGTGCATAATCCACTTTTGAGGAAATGACGAAAACGGACCCACAATTCGGTGCTCAGAATTTTATTTTTATGCCCAGCACCTTCGCCACGACGCGTTTCGACCTTCCAGAGGTCTTGTTCACATTTAAAACTCAGGTGCTGAGAGAAGTGAGAGTCCATTATTGTGGAGCGAGGTAATGGCATTGGTGCAGTTTCCCACCTCTAATTCAACCCACTGGGGACAGAAACATTTTTAATACAGACATTGCAGCACCCACTGGGGACTAATCGTGTGGAAAACAACAAGTACCAAGATGCAATGGATGCACACGCCCACTGGGGCGGGACATAAAGGTTTAAAATAGATGCATTCCACATTGGCTGCTGTAGCTGTAATGGGCCAGTGAACAAGGACTGAAGACTGTCCGAAACGCGTATGGCTGTTTACAATGGATTTAAGTTGGGAGCTGTTTCCTCTGCTATCTGCAATAAATACGTAGTTTACTCTCATCTGTGTGGCGTCTTCACGAGGGGCAACTTTTTTGGATGGTATGTTTAGCGGCTGGTCCCAGCCGCGAAGACGCCCTGCCGCTGAAACGCAGTTCTGCAGCATTTGAAACTCAGGTGCTGAGAGAAGTGAGATTCCATTATTGTGGAGCGAGGTAATGGCATTGGTGCAGTTTCCCACCTCTAATTCAACCCACTGGGGACAGAAACATTTTTAATACAGACATTGCAGCACCCACTGGGGACTAATCGTGTGGAAAACAACAAGTACCAAGATGCAATGGATGCACACGCCCACTGGGGCGGGACATGAAGGTTTAAAATAGATGCATTCCACATTGGCTGCTGTAGCTGTAATGGGCCAGTGAACAAGGACTGAAGACTGTCCGAAACGCTTATGGCTGTTTACAATGGATTTAAGTTGGGAGCTGTTTCCTCTGCTATCTGCAATAAATACGGAGTTTACTCTCATCTGTGTGGCGTCTTCACGAGGGGCAACTTTTTTGGATGCTATATATATATATATATATATATATATATATATATATATATATATATATACTCACTGTTTGTGCTCCTTCTGGCTCACCTCGCCCGAGGCAGTTAGATCCCTTGATGCCGGCGGAGCGTGCCGGACATAAATTTCCAATGTAACTTCAATAAAGTGATCACTCAGCGGATTGTGTCACCAGCAGTTGGTTTATTTTTCAGTAACGCGTTTCGCCTGACTACGCAGGCTTGATCACACACTGAATTGTGGGACAAACTAACATACATAGTATTTTTACAGAAAGCAAAAAAGGACTCATTATGTTATAGTTGATAACATTGGCATCCATATTGGAGTGGTAAAATACAAAAGGAAAAAGTACTTGTTCATAATGCACGTGTACCTTCATCAGTTAAATTCACTGATTAATACATTTGTCTGTACAATGTACCAATACATGTATTCGCATCATGTGTGAGCACAGAATATATACAATCCTATTAGTTACATGTAAATACATAAATGGCATCCATATTGGAGTGGTGAAAATGAAGAAGAAGAAAGTAAAGACCTGCACATGCAGTCGTGTACATCTGTCTTCATTGATTCCAAAACTGGCATCTGTTCACATGTGTAGTGAAGTACATGCACATGTCAACATGTGTTCATACTGAGAGCAGAAATCCTATTACCAGAATATTTTTATATCCAACAAAGTGTCAGTTGCTTGGAGACACATTTTTTGGAGGGTGAGAAAGGAGGCACCGTATTGTACCCCACCTACTCAGGCATGGCTGTGGACCCTGCAATTATCTATCAAGAGGTATGTCAGATGAAAGTGGTGAGTTTATCTGCTTTCAAAATCATTGGCATAGTGCCCAAAAGAGGTTGGTTGTACCAATAATTGTCGTTTTGCCAAACAAAGTGTTATTGTCAAGTGCTCATAAAGTTAAGATGCAGTACTTAATATGTATATAATAAGCTTTCAAAAATATGTAACATTGTATGACGTTGTCCCATGCCATCAGCTGAGTTTACCACACATAAGAAAATCAAGTAATGTTTCAACCACCACCAAATGCACATCTATACTTGACTCAGATAATTAGAGAGAGAAACTTTGATTTGTATTTAAGGACAAAAGGGGTTCTCTTATCTGTCTAGAGCTGTCCTTCACCAGTCATTTTCGTGATGTTGAAGAAAAGGGTAGGGGAAGAATTCGACGTATCCACTTCTGGAGTCGGCCCCATCCTTTCCTCCTGTGATTTAAAAGAAAAACCATAGATTAGGGTTAAAATAGGGTGACCAGACGTCCCGGTTTTCCCCGGACGGTCCCGGTTTTTGGAGCAGTGTCCCGACACTTTGCTGCAAATTAAAGAAATGTCCCGGTTTTTGCGTAGTGCCCGGGTTAAACAGATAAATGTCCCGTTTTTTAAATAGTGTCTCGCTCAGTGCGCCTGCTTTACTTCTCACAGGTGCTGAGACAGGTCTCTATTGGGCTCTCCATTTTTGCCCTCACGGAGAAATTACTGCTGCAGCAGTACCACCCTTCACTGCTTTTAAAGAGACCCGTTATAGTTCTTTCACCGTCTGTCTCTTCATTCCAGAACTGAGGCATTTTCAATGTTATGTACAGCGAAGCCAAAGTTGTTGCTTATTTGTCTTATGCAGCTAACAACCGTTGACAAAGCCAATAGTCCAGGCTTGTTCTAGGTGTGATGTTACTCATTACATAGTTGACAAAGCCAATAGTCCAGGCTTGTTCTAGGTGTGATGTTACTCGTTATATTGTTGTCAAAGCCAATAGTCCAGACTTGTTCTAGGTGTGATGTTGGTCGTTATATTATTTATCTGGATACAATGACAGAAGCAGCACATTTTTCGGGACGGACGCTATGCTAAGTACAGATTTTTTTTTAGCTTATGTGTTTTAAGCCAAGTCCTTAATTACATCGGCCATGCCCCTTGAGAGACACCCTCCCACTGTTTTTTCATCCCACTTAAAGCCATGGGTACTTCTGTCAGTCCTACTTCTATGACACCTGTCCCGGTTTTTTGTTTTGAGAATCTGGTCACCCTAGGTTAAAAACAACAAGTATCAGTTGCACAAAATACCACAGACATCTTAAATATATTACACATGGTGAACACAGAGTCCTCTGACTCTATATTTGAAGACTCATGGGAGCATTCCTCTCCCTAGTGATCTAATGCTCATGAAGGTGTATACTCAATTCTTCGTCCTGATTATGTCCCCAAGGAGTTTTGGTTTGCAGGTTTATAATATGCCAGGACTCTTTTTGCCTGAGGTGGAGTACCCTATTCCCACCCCTGATATTCTGTTCAATTTGTTCAATTGCAAAATACGTGAGCAATGAGCTGTTTGATAAGTGGTATTCTGCGAAGTGCCTAGCTACTGGGTAATGAGGGTCCTTGTTGTTAATGGCCCTCATGTGTTCCAATACTCTTTTCTTCACTGCCAGAGTAGTAGTTCCTACATAACGTAGTTTGCATGGACACTCCAGAATGTAGACGACAAAAGTAGATCCACAAGTGAGAAATTGGTTTATTGTTTTTTCCGTTGTTGGAGTGTGATACTGTTTTCGCATGCGGCTGTTGCGACATGCCTTGCAATGCCCACAAGGAACGAATCCCTTCAGATTCGGATATGTGTTAAGACGTTTATTGGTCATATCTCCTTTACCCAACATGTCTTTGAGATTCTTGCCCTTCCTGTATGAAATTTGGGGGCGCTTAGATAAATTGTCTGCTAGGGTAGGCTCACTGGCTGAAATGTTCCAGTTTTGGTTGAGGATTTTGGAGATTTTCTTTGATTCTGAGTTGAATGTCAGGATAACTCTCAGGCTGCTTTCATCTACTGTAGCAGGTTTTTCCTGTAATGTTTGTTCTCTAGGGATCTTACTGACCTTTTCCTTGGCCCTTTCCAACACCCATCTTGGATAACCTCTTTCCTTAAATCTTTTGATCATATTTTCTTGTTCCACATGAATATCCTCCTGATTGCTAGAGTTCCTTCTTGCTCTCAACAGTTCCCCGAAGGGGATACTCCACTTTAGGGTCTCTGGTTGGCTGCTGAGAGCATGGAGGAGGCTGTTGCCTGCTGTTGTCTTTCTGTGCAGTTTTGTGCAGATTACGTTATCTCTAACTTCTACTACCACATCAAGGAATTCTATAGATTCTCTGCTCATGGTGTAGGTCAGTTTGAGATTAAAATCATTCACGTTTAGTTTATTGATAAATCTTCTGGCACTGTCCTCACTCCCTTTCCATATGATGAACAAGTCATCTATATATCAGAGCCACGTGATTACCCTGCCTTCAGTGTTCTGCGTTTCTAATTCTTTCAAGACTTCCTCTTTCCAGACTCCTAGAAAGAGATTGGGAAAGCTAGGGGCAAAGCAAGTCCCCATGGCAGTGCCAAGGACTTGTTTGTACAGTGTGCCATTAAACAAAAATATGTTATTGTACAAACAAAACTTAATCATACGGCATTGCATTTCGAGCGGAGAACGTGAGGAGCTGAATTCTGGAGATCGAGAGCGCGTCCCAGAGGTAAGCGCTCCTGACGGGCTGTGATACGGGCAGGGAGGGGGGAGGGAGATGAGTCGGAGGACGCGTGTGTAGGAGAGTAGGATCTGCTTCACATGGGTACCCCCACTTTTTGCTGATGCTTCACTGTTTTTCGACATTAGTCTGGCTGGGGCCCTGCTAATCAGAACCCCAGCCTAGCTGCTTCCTCTCTAAAATGGTTTCCATGTGCCTTAGGCACATCACTGATTGGGATCTGGAGTGCCCTTATAAGTCCCTAGTATATGGTATACTATGTACCAAGGGCATAGGTACCTCAGAGGCCTGCCAGGGGCTGCAGCATGTATTATGCCACCCCTGGAAGGCCATCCAAACTGACACCACAGGTCTGCTACTGCAGCCTGGGTAAGGTGGTGCATGCACCCCTTACTGTGATATAGGTTACCTATATCACGAAATACATACACACATATAAACCTATAAGTCACTCCTAAGGCAGGCCTTATCAATCCTAAAGGCAGAGTGCATGGTTCCTATGTGAGAGGGTGCCCCTGCATGAGCAGGGCCCCTCTGCAGCGTTCGGAGACCATCTCTGATGCTGGTTGTAGTGCAGCCTGACCATATACTCTTAAGCGCATTATATCCTCGCGGTAAAATGCTAACTTTGGAATAGCTGCACCTAAACATGTCGTGTTTGGTGTCAAACATCTTGGAATACTACCCCCCTGCCAATTCTGGCAGCGGGGGTAGCATTCCACCCTTCTAGAGGGAAAGACATGTTAACTCTGACTAGTCCGGTAACTTCTTTCCAGAGCCCTGGCATCACAAAATGGATGCTGCTGCCACAGACACGAGTCTGGCCTCCTGCTGCTGGACGAAACTCCGACAGGGGAGGCCTGGACAATAGGTTTCCTGTCCCAGGGAGGTGTGACCACCTCCCCAGACAGGATAATGTGTATTGGGGCTGGGCGAGAGCACTTTCGGGTGCTTTGAAGTCCTGCACTGGGGGCACATTTGGTGTCCCTGTGCATACCCCAGTTCAAACCGGATCAGGGGCTTGCAGCCCCTGCTTTGGCGCAAACTGGACAAAGGGAAAGGGGTGTAGCCACCCCTCTGCCCTGACCCACCCATAGGTGGGGCCACAGAGTAGTCCAACCCCTATTTTTAGAATAAAGGTAGGAACCCAGTCCTTAGGACTTTAGATTATACCTGGACGAAACTCTGAAACTGAATCCTGGACCTTCGACGCTCTACGACAAGATTAGAGGACTGAAGAATCTCCCTTGGGGTCAAGGAGTGACTCCCCTGCTTGGCAGGCACCAAAGAAGCATCTGTCCGGTTCGCATTTCTGAAGCTCCCGTCGGACGCCGAAGTCATCGCATCACCAGAGGTGGATTCTCAGACTTCCCCGAGGCTACCCTGAGTCCCCAGCAAAGCTGAGGCCCGTGGCTATCGTGGGTGATTTGAGACCGTGACCCCTGGACACCGAGCACATTTGCAAGTGCATCATCTTCTCGGTCTCCCAAGAAGTCGTGCTTTGGGCTCCGAGTAGCCCTAGCCTCCAGCACCACCTGCACCGAAGATCACTGGCCCCCACTCTACGAGTGTCCTGTAAGCCAGCTCCACGTGCGGCGTCACGAGGCTCCTTCACGGCCGCTAGCCCGTTGGCTAGTAGCCCTTAACGAAGGCCAATCCTTTTTTTACTTGGCATCCTGGTTGCTCCAGGCCTGCCCTCACTTACCCTTGCTGGGTGAGTTCCACAGACCTTGCTGGTCTGCACCATCGACGATCTACATCTTAATCGAGACTTGCCGTTGCCAAGGCTTGTTGGGTCCAATCCGGTCGCCGATACCTCAGCACTCGACAGACATCGTGTCCCGGCCCGAATCCTGCTCCTGGTCGCCGACAACGTCTCCCGGACCTCGTGGCTGAAGAGTCAAGACGACCGTCAATGCACCTGAAGCACTCGACATCGGTGGGCATCTGTCCATCGCCTTCCTGGTCACTGGCTAGTGACCCAGACTCTGTCCCCTCTGCTTTCAGGTTCACCAGAACTCCGATCCACTCTTGGATCCACCCGGACACTTTTCTCTTGGCCGCCAGCAGCACTTTGCAGCAGATCGCCATTCGAATCGAAGACGAAACCCGACCCCGAAAGGCACCTATGCACCCGGCTTCCCTGGGTGAGGTAACACGAGTACTCCGGTGCTCCCGTGGGTAGAGACTCTTCAAAGTCCTAGATCTCAAAGGGTTTTGTCCTAGTCCTCTTTTAAGTGTCCCTTTTCTCTATTTTCCCGATCCCGACTTTCTCCATAGAAGTCAATGGCGTATCGCGGTTGTGTATTTACACTGCACGCGTCTCCCGTAGGTCCCCTGTGTCACTACCTTGGGTGGTTCCTTGTGGTCCAAGCACTTCTAGAGGCTCTAGGCCTAGTGTCTAGTTCAGTCGTGGTTCGCATACCACTTTATTGGTATATGGTTTGGTACGCCCCTAGGGCCCAAACGTGTATTTGTGCTATTACTGTGATTTAAGATCTTATAACTTATGTATTTCGAACTCTAGCCTCATAAAGAGACTAGAGGGGTGTGTTTAGTAATAAATACATATATTTTGAATATATACCTGGTGTGGTGCTCTTTCATTTGGTCACTCAAGAGATTATAGACTGGTAAAACAAGCTGCTTTACATTCCTTCAAGACTTAGCCTGAAGGCTGCTCTCCATAGCTACCACTAGGATAGCTTTCAATAAGGTTGTCTTTAACCTATCTCCAATAAGGGGTTGTTTGGACTGGTGCAAGGTGCCCACTATAATTAGTGGACAGCATATGCCAGGCCAACTTCTCACATTGGTGTGCAGCGTGTGGGATTCCAGCTTGCTATTGTTTTACCAGATAATCTCAATTGAATTGATCAACTGAAAACCACTAAAGGTACCTAAGGTACATATAATTTAAGCTTAGAATAACAGTAAGTTCTACTGAACTTAGAGTTGTGTGTTAAGGGATAGCACAACCCTTTCTACAACTCAAGAGAGTTTAGTAGGCCACACTAGAGTAGGTAGTGCATACACCACACCACACTAGTAATGTCTTTAAGGGCAGGATCCAAAGAATCCTTGCAGGAAGCCAGTGAGCTTCCACCCTCCAAGTATGATACACTCCCATTCTTGGAATTGAGAGCTTTATGTAACTTGAGAAAAATAAGGACAGGCCAAAGCCCCACCACCCAACACCTCAAGGAGTTGTTGGTGGCTTATGACCTTAGTAAGCCTGTAGGGACTGAAGGGGTAGGAGCTGAGGGTGGGGCAGGAGAAGAGGAGGACGCCAGGGGTACCAATACCCCCAGCCCCCCCTCTGAAACTGGCCAGGAGGGTGACAATGACCCTGACCTGGAAAACCAAATCCCTCCTGTGGATGATGATGAGGATAATCAAGATGATGCCCTCTTTGTCCCCCCAGGAAGGATTAAGAGTGTGCCCAGGAAGTCTAGATCTCCTTCTCAGGAGTCTAACCACTCTGGCACCTCTATAGGGAGCTCTGTCTCATCTCACAGGAGGGAATCCTCTCATGAGAGGAGAACCAGACTGGTACAGTATGAGGAAACTCAGCTGGAGATCAGAAAAAAGCAATTGGCTTTAGATAGGGAATCCTTAGATCTCCTTAGAGAGAGAAGAAAGTTGGGACTAGAGTCCCATGGTGGCAGCCATGTCCCTAGAGACAGGGAAAGGTCCTATGACCATAGGAACCTGAGCAAGATTGTCCCTCCCTACCAGAGTGGGGATGATATCCACAAATGGATAACTGCTTTAGAGAGGGCCTGTAAAGTACAGAAGGTCCCTCCGGAGCAGTGGGCAGCAATCTTGTGGCTCTCCTTTGCTGACAAAGGTAGAGATAAGCTCCTCACTGTTAGAGAGGAGGATGCTGATAATTACAAGGTCTTGAAGAGTGCTCTTATTGATGGGTTTGGCCTAACCACTGAACAGTACAGGTTGAAGTTCAGAGACACCCAAAAAGCACAGACTCAAGACTGGGTAGACTATGTGGATTGTTCTGCCAAGGCTCTGGAAGGCTGGTTGATGGGCAGTAAGGTGTGTGACTTCTCAGGATTGTACAATCTGATAATGAGGGAGCAGATTCTTAATAACTGTCAAAATCAGCTGTTGCATCAATACCTGGTAGACTCTGATCTGACCTCTCCCCAAGAATTGGGAAAGAAGGCAGACAAATGGGTCAGAACCAGGGTGAAGCAGAAGGTACAGAACCAAGGTGGGGAAACCAAGAAGCAAGATGCTAAGAACTCTGACAAGGGTGGGGAGAAGGGTAAAGATCAAAAGTCTTCATCAGGCCCCCAAAAATCTTCTTCTGGTGGGGATTCCCAGTCTACCAAGGGTAAAGGCCAAAGAAAACCATGGTGCAAGGTCTGTAAGCAAAAGACCCACTGGACCAGTGATTGCACCAAGTCCAAAGACTCCAGTCCAGCACCCACCAATGCCCCTAAGGCACCTGTTCCCCCTAGTACAGTTGGTGGAAGTGCTCCAGCAAAGGGTTTAGTAGGGTTCACCCTGGGAACTGAGTTGGGCTCTGACTTAGTCAGAGAACTGACTCAGGCTGTGTTAGTCTGTGATGGAGGCATGGATGTGACCTCCACTGTGAGTCCCAGTAATCTGGGCAAGTACAGACAACAGCCTTTAATTAATGGACGTGAGGCTTTGGCATTTAGGGACACAGGGGCAAGTGTCACAATGGTGACACAAGACCTTGTGCTACCTGGGCAAGTTATGCTTGGTGAAATGTACCAAGTGACCAATGCTAGCAATGTCAGAACAGACCATACTCTGGCAGTTGTTAACTTCTCCTGGGGAGGGGTAACTGGCCTTAAGAAGGTTGTGGTAAGTGCAAACCTACCAGTCGAATGCTTGCTTGGCAATGACTTAGAGACTTCTGCTTGGGCAGAAGTGGAGCTCAGGACCCATGCAGAAATGCTGGGGATCCCTGCAGATGTGTTTGCTGTGACCAGGTCACAAGCCAAAATGTCTAGCACTGAACAGGCCTTGGATTCTGGAAGAATGGACCAAGTGCCTTCCAAGAGGAGGAGTAGTAGGGTTAAGGCAGTGCCTTCCCCTTGGCTCAGAAGGAAGATCAGTCCCTTGAGGGGGATGATCTCAGCCCTGAAGAAGGAACTGTCCCAGAGGAACTTGAACCTGACCAGGTTGAGTTCTTGGGGACAGGGGGACCTTCTAGGGCAGATCTGAGCCAGGAGCAGCAGAGCTGCCCCTCCCTTGAACCCCTCAGACAGCAAGCTGCTGCTGAGGCTGCTGGGAAAGCTAGTGGTCCCCATACAGTGTATTGGGATGATGGACTCCTGTACTCAGAGAGTAGAGACCCCAAGCCTGGTGCTACCAGGAGGTTGGTAATACCTTTGAAGTTCAGGGGCTTCCTATTGACCCTAGCCCATGATATTCCCTTAGCAGGGCACCTGGGCCAGAACAAGACTTGGGACAGAATTGTCCCTCACTTTCACTGGCCCCACATGTCTGAAGACAGTAAGGAGTTTTGTCGCTCCTGTGTAACCTGCCAAGCCAGTGGCAAAGCAGGTGGCACTACAAAGGCCCCCTGATACCACTACCTGTGGTGGGGGTGCCCTTTGAAAGGGTAGGGATTGACATTGTTGGTCCCATGGATCCCCAAACAGCCTCTGGGCACAGGTTTATCCTGGTGGTAGTGGATCATGCCACCAGGTACCCAGAAGCTATTCCCCTCAGGACCACTACAGCACCTGTGGTGGCAAGGGCCCTCCTGGGAATCTTCTCAAGAGTGGGCTTTCCTAAGGAGGTAGTATCAGACAGGGGTGCTAACTTCATGTCTGGGTACTTAAAAGCAATGTGGAAGGAGTGTGGAGTGACTTGCAAGTTCAGCACACCCTATCACCCACAATGCAACGGTTTAGTTGAGAGATTCAACAAAACCTTGAAGGGCATGATTAAAGGGCTCCCAGAAAAGCTTAGGCGTAGATGGGACATACTCTTGCCCTGCCTTTTATTCGCATATAGGGAGGTGCCTCAGAAGGGGGTTGGTTACAGCCCTTTTGAACTTCTGTTTGGCCACCCTGTGAGGGGTCCACTGTGCTTGGTGAAGGAAGGATGGGAGTTACCTCTCAAGCCCCCAAAGCAAGATATAGTGGACTATGTACTTGGTCTCCGCTCCAGGATGGCTGAGTACATGAAAAAGGCAACCAAAAACCTTGAGGCTAGCCAGGAACTTCAGAAGGCCTGGCATGACCAAAAGGCTGTTCTGACTGTTTACCAGCCAGGACAGAAGGTGTGGGTGTTGGAGCCAGTGGCCCCAGCAGCTCTCCAAGATAAATGGAGTGGACCCCACACTATTGTTGAGCAGAAGGGTGAGGTCACTTATTTAGTGGACCTAGGAACACCCAGGAGTCCCCACAGGGTTCTCCATGTCAACAGGTTAAAACCATATGTGGACAGGGCAGACATGGGCTTGCTCATGGCTACTGATGAAGGGCAGGAGGAAGAGAGTGACCCACTCCCTGACCTGCTCTCACAGAACCCTGACGATGGGTCAGTTGATGGTGTAGCCTTGGCAGGCAGCCTCACTACCCAGCAACAAACTGATTGCAGGCAAGTCCTCAATCAGTTTCGACATATGTTTTCACTGACACCCAGTCAGACCACCTGGTGCACTCATGAAGTGGACACTGGGGACAGTCTGCCTATTAAAAACAAGATTTATAGGCAACCTGACCATGTCAGGGACTGTATCAGGACTGAAGTCCAGAAAATGTTGGAATTGGGAGTAATTGAACCCTCAGATAGCCCTTGGGCTAGTCCAGTAGTCCTAGTACCGAAACCTCACACCAGTGGTGGAAAAAGAGAGATGAGGTTTTGTGTAGACTACAGGGGTCTCAATGCAGTCACTAGGACTGATGCCCATCCAATACCCAGGGCAGATGAGCTCATAGATACTGTGGCCTCTGCCAAATATCTCAGCACATTTGACCTAACAGCTGGCTACTGGCAGATCAGACTAGCTGATACTGCAAAGCCCAAAACAGCATTTTCAACCCCTAGTGGGCATTATCAATTTGTGGTAATGCCCTTTGGTCTGAAGAATGCACCTGCCACTTTCCAGAGGTTGGTGAATACAGTTCTCACAGGACTGGAAGCCTATAGTGCAGCTTATCTAGATGATATTGCTGTCTTTAGCTCCACCTGGGAGGATCACCTGGTCCACCTCAGGAATGTTTTACAGGCCCTGCAAAAGGCAGGCCTGACTATCAAGGCCACTAAGTGCCAGATAGGGCAGAGTCAGGTTGTGTACCTGGGCCACCTTGTGGGTGGAGGCCAGGTTCAACCTTTGCAGAGCAAGATCCAGACCATCATGGACTGGACTGCTCCCACTACCCAGACTCAGGTGAGAGCCTTCTTAGGCCTGACTGGGTACTATAGGAGATTTGTCAAGGGGTATGGATCAATAGTGACACCCTTGAATGACTTAACTTCTAAGAAAATGCCCAAAAAGGTTCAGTGGACAGTTAGCTGTCAAAAGGCATTTGATGACCTCAAGCAGGCCATGTGCACTGCCCCAATTCTGCAGAGTCCTGATTACTCCAAGAAGTTCATTGTTCAAACTGATGCATCTGAATTGGGGGTAGGGGCTGTACTGTCACAATTGAATGAAGAAGGTCAGGATCAGCCAGTAGCTTTTATTAGCAGAAGGCTGACCCCTAGAGAGAAACGTTGGTCAGCCATAGAGAGGGAGGACTTTGCTGTGGTCTGGGCTCTGAAGAAGTTGAGGCCATACTTGTTTGGTACACACTTCCTGGTTCAGACAGACCACAAGCCCCTCTTATGGCTAAAACAAATGAAGGGTGAAAACCCCAAACTGCTTAGGTGGTCCATTTCCCTACAGGGGATGGACTTTACAGTGGAACATAGGCCTGGGAGTAACCATGCGAATGCAGATGGACTCTCTAGGTATTTCCACTTAGAACATGAAGACTTAACTGGGCAAGGTTAGTTTAATGTCCCTACGTTTGGGGGGGTTGTGTAGGAGAGTAGGATCTGCTTCACATGGGTACCCCCACTTTTTGCTGATGCTTCACTGTTTTTCGACATTAGTCTGGCTGGGGCCCTGCTAATCAGAACCCCAGCCTAGCTGCTTCCTCTCTAAAATGGTTTCCATGTGCCTTAGGCACATCACTGATTGGGATCTGGAGTGCCCTTATAAGTCCCTAGTATATGGTATACTATGTACCAAGGGCATAGGTACCTCAGAGGCCTGCCAGGGGCTGCAGCATGTATTATGCCACCCCTGGAAGGCCATCGAAACTGACACCACAGGTCTGCTACTGCAGCCTGGGTAAGGTGGTGCATGCACCCCTTACTGTGATATAGGTTACCTATATCACGAAATACATACACACATATAAACCTATAAGTCACTCCTATGGCAGGCCTTATCAATCCTAAAGGCAGAGTGCATGGTTCCTATGTGAGAGGGTGCCCCTGCATGAGCAGGGCCCTCTGCAGCGTTCGGAGACCATCTCTGATGCTGGTTGTAGTGCAGCCTGACCATATACTCTTAAGCGCATTATATCCTCGCGGTAAAATGCTAACTTTGGAATGGCTGCACCTAAACATGTCGTGTTTGGTGTCAAACATCTTGGAATACTACCCCCCGCCAATTCTGGCGGCGGGGGTAGCATTCCACCCTTCTAGAGGGAAAGACATGTTAACTCTGACTAGTCCGGTAACTTCTTTCCAGAGCCCTGGCATCACAAAATGGATGCTGCTGCCACAGACACGAGTCTGGCCTCCTGCTGCTGGACGAAACTCCGGCAGGGGAGGCCTGGACAATAGGTTTCCTGTCCCAGGGAGGTGTGACCACCTCCCCAGACAGGATAATGTGTATTGGGGCTGGGCGAGAGCACTTTCGGGTGCTTTGAAGTCCTGCACTGGGGGCACATTTGGTGTCCCTGTGCATACCCCAGTTCAAACCGGATCAGGGGCTTGCAGCCCCTGCTTTGGCGCGAACTGGACAAAGGGAAAGGGGTGTAGCCACCCCTCTGCCCTGACCCACCCATAGGTGGGGCCACAGAGTAGTCCAACCCCTATTTTTAGAATAAAGGTAGGAACCCAGTCCTTAGGACTTTAGATTATACCTGGACGAAACTCTGAAACTGAATCCTGGACCTTCGACGCTCTACGACAAGATTAGAGGACTGAAGAATCTCCCTTGGGGTCAAGGAGTGACTCCCCTGCTTGGCAGGCACCAAAGAAGCATCTGTCCGGTTCGCATTTCTGAAGCTCCCGTCGGACGCCGAAGTCATCGCATCACCAGAGGTAGATTCTCAGACTTCCCCGAGGCTACCCTGAGTCCCCAGCAAAGCTGAGGCCCGTGGCTATCGTGGGTGACTTGAGACCGTGACCCCTGGACACCGAGCACATTTGCAAGTGCATCATCTTCTGGGTCTCCCAAGAAGTCGTGCTTTGGGCTCCGAGTAGCCCTAGCCTCCAGCACCACCTGCACCGAAGATCACTGGCCCCCACTCCACGAGTGTCCTATAAGCCAGCTCCACGTGCGGCGTCACGAGGCTCCTTTGCGGCCGCTAGCCCGTTGGCTAGTAGCCCTTAACGAAGGCCAATCCTTTTTTTACTTGGCATCCTGGTTGCTCCAGGCCTGCCCTCACTTACCCTTGCTGGGTGAGTTCCACAGACCTTGCTGGTCTGCACCATCGACGATCTAAATCTTAATCGAGACTTGCCGTTGCCAAGGCTTGTTGGGTCCAATCCGGTCGCCGACACCTCAGCACTCGACAGACATCGTGTACCAGCCCGAATCCTGCTCCTGGTCACCGACAACGCCTCTCGGACCTCGTGGCTGAAGAGTCAAGACGACCATCAACGCACCTGAAGCACTCGACATCGGTGGGCATCTGTCCATCGCCTTCCTGGTCACTGGCTAGTGACCCAGACTCTGTCCCCTCTGCTTTCAGGTTCACCAGAACTCCGATCCACTCTTGGATCCACCCGGACACTTTTCTCTTGGCCGCCAGCAGCACTTTGCAGCAGATCGCCATTCGGATCGACGACGAAACCCGACCCCGAAAGGCACCTATGCACCCGGCTTCCCTGGGTGAGGTAACACGAGTACTCCGGTGCTCCCGTGGGTAGAGACTCTTCAAAGTCCTAGATCTCAAAGGGTTTTGTCCTAGTCCTCTTTTAAGTGTCCCTTTTCTCTATTTTCCCGATCCCGACTTTCTCCATAGAAGTCAACGGCGTATCGCGGTTGTGTATTTACACTGCACGCGTCTCCCGTAGGTCCCCTGTGTCACTACCTTGGGTGGTTCCTTGTGGTCCAAGCACTTCTAGAGGCTCTAGGCCTAGTGTCTAGTTCAGTCGTGGTTCGCATACCACTTTATTGGTATATGGTTTGGTACGCCCCTAGGGCCCAAACGTGTATTTGTGCTATTACTGTGATTTAAGATCTTATAACTTATGTACTTCGAACTCTAGCCTCATAAAGAGACTAGAGGGGTGTGTTTAGTAATAAATACATATATTTTGAATATATACCTGGTGTGGTGCTCTTTCATTTGGTCACTCAAGAGATTATAGACTGGTAAAACAAGCTGCTTTACATTCCTTCAAGACTTAGCCTGAAGGCTGCTCTCCATAGCTACCACTAGGATAGCTTTCAATAAGGTTGTCTTTAACCTATCTCCAATAAGGGGTTGTTTGGACTGGTGCAAGGTGCCCACTATAATTAGTGGACAGCATATGCCAGGCCAACTTCTCACAGCGTGTCATTCTCTCCTCTCTCGCTCAGACCGTGGCCGGGACTGAGCCTACGTCTCTGGGCGACTGGGAGTACGCGGCATCTACTGTGATCAGATCGGAACACCCCCGGGGACAATTTCTGAATAAACAAGTATCTCCGTGAGGCCAACATCAGGAGTACTGTTTCCCCTCTCGCAACTACGTATAGATGCACAAGACATAGCGCTTTTTGGAAATATCTGTACAAGCCAAAACAACCCTCCAAGGCAAGAGGAAAAAACTATTGACATTTCCCCTCCCGCACCGAACCTATGCGTGCGTGATAGAGAACACTTTAGAAATACCAGCACAAATATAAACATTTATTTTAAGCAAGGGGAAAGGAAGGAATATTTGGCGCGTACAATACAGCACAAGAAATCGACAGCGCTCTGAGCAATACCACATATGCCAAAACAACCCGTCGAGGACAGAGGAAAAAGCCATTGACCTTTCCCCCTTCGCACCAAACTGATGCATGCGTGATGGCAAACACTTGGAGAAACACCCCAATTCGAGTAAAAAAAAATTTTCAACAAGGGGAAAGGAAGGAATTTCTGGCGCATGTTATATGACACAAGAGATCCATAAAGGCGCAGGATACTAAGCGCTGCGACAAACTCGCAGAGACAGAAAAATGACACTCTCAGGCACCAGAAAAAGAATGAAGATATTAACAGGCAATATTTAGCGCACCCGACACGGCGCACTACAAGCATCTGCTAAATAAAACAGAAATACCTGACAGTATTTCCTCTCCTCTCACAGCCAAGTACAGAGAGAGAAGAAAAAAAGATGCAAACCACCATTTCCACTCAGGTACAATAACATTGTCCACACCATTTCGGTGAAACAAAAGAGAACGTGCAAAAGAACAGTTGCACGCACAGTGCAGAAGAGATAACTGCAGCAGGAACCCCCACACTGTACGAGGGGAACAACACCAGCCTTTTTTCAGCCATTAGCGCAGTCCACAACCTTCTATGCACAACCACAGACCGACCAAAAAATGGAAATAGCAGGATTAAATAAGACTGTGTGACTACCATGGAGGAAGTACTTTTTCCTTTTGTATTTTACTGATCCAATATGGATGCCAATGTTATCAACTCTAACATAATGAGTCCTTTTTTGCTTTCTGTAAAAATACTATGTATGTCAGTTTGTCCCACAATTCAGTGTGTGATCAAGCCTGCGTGGTCAATCAATCAATCAATCAATCACGGCATTTATAGAGCGCGCTACTCACCCGGGAGGGTCTCAAGGCGCTGGGGGAGGGGGTAAGTTACTGCTCGAACAGCCAGGTCTTGAGCTGCTTCCTGAAGGAGAGATGGTCCTGGGTTCGCCGAAGGTGAGTTGGGAGGGAGTTCCAGGTCTTGGCTGCCAGGTAGGAGAAGGATCTTCCTCCGGCGGTGGTTCTGCGGATGCGTGGTACGGTGGCGAGGCGTGGCTGGTTGATCGTAGCTGGCGGGTGGGCGTGTAGAAGGTCATGCGGTTGTTGAGGTACTTTAGGCCCAGGTCGTGGAGGGCCTTGTGTGCGTGGGTGAGGAGTCTGAACGTGATTCTCTTGCTGACGGGGAGCCAGTGCAGGTCTTTCAGGTGTCCGGTGATGTGGCTGTGTCGGGGGATGTCCAGGATGAGTCGTGCGGAGGCGTTCTGGATGCGCTGGAGTCTTTTTGAAGTTTGGCTGTGGTTCCGGCGTAGAGGGTGTTCCCATAGTCCAGTCGGCTGGTGACGAGTGCCTGGGTGACGGTCTTCCTGGTTTCAGTGGGGATCCATTTGAAGATCTTGCGGAGCATGCGCAGGGTGTTGAAGCACGAGGATGAGACGGCGTTGACTTGTCTGGTCATCGACAGGGAGGAGTCCAGGATGAAGCCCAGGTTGCGTGCGTGGTCCGTTGGCTTGGCCGCGGTGCCCAGGGCCGGGGGCCACCAGGAGTCGTCCCAGGCGGAGGGTGATGAGCCCAGGATGAGGACTTCCGTCTTGTCTGAGTTTAGTTTAAGGCGGCTGTTCCTCATCCAGTCGGCGACGTCTCTCATCCCGTCGTGTAGGTTTGCTCTGGCGGTGGTGGGGTCGTTGGTGAGGGAGAGGATCAGCTGGGTGTCGTCGGCGTAGGAGATGATGTTGAGGTTGTGTTGGCGTGCGATGGCTGCGAGGGGGCTCATGTAGACGTTGAAGAGCGTTGGACTGAGTGAAGATCCTTGTGGAACGCCGCAGATGACTTCAGTGGCCTCGGATCTGAACGGGGGAGGCGGACTCTCTGGGTTCTTCCGGCGAGGAACGAGATGATCCATTCCAGTGCTTTCTCTCGGATTCCGATGTTGCTGAGGCGCTTCACTAGGGTGCGGTGGCAGACGGTGTCGAACGCCGCGGAGAGGTCCAAGAGGATGAGGGCTGCTGTTTCCCCGTTGTCGGTTAGGGTTCTGATGTCGTCGGTGGCTGCGATGAGGGCGGTCTCGGTGCTGTGGTTGGCCCGAAACCCGGACTGCGAGGGGTCGAGGGATCCATTCATGGTCAATTTCCGTCAGTCCTTTCATATGCGCTTACTGCCACAGGATTGATGCAGACAACCAGGTATGATGCTCCAACAAAGTTTTATTACATTAACATGCATGCCATAAAGCGTTTTGGCTGCAGCAGCTGCCTTGATCACACAAAGGCGGCTGTGCCATACTTCCCGAATATATGTTGCCCGTCAGCATAGAAATCAACAATTCATAACCAAAAAGCAATGTTATTGAACTGCAAAGATTAAATTCAAAAATATCCATGGTAATATGCAATGAAAGCTGAAATAAAATTATATGAATAAAAAACTTGAAAAGCTAATGCCCCTAATTTAAGACATAGAATTGAATAGACATAGGGAACATACTAAGCTAGGAAAAAATACCATGAATGCTTTTGAATCAATGCTAAAAGTAGTGCACAAAACTAATGAAGCCCTAGTGGGCTGACTCTAAATCTATGGAGAGGGTGAATCACATCTGAAATCACATGCATGTGCGTATAAAGCGTAACAAATAAGTCAATGAAAAACTACCAAAATCACACTGCTGTATATACAAAGACAAAACGCCATTCTTTATATTCAAAACAGCATATGCATGTAAAAATCTATTATCAATGATCAGAAAGAACAGACAATCCATAATTACAGAAAATGATGCAAATCCTCTTCGCAGCTTAAATCGTTAGAAGATTTGGAATCTAGATTTAATATATACATTGATTCCAACTGTCTTTAGGCTTTGACATGATCTCCCCCTCTTTTGTTGTGTGGTACCGTGTCTATTACATAGTATGTCATTTGGGATATGTTACTGTTATGGACTTCAGTGCAGTGTCTAGCAACTGGATACATTTTGTCTGCATTAGTGATCGCGCACATGTGCTGCAAAATGCGTTTATGGGCCTGCAAAACAGTGCTGGCCACATATTTAAAATTGCATCTGCACGTAAACACATACACTGCATGATCACTTTTGAAGTTAAAAATACCCTTGATTTTGACAGCTATGTCACTGAAAGGTGTAAGGTACTCCCTGGTATTTATATCTATAGAATATGCTCTGCATCTAGAGCATTTGTAAAAAATCTTTCTGCCAGAAAGCCAGCCTGGAGACCTACTAATCGCGGGGCTGGTTCTTACCAAAGTATCTTTCATAGAAGTGGCTCTGCGATACGTTAATTGTTAGTTTTGGGGCACTAATGCCCCTATCACTTGATCAGAGAGAATTAGACGCCAATTTTTACTAATGAGAGTAGTTAATTCATTGCCTTTGTTGCTGTAAGTAGTTATGAGTTGTATATATATTCACTGAAAACAGCAAAGGTCAAAGTGACATTATAGTTAGGCCTTGTAATAATATAAAAACTATCGTTTTAAAACATAACAAATACTGAAATTAACCAGTTATAGTTTACTGAGATAACTATAAATTGTGCCCCTGCCATAAACTGGTTATGACCTCACATATTACTTCACTCATGACATGTTCAATGACATCATTCATAACTTCACTGATGGCATCCTCCAACGAATGTGACAGTTTGCTCTCCGCTTATCATACTGGATAGTATTCAGCGTCATACATTTAAACCTTATTTTTTATAACCTCTTTAGGGCTAATAGGTGTGACCTTTTGCAACATACTTGGCATTCTAATGTGTCTTGGTTTCTGAAAGGAGAGAGTGCTCCGTGAATGGTTGTTCACAGGGGGAAGACAGTGCGCAGTGGAGACTTGTCAACCCGTGTCTCGTTGATTGCCCACAAGAGGTCGGCTATTTGCAAAATCTTTGGTACAGGGCGAAGGTTTTAGGCATGAGGTGCTTAGTCTCCTAAAGGGGCTTGAGTGCACGGAGGGAGTGGGCTCTGCATGAGAACTTGTGCATAGGAATGATGACTGTATGTGCCAGGTATTAGCCCACTCACGCCTTCTTGCTTGCCCACAAGAGGTCAGCTATCCGCAAAGTGTTCGTTACAGGGTGAAGGCTGTGTGTAGTAGGAAGATCTGCCAAAGTATAACAAATATTTCACCTTGTGAGGAGGGGGGCGGAGCCTTGTGCAGGGAAGTACCTAAAAGGCACTTTTGTCCCCACCCCGCACCCAAACCTCCTCCTCCCAAAAAAAGAGCATGCTGAGGCTGGTGCCGATGTTCTAAGGAGATTTCACACCCCTTAATGGATTTCAGCAGTTCAAAGCCTCTGAAAACATGGTGGAAATCCTCACTGGGTGACTGTGTGAAGGGAACACAATGCAAAGGGTATGAGGCAATTGGGACTGCACTTATCACTATAGTGAGGTCATGTGTAGCTTTAACTTCTGTGGTGCAAAGGACCTGAGGCTCAATATCCTTAAGCCTCCTAGGATTAAAAAATCCCACAAATAGCACAACAATATGGTCCAGCACTCCAAATTACAATTGCTCTGATTCCACCATATAATTTATATAAAATATTGATTCAGCAGGTGTTATTCCAATTTTCTTTATTCATAAACTCTTCTTCATAACAAAATACGACCGTAGCCAACGCGTTTCGTCCCATCGGACTTCTTCAGGGCAAGGAAAGGTATGTTGGACTTCTATATTAAGGGTGCTGTCTATGATACGTAATCCATTTTCCTCAAATTGATACCAGAAAGGCCTTGTCAAGGCAGAGTCTCTTCCTGGGTAAAATCCTATTATTTCAGTGACTAGTCTTCTGTATGTTTTTGAATCATTAGCCAAAGTCTGGCATAAGACAATGGGTGTTATCCCATTTCAACTTGCAAAACGTGACAAGCGGCTCACGTTGTATGCACAGATCGTGACTGTGTAAAGGGACCTGATATCGTGTTTCCCACTGTGGCACTGTATGATTTGGCTTGTCTGCGTAGGGCTTCTCCCCATAAGAGTCCTTGGATATCTAGATGGAGTGGGCTCTCTGTGGAGGGGTTGTGCACAGGGCAAAGACTGTTTACAGCATGTACTTTCCCACCCGGGTCCGGTTAATTGCCTATGACAGGTCAGTTATCCACAAAGGATTAAGTACAGGGCACAGACAGTGCTTAGTAAGGGCTTGGCCACCAAATGTGCCTTGAGTGTCTGGAGGGAGTTAGTTCTCTGAGAAGAGTTGTGCACAGGCCGAACACTGTGTGCAGTAGGGACTCATATCTGGATGATTGCCACACGAGATCATCTATCTACAAAGTGTTCGGTACAGGATGAGGGCTGTGCACGGGGAAGGGTTTGGTTCACCTAAGGAGGCTTGTGTGTCTGAAGGGTATTTTATGCTTTGCATGATTCTGTGCCATTTAGTACTCACTTTCATATCTGAAATGGTATATTGGTTTATCGAGTAATATGAATAGCAGTAGGTAGGATGATGCCATCAGTGATGTGACCAGTGGTGCCATCAATGATGTCATTTGAGATGTCATCAGTGATATTATCAATGATGTCATTGAACATGTCATGAGTGATGTAATATGTGAAGTCGTAAGTAGTGCATGGCAGGGGCGCAAGTTATAGTTAGCTTAGTGAACTGTAACTGGTGACTTTCAGTGTTTTTTTTTGTTTTAAAATTAAAGTTTTTATATTCTTACAAGGCCTAACTATGACGCAACATTAACCTTTGTTATTTTCAGTGGATTTCTGTTTTTTTTAGCATAAAATAAGATATTATTACCAGCCTTAACTATAATATCGTATCAATCTGTTTTTTCATTTCATTTCATTTATTATTGAGTGACAGATACCAAATACATTATCAAGTAAAAGACTATTTGATATTTACACACTTTTAGTCATGGATATAGGACTTAAATAGTAGTGTGCAAGTGCCATCATATTTAGAATGTGGCAAATGAAACGAAGACAATGGAATTGAGTCTTTGAAAATTATTTAGTAACTGTAGACTCAAAGCACTATGAGCCTGAGACTTCTATTTATAAGCACTTTTTCTTTCGTTTCTAAACAATAGAAATCAGAAAATGCAGATATGAACATAACAGCAGACACCTCCTACTGACCTTACATAGTACATTTATCCATGCCAGAAGTACCAGAAGTGATATGCACAATGCTTTTACATTTAATCACAGCCCACATGTGGCCTTCTCACCAAAGAAAGATTGGATGCAGTGTGCCCCATGTCTAAACCAAAGTATTCACATGATGGACTCCAGAATTTGTCATGTTTCTTTGCACATCCTTTAGCTTGGTAGACGGCCTTTTTCGGTCATTGCACAATGACCCATGACTCTCAGCCATTCCACCTTAGTAGGGCTTCTGCTGTCAGACCCCCAGAGTTTTCCATATATGTACCGGAAGATGGACAAGACATTATGGGATGGATTGATCAAGGCCACATGCGTATTGTGTTGAGACCTAGTACTAATGCACCTGTCATACTGGTCACATTTGGCAATGACGTGTCCCATATGTAATCATTTTTGTGGGTGCCTAGCTCCATCCCATATATGTCTTCCATATGAGTATTGTGTTGAGACCTAGTACTAATGCACCTGTCATACTGGTCGAATAAAGTGGTATTTCATTAGATGATATTGTAAATAGGTACAATTAAGTTTTCTCAAGGAAGATAGGAAAAGTACAAGGTTTTAAACACTAAATTATTTCAAAGAACGAATGCATAACCGGTGGCACATGAAGTGCGTGATGTCCCCGTAAGTATTTGGAAATGATGTGTGTGCAAGGATGAATTGAGCTTGTCAATGTGTCTGAATAGGTGTTGGCAATTGTTATCACAAAAAAGAGAACCACATTTGTTTATGTGCAGACATGCACTTCTTGAATAAGAAAATTGTGGTGAATTGCCACCCCTTACCCAAGGCGCAAGACAAGTTAGCTATAGTAGGGGGTTAGGTGTTACATTACAATGGATGTAAAAGCGATATGCTACCAGACTGCTTTGGATAAACAGTCCCAGATTCTGGCAACATTCATTACACCATATTGAGCTTACTTGTGGCTGTATTTTGGGCTTGCTTCGGCTGAAAGTGTGTTCCAGAAGTTGATGCATTGCTCGTGCAAGAAATTACCCGGAGTGCCAGTGGTCCTGAATGACATTTTAGTTTTTTGCCCAGACTGTGGTGGAACACAATAACATTTTGAAAAATGTTCTTTACATCTTAGGGGAGTGGGGAATGACTGTGTCGAAGGAGAGATGCAAGTTCCTTGTAGATTCTGTGGAATATCTGGGTCACTGCATAGTGCCTGAATGCATAAAACCTCAGATGGATTTGCTTAAAGTCGACAAGAATGTGCCTGCACCTAAAAACAAATAGCAGCTGAAATCCTTTATTGGTTTAAGTGATTATTACTCCAGATGTTTACATGTCTAGTCTATAATTATGGAGCAATAAAAAAATGTGAAAAAACAAAAGAGAGAAATGTGTTTTAACAGCTTTAGAGCAGAGAGTATTTGATGAAACCAAGGAGATATGTTCCTCTGTGCAATTGCATAATCACGGTTGATGCCAGTGCACATGGTGTTGGTGTGGTTTTATGTCAGAGCTTGCACAGTGTAGAAAGAGTGATATAATTGGCTTCTTGTAAATTAAGAGTTGCAGAAAAAATACAGCACAGCATGATTGAACTTGAGGTGCTTGCATCTGTGTGGGAGATAGGAAAATTCAGAGACTATGTGTGGGAAACATAATTTA
Organism: Calotriton arnoldi; assembly: GCA_963921515.1. Taxonomy (NCBI): domain Eukaryota; kingdom Metazoa; phylum Chordata; class Amphibia; order Caudata; family Salamandridae; genus Calotriton; species Calotriton arnoldi. Next base: position 124,184 of record CAWUFW010013321.1, read on the forward strand.
CTTTTTGCACTGATCACAAACCTCTTATATGTTAGGTGAAAAGGGTGAAAGCAATCAAAACTGCAAAAGCAACATTTTGAGATTAGGCCTATTTCTGAGGCATCCAATGAATATATGAGCAGACTGCTCGTCGCATTTACCCGTGGAGACTTACGGGGAAGATGCATAGGATGCGTTGTTGCAGTCATGGCCATTTAAACCAGTTGTTGTGGGTGTGATTGATGAGGCAAAATGGAGGATTAGTTGTGCACAAGATGAAGATTTGATGTCTGCATGCAAATACGTGATTGATGGCTAGCCAAATCTGAAACATTTGAGTGGACAGTCACACAGTTACTGACACGTTACTGGTGAACTGTACACCGTCTCAGGCACATTAAAGAGGAATGGAAAATTTCAGCAGGTTTAAAAAATGAATTAATGAAATTAGTACATAGCGGACATTTGTGTTGCTCAGCATCTAAGAAGAATTTACTTAAGTCTTTTTGGTGGACAGGCAGGTTTAGGCAATGATTTGTATGTGTAAGGAGTGTGCGCCATCCAACAATCATTGGAAACTGTGTGATATCCCGTGAGCCTCAGCGTGCAGCCACAACTCTTCCGTTATACTCGGCACAACACGCAGTGTGGAGGCTGAATGTCAGTTGTTCACAACGATGTTCTTGTCGAAATGGAAAAAAAATGATCTATTTGCTTGTGAGTAAGGCAGGATATGTGATCATTAGAATGATTCTGCAACACAGACAGATGATTGAGTCTTGTTATTATTATTGCATATCTGAAATCAGAAAGAATTCTCAAAATAAGAAAGCCCTGAAGAAGTTTCACCTTCCGAACCAAATGTGTTGGCTGTATTTCTCATTTGTTTGGAAAACTGAATAACAAGCATTTTAATAAAAATACTCCAAGCTTGTGGATGTACTGTACTACTTAATTGGAAGAAGATTTGGATAGAGTGCCTCTCACACTTTGTAATAATACACCAGTGGTGTGGGAGTTAAATGTAATAAATGAGCTGCTGAGTGTGCTTACACCACCCACACATAAAACCAAAGTGTAGGGCTCCAGAGAGCACCATTATGCTCTGCTGGACTGAAGTTTTAATACCACTGCAGGGAGACACAGCAAAGGAAAAGTGTTTAGCTATGTGAAATGTTTACTTTAAATTAGCTATATCATACCCAGGAGTCCTTGCAAACCCACAAAGCTATGTGCTGAATATTTTAAAGCATATTTCAAAGACATGCAGAATATTAAGGAAAAGAATGTCCACACAGTAAACAGTTTAAAAAAGCTGTTTGTGTCTGTGTAGGGAAATAGATATTTTCTATGAGCAGGCCTAGCTACAAATATCAGTTTATTGTTTTAACTTTGCCTAGGAAAATGCTACAATTTTCATTCAACGTGCTTTTTTTACTTGTTATTAAAAATTAAATTCAGGGGTGAATGTAGTTCAGTGCAATAGCAACGTTTTAGAAAACTATCGTTTCTTTTGCCTCCAGAGCAAACCGGTTTGGAATCAGTTTTACCCACTGGCCCTGGTATAGAGATTGAAAAAACATCTCATTCTGGTTGTTAATGACTAGCCTCTTTGAGGCCAATTATACTTCCTCTGGGAGCAGGGAGACGGAAGTGGTACAAACGGTGACCACTTGGCAGCGATTAGTAATCTGAAAGGAGAACAGGAACAGTTTGCAAAAAGAGGAAAAACCAGATCTAAGACTGGAAAATGAAAAGATACTTAGGGTAAGGAAGAACATCACTTATTTTACTTTACAAATTAAGCACTGCCCCAGGGGTACTACTATTACTCACGTACTACAGAATCCTATTCACAAACCCACATGTGAATATCTCCACCTCCAACTCTCCTATCAGTTCTATGCAGAGATCTCTTCCCTGATTGCAAAAATCTCTGCACATTTATGTCTACCTTTTAGTAGTAGCTGTGGGAGGGAATACCTATTACTCGGGAGAAGTAAAGAAGGGTTTAATGATGGCAAAGAAGGGGTTTAGAAAAGGTAAGACACACCCACAAAAGGGAAAACCCATTTCTAGTCTCAAACTGCTCTTCTAGACCTACTGCAATCACAAAGGTCACAAACAATCATAAATGTACTCCAGCTCCATGTTTGCTTGAGGAATAAGGACAATAACTGAGGGAACAGTGGGCTGCTTACTAGCACTTTGCCTCACCAGCAATGTGAGTTTTGAAGATGGAAATGCACCCTCTGTTGTGTCATCTGTTCAATAACCTATGGAGCACCAGCTGGATCCATCTGTTTCCCCTGTCTTTCTTGTTTTCTCTGCCTTCTCTGGCTCTACTCTGACTGGCTACTGACTGTTGATTGCTTAGATGGCTGACCCGCGGCTTATCTTTATTGAACTTGGTTGATCACTTCATATTGCAAGACCACTAGTTTTTGGGGCTTTAGCATTTTACACATTCTACACATTGCTGAAGGCTGATATTGCGGCTGGACTTTGTTTATTTAATTCCAGCAGCGCAAGCCTCCTTCTTCTGCTTGATGCCACTCCTGCCGCGCCTTACTAATAAGGTTCCACATACTGATGCATCAACAAAGTGTCAATAAGTGTCACTGCAACAGAGTGAAGCCAAGGTCACTTTGCTAAATAAGAAGCTGTTTGACAGCAGTTTAGGTAAAGCCTAATAGAAAGCCTACACAATAATAACAAGAGGCCTCCCAATAGAACAGTCCTAAGTTATTCCTTTTGTTTCATATGAGAAATACTGGATTTAGAATACATAAAGGCACTAAATTAACCACAGCTGTGGTAGCTGTTATTGCTAAAGAGTCAGTCGAGGAGGAGGCAATAAAGAACGTCCCCAAAAGACTGACCAAGACCAGAATTAGGAAGCTAAATCTAGTGGCCTATTGAATACAGAAAAGATCACAGGCAGTATCCCTTACAGCTCCAGACTCAGAATGTTATTCACTATCATATATTATTGACAATTACAAAACAAAGATGCGCAGTTTGCAAACCGAATGGTTTGCGGATGGCGATGCAATTTGTAATGAGACTTATGTAGTAATAGGTCACATTGAAAATGCTCTATTTGCACGGTGTTGCGAAGCAACCTCTCTAATGAATATTAATTAGGCATTCTGCAAATTGCGAGCCCCTGTGATTAGCTGTCAGCGTAGGGGTGGAGGCTTGCAAGGTACAGCAGACCTCCGCCTCTGCATTTACTTGCCAAAATGGTAAAACATTTTTTAAAGCAGCGCATCTCCATTACAGGTACACATAATGCTTTTAAAAAATGTATCATGTTTGGGAATGCATCTAGGGAGCAGCTGATCCTCCCCTGAAGCTGCAGACATGATTCACAAAAAGAAAGGTATTCCAAGGTGACACCTGCGCCTTTGTGAATCAGATACCACCCCACCTCAGGGATTAGCACCTCTTCAATGGTTTGCAACCACAGTTGCTGTCACAAACCTTTAACACATTCCTTTCTGAATCAGAAATAGGAAGAGGACTCTCCTTTTATGGCCCTACCTATTTGTGATTTTTAAAGGTTCGCAAAGGCAGAAAGAATTTTCCACCACATAAAATGTCTTTTGTCCATTAAGAATAGCTTTTTGCAGTCAAATACCCTGTATTTTATGAATCGCAGAGTGTGCTATCACAAAATGGCTTTGTGCATCTGGCCCCTGTCCACTAATCCTTCCTCTTTCCTTCAGGTCAAGATCAGTTTGTGGTTGACTGGGAGAATTTCAGGCCAACCACGATGGGGAGGATGTTGCATACACAAGCGGGCTCATCTCAGTTAAAGTTTTTACCTTTTAACTTAGTCTTTGAAATGGAAGTCAACATCTTCCAGTAGTGCAAGGTCCAAGGCTGTTGCCAGCTATGGTCCCTCAAAGTCAGGTATATCATCATTGACTTTCTACTGGTGCTTTTGGTTTTGTTGTTAAAAGCTCCAAGCCGGACAAAGATGAATCTAATGGCTAGTGAGGATGCTTCACTGGTGGGATAGATTTGCTGCATCTCCAACGCTCGAAGCTTTTATCTTCAGACTTAGAGTCAGATTTAGAGTTTGGGAGACAACGCACTCCGTCACAAATATTATAGAGTCCCTGGTTTTCCAATGGTAGTTCCCCTGCTGGCTCTACTGTTGGAAAACTTGCTCTTATATTCTGATGGAGTAGGAGCCACTGGAGTGAAACAATCAGACTGCCCACACTATTTAGAGTGGACAGTGTGATGGTTTTTTCCCCTGCCCATTACCTGTAGGAATACGCTGGTGGTCACAGATAGAAAAAAAAACAATGACCCCCACACCCAGGGGAAAAACTCCCTGTCTGTATTGGTCATTAGTTATTTGTTTTTCAAAAATAATCTCCCACTTTGGAAGTTTGTTTTTGAAAAACAAGAGTTTTGGTGGATTGCTGCCATTGGTTTTTGACAGCCAAAGTTTTCGTACCTTCAGAAGATTTTCCATGATGGCAGTTCCTCTGAACGTACAGGGATCACCATTGGACCAGTGAAGATCTCTAAATTTGCCTTGCAGTAGTCTGTTGAAATGTTCTCCACTACATCGACTGATGTACTACCCCTACCAAACCCTAAATCTGGCCCTTACTCACGTTTTTGCAAGTCAAAACCCTCTAGTGAAGAAAGGCTGGAAGCTGTAGCCAGGAACGACTCTACCAGGCTATATACTGTTACTCTGAGGTCCCGCTGGACCTTTTTTATATGATGCAAAAAGCTCTGGGGCCTCATTTACGTTTTTGATGCAGGGCAGCACAGTAAGTCACTTTGCTGCGCTGCATCAATAAGAAAGGGCAGGAATGCGTCATATTTATGATATGCAGCGCATTCCTGCCCTTTCCCACTGTGCTGGTGCCATTTTGGCTGCCTTATGCCAGCGCAGGCACCCTTGCACCATGGTGCAAAGGTGTCTGTGTTGTTGGCAGGATTGTTTTGGTGCAGGAAGGGGGCACCTTCCTGCACAAAAACAATCCTAAGAGGCATTTTCCTCTTTCTATGTGTGCTTGCAGGATGCATCAAATATAGAAAGAAGAAAATACAATGAGAAATAAACATATTTCTCCTAGTTACGTCTGTCCAGGGGAGGCGTACAGTTTTGAAGCATTCCCAGGATTACAGATCCGTGTAAATCTGGGAATGTGTCAAAACCCATGGGTGTCGCGTGGGAGCTAAGGGTGGGTAGTAAACTCCACTCTGCCAGCGAAGTTCACAGAGTTTTTGTCACTCCACACTCCGATTGGAGGGCAGAGTTTGACAAAAACTCTGCCTACGCTGCGTAGCAAGTATGCCGGTCCGACACCCACCACTATGTTCAATATGGCAATAAAGGCCCTCCCTGCGTGTCATACCCGCTGTGCTCCACTGGCACCAGATGCCGACCTGTGACCCCAACTTGGCCAGTGAGGGGTGCGGTCTCTTGAGCCCTGTGGTGGAGTGGCCTGGAGCTACTCCCTCTGAGCACCCTTCGTGGACTCCGGCCGAGGCAGGTCACGTGTCGGATGGCGTCATTCTCTGAGGCCCAGGTATCATGGCGCCTGGCCTACCTCCGCACACTCCCCGACTCCAGGGTTAAGGTGACCCTACTCCACTTGGGAGCCAGCAATCCAGACATTCTGGCTGAATACCGCCCTTCCCTCTGTCTCCCACACCTTCCGCTGCCACCCATTGTTTGGATGCAGACCAATGAGGGGATGACAATAAGAAGACATCCCAGTGGAACACTCTGGGGGGCTTGGACAGGCCCATTGACTGGGCTGTGTGGGAAAGCAGCGGCCATCATGATCATTTGAGACCACTGGAAACACCGGCTGAACCCCAGGGCTGCGGCGACGGGCTCTGCAGAGCTGCGGGGTTGTGCCCGGCTAGCACGAGCTGCGGGAAGCTTCACTGGGAATAAACGGTTTCTGCTGTCAGCTACGGCCCTTCTTGGAGAGATCGCCACCAAACGTTTAATGAAGAACGGGTTTCAGCACTGCTGTGGTTAAATCGACCCGCAATCTGATCAAATGGAGGTAAGGCTGTGTGTTATCGTTGCTTTATAATGGTGAAATATAAAGCCTAGTTAATGTGGTTTTAAGACATTTCAGCCAGAGAATACTTATTGATGGAGCATCCCATGGCTGATTTGATGGTATTTCGATATTTATTTCTGCTCGTTATCATCATGGTGTTATGTTTACGCACAGAGATATATCCTCTTAAAATGTCTAACGTAATTGGGAAAACATCAGTTGTTGTATTGACAGGTGGGTGGATTTTCAGCCCGGCAAACAGATTGGGATATGAACGGGGGTTTATGGAGATACACAGCAGCACCCAAATAGGAACACGTCTATAAAAGTGTTAGAGAATGTGCTGACGTGACGCACGGGCGATTAATACTGTCGGACACGTGAATGATGTGCACTTGCTGCTGCTGTCATAGCATCCTGTAGATAACGGTCTGTTTTGCTGTCTAGTGGGACTCTGAATATCAATTGGCGGTTTTATCTGAACCAAAGAATGACAAAGCCTATAGCTGTAGCTTTTATAAAGTAAAAATCGTTTTTAGTTCAGTAATTTTAGAGACATCTTTTTGCAGAGGGCACCAATTGGAGTGGTAAACAGGCAGACATAGGCTGATTAAAAGTAAGTTGAATGGAATAGTGCTGCTGCTGTGCTTGGAAGACAGATCAGAACGGTAGGGGTGGGCGAGTGGACCATCTCCACCCGCTTGCGGAATTCCACTGAGTTTTTCTGCAACTCCGCGGAATTCCGCATAGTGCAACTCTGCGAGCTCCACCCACTCCCAGTGGGAACACCCATTGCAACACCTTCCTGACCCAGTGTAAGGCAACGCAGTGACTTGTGCTGCGTTGCCTTACATCATATCTACGAGGCCATAAATGTCACGCAAAGTGGCTTTGCTTGGCCTCATAGATATGGGTCTGCAATCTGCGCTGCCTGAGCATCAAAAAAGTGACGCACCGGCGTGCAAGGGGCTTGTAAGTAAGCCCCCTGGTGTTCTTGCCCTCCTAGAGTGTGACCATCCTTGGCAAGCCTAAGCACCATATCCCTGTCCTGTGAAGGTGGAAAAAAATTACTTGGTCCCACTTTTCCACAATGGCAGGGAAGTTCCTTCTAGTTATTCCACTAGCCCCTTGTTCCTCAGAGCAGGCTTCTAGATTCTAGGTCTCTCTCCAGCCAGGACTCCTGCAGGGCTAGTCCTCTATGGTTATCTGGGCTATCTTGGAGTCAGGAAACCTTCTGCTTTTTATGTCCCTGAACAGACACTCAAGGGGCCAACCATTCACCCTTGGAGAGACTTCCCAGTCCCTGGGTGCCAGCAGGAGTGAGGGGGGCTTGAGTCCTTAAATGAGTCCCCTTCTTCCAGCAGAGTCTTCTCAGACCAAGACATTATCTAAGGAGGTGGTGGTTGAGGTGCCAAATTGATCCTGTGTGCTTGCCAGTTATTGGAGAAATTCTGCTACTCATTCCTAACTTTTTTTTTTACAGTCCCTACCCTTTCTTTTAGAAAACGTCTTCTCTGCCTTACTTTGAAATAACCAGGAGCATCTATTTCAATAGAGCAGAAACCTTCTGCCACCAGGTGACCTGCCTTAACCTCCTTTGCCACTTCTCTATTTAGATTAGCTCTCCTGTCACTTGACACAGTCCAAACTGATTCTCTCCCCCACTGTGACTGGAGCCTGGCTGCCTAGGAGAATCCTTGGAATGATTAGGATAAGCCTTCCCTGGCATTTCCAAGTCAAAAGAGGTAGTGCTCAAGCTGCCCTTTATTCTGCTAATCCCTACTAAGTGGTCAGCAGTAAACACTACGCTGTCCTTCCTATACTTAGAGGCAGGCCATTGCCTTCTAAGTCAGATTCTTGAACTCTCCTTGCCAATTATGTGCATTCTAGCTGTGGAGTTGTGATGAGTGGCAGAACTGGTTTTAAACCACTTCTGTCTCAGACAGTCTAAATTACATTTTGAAAAAAGTTACTTTTCCACTCACATTTACAAAAATCTGCTTTCACATTTAATCAGATTTTGAACCTTAAGTATAAAATAATTTTGAAGTACTTTCCTAGCATTTTCCCAGGCAGAAACGTAAACCTATTTATTTTAATCCCACCTGCACTTTTCCTATAGAAAAAGCAGCTGACTTGCAAAGTTTTTAGACTTTCTGTCACTGTGAAGCCACAATTTCCAAAATATAAAGGGTCTGATTTACAAAGTTAGACTTACACTTGTAAGTTTACTACTTTTCAGTATTCACAAACTACTTGTAGAGTTTTTCGACGCCGTGCTCCTTATACGTAGGGGTGCATAGTTCTCTGTACCGAGTGATTTTGCAATTGGGGTGGAGAAGTCAGCACACATGAGTACAGGGAGTGTTGAGTCATAATACTCCGCACGTAGCTTGTGAATACCTTCAAGTAGTAAACTTACACAAAAGGGTACGTTAACCTATGTGAATCAGACCGTATATGTACCTTTAGGTCTCTCCTAAGACAGCACACATGCGCTGTTGCTTGTGATAGATATTGTATACAACAAGAGGCTTGGAGTCTGTCCATTAATTACCATTGGTCGGCTTCATTGTCACTCTTATTTGCTATCTCCTAAATTGCCAGTTTGTCCCAGTTTCACTTCCTCTTTTTTCGCATAGAGCATGGACCAAGTACTGACTGCTTTATCGGGAGCAAGGTATATGGGAGGCCATTCTAGATGCTGCCAAATTGAAAGATCATCGTTCATTTTGGAATTTGGTAGCAACGGCTACAAGGGAAGGGTTCAGCATCATAGAAATAACATTGCAGCAAGAGATTGGGTGGCAAACTTCTCCAGTTTATATATGCAGAAGGGAGATCAGCAAGATAATATGGGGAGATTGTTGGGTCCTGTGGGAATCTGACAGCTGCATAGCGATCAAAGTAAGATGGGCGTGAGTGCTATGTCTCTCCAGGGTCCACCACCTATGCACAAGAAGAGGCACCCAAGGATATTTCAGTGGAATAGTGCCCAATAAATCCCCAGGGTTAGATAAAATCACTGGTAGCCTATTCTTGAGTGAGAACAATCTTTTGAGTGCTTATTTTGCAGTGCTGTTTACAGCAATTCTTAAGGGCACACCTATTCCACACACTTGGGTGGGGGCAGAAATAATCCCCATTTTTAGAAAGGACTCATTTGACTCACCTGCGAACTATCGACCAATAAGTCTCATAGATAGTATGCAAAAACCTTTCAGTAAGGTGATTCTGGGCAGACAACAGGAATGGTTAGCCGATAATGAGATCTTGGCACCTCTCCAGGCAGGCTTTAGAGAGTCTACAAGTACAGTTGATCAAGTGTTCGTTTTCAAGTGCAGTACTGGAAGACAGTCACATAGGGAGGGGCGCCTTTATGTCATGTTTGTAGACCTGCGCTCTACCTTATGTTTAGTACCAAGGTCAACGCTTTGGCAGGTTCTATCTGAGATGGGGGTGCCAAGTCTATGCTAGACATTATAGTTAGACTATATATTAACAACTATGCGCAGGTTAGGCATGGTAGCGTAGGTGAGCTAACTGATCCCTTCCTCATAACCAGAGGAGTCAGACAGTGGTGCGTATTGGCCCCCACACTGTTTACATGGTCTTGTTAAATTTCTGGATCAGTGTGACAATGATGCACCCAGATTAGCAAATATGAGGATTCCTGCCCTCATGTGTGCTGATGATACTTTACTACTCTCCAAAACCCCGATGGAACTCCAAAAGCTGTCGAACCAGTTTGAATGTTTCTGCCAAATGCGGGGATTAGAGATTAATGTGAGTAAAACTAAGTACATGGTTCTGAATCCTGGGCTCTCGACCAGGACCCATCTCACTTTAGCAGGGGCCCCATTGGAACGTGTGCACACATTTGTGTATCTAGGCTTCACTCTGACTGAACATCTGGGCTGTCAAGCTCACATAATGCAGCAAACGCAGCGAGTAGTGGGAGGTATTTTAAAAGTGTCATGCAGCTCACAGTATCGTCCCATCCTGCCAGCAATATAGATTTATAATCTTAAGGCTTTGGGGAAGAGTTGTGGGGCATCTGCGTGCAACCCCATTGGCAATGGTGGAAAGTCGCTTTATGCGTCAGCTGGTGGGTGCTTCCACTAAGGCTGGATTTTGGGATTAGAGATCTCTCCAACAGATTGCCACTGCGCCCCTTACTTTACTGGAGGAGAATCTGGGCTACCACAGAGTAATCTGCCTATCGCCAAGGGCTAGAGGAAATCTTGTCTAAAGTGGGTTCTTGTAGAATTCCATGGCTAAAGTATGTGAAGGGGACAGTGACAGAGATTGGCCTTCATGGTCTGTGGAGTACCCCGGACCAGGCTGGAGCTATTGCCAAATCATTTATCAAAACAGTACATTGACAATATAGGGATAATCTCTTACACAGTCAGTCAAGGCATGAATCTTTAACAAATGCCTTTATTACAGTTAAGGAATCCTTCAAACAGGAGGACTTCCTGGATAAAATAGAACCCCCTCTAGCAAGGCGACTGTATTTGCAATTCCGGTATGGAACCTTGCCTCTCCAGGCCTATACTGCCAAGTGGGAGCGTATGCCACAGGTCAATGTGCTGCAGTGCCTGGCCTGTGATGACTCAAAAGTAACAATTGCGCACATTATCTTTTTATGTCCCACTTATGTGACCTATAGGAGATGCTGGATTATTCCGGTTTGTCGGAATTTGAGGACCAGGGAGTACAAAGAAGCACTCAGGATCTTGAGATTTGATACAAGTAGATTCATAGTCTTTGCTATTTCTCATTTTCTGATGGGTGTGTGGAGAGTAAGGTACAAGATGAGCATTTCATATAGAAATTTGTATAGTGACGATCTGCAAAATGGAAACTGATATTATTAATGGAAAATAGGATGTGCAATATTTATATAAATGATATAGCAATTTTTACTAGATTATTTATATATTTTAATCTTTGATCGCTGGCCAATCTATTATATTGTGTATTAACTTCTATACAGCTCAATGTGCAGTTATAGGATTAGCTGGTTATGCAACTATGCCAATGAACATTATCTTTCAGGGAGACACCTGGTTCTTCTTGACTTAATGCATAATACTACCATGTTGCAGGAGCCGGATTAGTAGTAAGGAGGCATTGGATGTCATAATGTTTTTTATATTGCACATTTCATATTATATATTTTCCACTGTTTTATATATGTTTTTATGTTTTGTGCTTTTATGACTTAGAGCTGAAATAAAGTTTTATTGATTGATTAATTTATTGCTTTATCTTGATTAGTGTCTTTCCACTGCTCATTGTGTGATTGAGGTTCTAGTTTTCTTTTTCTTTCTTCATGTTGTGTTGCTTCTTCTCTCCCACCACTATTGTCCATGTTGCTTCTCCCCTCCCACCCCTTTCTCTGTGTTGCTTCTTCCCTCCTACCCCCGTTGTCTGTATTGCCTGCTTTAAATCCTCCCACCCCGTTATCCAAGTTGCTTGATTTAACCCCTCCCACCCCATATTGTCCATGTTGCTTTTAACCCCTCCCACCTCCTCATTGTCCATGTTGCTTTTAAATGTCCATGTTGCTGTTTATTTTGTAATTATCTTTATTGATGTCAAAGATTCCAAGGAAAACAATGGCAGTAATGTCATGTACATCCATCGTGGACACAAGAAAGAAAATACAACTGTTAACAGTGATGTATGCTTATCCAACATAACTATCAAGCAAAGGGGGGGATCAACAAAGCCAGTCATATGTCGGGGGTCATAGCGGGTAGTGGGGGGAGAGTCGCCTCCAGAAGAGGCAAAAGAAAGAGATGGATGGAAAGAAAAGAAAAGAGAAAGAGGGGGGAGACAGGGAAAAGAGGGGAACGGGAAGAAGAGGACGGAATGGTGGCATAAGCGGGCAGTGCTTGTGTAAGGCATGGCAAAAGAAAAACGGTTGGAAAGGGGGGAAGGGGGAGAAGGCACATGGTGCCAGTGGAGAAGGATGACGGCCTGTCCTCCCGCAGGAAGGGGGACCATATGAAAAGAAACAGGTTGGACTTGTCAATCAGATTATAAATTACCTTCTCATAGGAGGCAGTTTGGTACATTGCTGTGAGCCATTCCTCGTGCATCGGCAGTTGTGGGGCGTGTCTATGCCACAGAATGCAGATCTTGGCTGCTGTGAGACCACTGGTGAGCAAATGGCGAGCATGGTGTGTCAGCTGGGGAGACCCGCCAGGTCATGGAGAAGGATCAGTGGGCCCGGAGTGGCAATGGCATGTCCATGAATTCACGTAGCATGGTCCCTACCACTGCCCAAAAGGGATGGATGGCAGGGCAGTCAAGTAAGATATGGACAATGTCACAATGAGCGTGATTGCACTTCCAGCAGGAAGAGTGTGGCAACAGCCCCGCATCCTGAAGCCGTGCCAGTGTCCACTGCCAACCCTGGAGGATCTTGAAAAGGCTGAATTTCATCTGGGCTTCCCGAACTCCCTGGCTCAGGCCCTCCAGGCGTTCTCCCCAGTACTCCTCCTCATACTAAACCTGTAGATGAGCCTACCAGGTCACCCTTAAGGCTTGCCATCTGAGTTTGTGAATAGAGGTGGCGAATTAGAAGGTTGTAGGATCCAGACATCACGGCCTTGAACTGGCCTCAGGCGTTAAGGTACGCAATCACTGGGGAATGGGGAACGGACCAGGGCTGTGACCAAGTCTGCTCGTCATGCAGTGACATAGTTGCATATAGTGCCACTGTTGATTAGGTAGTAGGCCAAATTTGTCCTGCAGCACCAAAGGGTTTGAGCTCACCATGAGAGAGCAAATGTGTGAGCATTTAGATCCCTGCAACGCGCCAGAGGCCCCAATTAAGCATGTTCCCCCCAACACAGATAGCGTGGTTGTTCCAAATGGGTGCGTTGTCATGCAGGTGTGCATCTACCGAGAGGAGCTTGTAGGCTCGCGCTCAGGTTTTGTACATTGACTGGAGAATGGGGATCGCAGCCCCAGTATTAGGAGGGCCAGAGCTGCCCTGGTGGGCCCTTTATGAGTCATTTCTCAATCATGACCCAAAGCACAGGGTCTCGGACCCAGGCGTGCATGTATGCCAGTTGTGCCAGATGCAGGGCCATACTGTAATGCTCCACAGATAGGCGGCTCAAGCCCCCTCCGAACCTATGGGTAATGAGTTTCCTGATGGCCAGATGAGGCCTCTTCGGTCTCTTGATGAAGGCTTTAATGGCCTTGTCCACCTGCAGAAGAGTAAAGAGGGGCGTCAGCTGAGGGTGCATACCCAACATATACATGAACCATGGGAGGGTTACCATTTTCAGCACCTGAGTCCGACCCCACAGTGACAGGTTCAATTGGGACCACTTCGTAAAATCCAGCCGCATGTGCTCCATGAGTGGGTCCAGATTGCCCGCCACCATGCGCTCCAAGCCTCTATTTACAAAGATGCCCAAGTATTTGAGACAGGCCTTTTTCCACTGGAATGGATACCTGGCAATGGGGGTGCATGTGGTAATCCTCAATAACGGGAGGGCCTCGCTCTTACCTCAGTGGACCAAATAGCCGGATATGGCCTCAAAGGTGCTGATGACCTCCAGCACAGGGGGGGATGGAGGATGGAAGGGACAACAGGGTGAGCAGAATGTCATCTGCATATAGGTATAACGTTGAGGGGCCTCTGGGGGTGGGGAAACCCAGGAACCATTCTGACTGGCACAAAGACACCTCCAGGGACTCCATGGCGAGAAGAAACAGCAGGGGGGAGAGCAGACACCCCTAGAGTGTACCACAGCGGACCGGGACTGGTTGGTGAGGAAGCCACCACAGTTAACATGCGCTGTGCGGGAGTCATAGAGACAGTGCACTTTAGAGATGAAATCCTTGCCTAGGCCATATTTCCGGAACGCAGTGAAAAGGTATCCTGTCAAAAGTCTTCTCAGTGTCCAACGAAAGTGCTAAAGCCTTCTCTGGCAGGTCCACTGCCATCCAGACCGTGTGGGCCAGTGTTTGTAGGTGATTGTGTGATGAGCGGCCCGGTACAACCCCTGCGTGTGATGGATAAGGGAGGAGAGAACCTGCTTGAGGCGGGTAGCCAGTATGCTGGCCAGTATCCTAATATCCCTGCTGAGCAGGGAGATGGGACAATACCTGCTGTAGAAGAGGGGGTCTTTACCCAGCTTGGGGAGAACCAAGATCAGTGCCTTGTTGGATGTTAGACCAAGGGAACCCGACCAGTCAGCCTTAGTAAAGGCTTCGTGGAGAAGAGCCACCATCTCGGACTTGATCCACCTGTAGCACTAAGCCAGGAAGCCATCCTCCCCAGAGCCTTGTGATAGGGTAGGTTTCAGATGCGCTGCACGATCTCCCCCTTGGAGATCCCATCTCAGAGCAGTTCTCTGCCTTCATCTGTGAGGCAGGGTAAATGGACGGCGTCCAGGTAGGCGGCTACTTGTGCCTTCCTAGGGGTTATTTCTGAGGAGTAAAGAACCCGGGATTAGGAAGCAAACGCATCTGTGATTTCCTGCGGTTTGGTGACCAGGGTCCCTGAGTCAGTGGTGACGGTGGGTATAGCCATCTCCGCTTCCCTCTGTCTCTACTGCACCACCAGAAGCCTACCCTCCTTCTCCCCTTGTTTGTAATGCCTGATCCTCAGTTTCTGGAGTGAGTATTCAGCCTTGGAGGTAAAGAGGGTGTTGAAGTCCATGCGGCCTCTATCTAGGGTACGCTTCTATGTTGCTTTTCACCCCGCCTACCCTATTATCCATGTTAGTTTTAAATTGTCCATGTTGCTTTTCACCCCTTTCTTACCCCATTGTCCGTGTTGCTTTTAACTCACTCCCTCTGCCCTGTTGTCTGTGCTGCTTTTAAACCCCCTTCCTTCCCCTGCTGTCAGTTTTGGTTTTAAACCCCCACACCCCCATTGTATGTGTTGCTTTTAATCCCTCCCACACCCCTTGTTCATGTTGCTTTTAACCCCTCCCAGGCCCCTTCTCCGTGCTGCTTTAAACCCCTCCCACCCCCTTGTCAGTGTTGCTTTAAACCCCTCCCACCCTCTTGTTCGTGTTGCTTTAAACTTCTCCCATTCCCCCTTGTCCCTGATGCTTTTAACCCCTCTGAACCCCCTTTGTCCATGTTTCTATTAACTCCTGTCACCCCTCTTTGTCCATGTTGCTTTTAACCCATCCCACTGCCCCTTTGTCCATGTTGCTTTTAACCCCTCCCATCCCCTCTTTGTCAGTGTTTCTTTAAGCCCTCCCACCCCCCATTGTCCGTGTTGCTTTTAACTCCTCCCTACTTTGTCCATGTTGCCTTTAACCCTTTCCACCCATCTTAGTCTGTGTTTCTTTAAGTCCCCACTCACCCTCTTTTGTCCATCTTGCTTTAACCCACCCACCCCCTTTGTCTGTGTTGCTTTAATTCCTCCCATCCCCTCTGTCTGCGTTGCTTTTAGCCCTCCCACACCCCTTTGTTCATGTTGCTTTATCCCCTCCCACCCCCTTTGTCTGTGGCGCTTTAACCCCTCTCACCGCCCCTTTGTCCATGTTGCTTTAAACCATCCCACCCACCCTTTAGCTGTGTTGCTTTAAACCCTCCCATCCACCTTTTAACTGTGTTGCTTTGAACCCTCCCACCCTTTAACCGTGTTGCTTTAGACCCTCCCACCCACCCTTTATCTGTGTTGCTTTAAACCCACCCTTTATTTGTGTTGTTTTAAACCCTTCCACCCACCCATTGTCCATGTTGTTTTTAACCCCTCCCACCTCATTTGTCTGTGTTGCTTTTAACCCCTCCCACCCCCTTTGTCCATGTTGCTTTTAACCCTTCCCACCCACCTTTTATCCATGTTGCTTTAAGCCCTTCCACCCACCCTTAATCTGTGTTGCTTTAACACCCTTCCACCCACCCTTTATCCGTGTTGTTTAACACCCTCCCACCTACCCCTTATCCATGTTGCTTTAACACCCTCCCACCCATCCCTTATCCGTGTTGCTTTAAACCCTCCCACCCACCCTTTATCCGTGCTGCTTTAAACCCTCCCACCCACCCTTTATCTGTGCTGCTTTAAACCCTCCCACCCACCCTTTATCGGTGCTGCTTTAAACCCTCCCACCCATGCTTTGTCCATGCTGCTTTAAACCGTCCCACCCACTCTTTGTCCATGTTGCTTTATACCCTCCCACCCCTTTGTCCATGTTGCTTTAACCCCCTCTCACTTCCCCTTTGTCTGTGTTGCTTTAAAATTTGCCTGAGTTCCTTTAACCCCTGCCACCCCCCTTGTCCATGTTGCTTTGACCTCTCCTACCCACCCTTTGTCTGTGTTGCTTTAACCCCTCCCACCCCCCTTTGTTTGTGTTGCTGTAGCCCCTCCCACCCCTCCTTTGTCCATGTTGCTTTAAACCTTTCCCCCCCCCCATCGGCCATAAATAAAAAGTACTCTTTTTTTACTGTACCTTGCCTGCCACATTCCGTTCCATTGTCTATGTTGCCCATTCCCACCCACCCTCCCTTCTTATGTATGTGTTGCCCACCCGATCGGCCATAAGAAAAAAAGTGCATTGACAAAACCAGCGCTGATCCTGTCATAGTGCTTTTTTTCAAACTTTAATCTTTCATGGGTTAACTCAGTTATGGTGGCCCCTGATAAAAATTCTGAATCGTTTTGAGAAAGTATTTTCTAGGGGTTATATGGAGTAATATGATAGCCTGGAACGTTGTGTATGGGCATATGAGTTGATAATACATTTCACCTCTGTATATTCCTGCACTAGGGGTGAAGTGCTTGGAGTGGCCCTTTATAAAGTATTAGTAAATAGGCAGTACATTATGTATTGTGTTGCATCATGAGAGTGATTGCCTGGGCAACTTTAAATTATACTGACATAACTTGAAATTTTTTTGAAATCTTGCAAGGTTAGATTTTTGTTAACTGCTTGTTTAGTGAATTTTTAGATATTATGCAATAAAGCCAATTTGTGTTATTACGCCCAAATGTACCTAACACGAGTGGCTGTTGTTTATGGTGCTTTTGTTTTTGCACTATGTTCTAAGTGCAAAATGCGTTCTTGCATCAAAAATTGATGCAAGAACTCATTTCTTGCTGAAATATAGCTCAAAATTATATTTTTGCATTTGGCATAATTATGTGTAATTTTGTCGAAATTACGCCTGGCGTGGTAGCGCCCATGCAATACTTTAGTAAATCTGTTCTTTGGTCTTTAGTAGATTGACATTTGGATACACTGTTGATGTTGAACATGATGACGGCAAAAATAGAGCTCTGAGGAACTCCATAAGACATAGGAATTGCAATAGATTCCATGTGAGAGTTTCATATAAGACCTGATGGTCACCAGTATCAAAAGCAACTGATGATTAAAGCAGAACCAAGAAACATGGATCACCCTTGTCAATGATTAGTAGAATATTGCCTGCTGTCTGGATAATTGCAGAGTATCTAATCCAGGCTTTTTCAACAAGTAGCTAGTGAGCTACTGGTAGCTCTCCAGGTACCTGTAAGTAGCTCTCCTGTGTGCAGCCTAGTCAACTAAATTAGAAGCTTGTGCTTAGTTGAATTAATGTATGTGTACCAAAATTGAAAAGCATGTATTTGAGATGAAAATGTGTGTATTTTCAGAACTCATAAGCTCATGTGTGGAGAAAAATGGTTGAAGTTTCAAAATATACTTAAAGCTGATATTGAAATGAGAAAAATCAAATGGTGTTGAGGATATATTTTTTACTAATATTATTAACTTGGTGTCAGGGCATTGCACCTATGGCTGTTATGTATTACCAATGTAGAGGCTTTTTCACATTACTGCTGGCAACCGTGCCTGATGCATTGAGCTGATCACTGCTGGTAAACTTGCAGAAGGCCACTAATGTATTCTTGTCTGATGTGGTCTATTACATCTTAAATAATATTAGTAGCTCTGGAGAATTTTCATTGACCATAAGTAGCTCTTATTACTGAAAAGGTTGGAGACCCCTGTTCTAAACCATATCACACGCGAAATCCAGACTGAAAAGTGTGATTAAGCTAATGATTGTGTTAATGAGGGTTTAAGGAAGTGCCGTGAAAGGATATGTCAGGACAGACCTGTATCATCACAAACTACGGTCTGGGCATACCTCTCACCCTAGTGATCAGTGCGCTACATTTCAAAATGACCATACCTCTTTATCCTTTCCCAGGGCTGTTAACATTGCAAGCACTACCCTGTTTGTGAGTTGAGACGCACAAGACTGACTCAAAAAGTGCACCATGAATTACAACTGGGACTCCCATAGTCACATCAATAGAGGTATGTCCATAAACGTTACACACTTTATGCAGTCATTGCAAGTATACAGTATGTCTACAGAAAATCAAAATATTGCCCCGTAGTAGTGCCTATGGACCAACAGCCCTATCACGCTGTAACAGTCTTTACCTGTCACTCTCTTTCCTTCACTATCTCTTGTCCCCTCTTTTTCTTTTCACTGCTACTCTGTCCATTCATTCGCTCTCATCTTCTCTCACTCCTTCTGTCTCAATTTGTTTCTCTTTCACTCCATTTATGTCTCTGTCTTTCTAATTCTACCCCGCTCTCTGATTTTTTTCTCTCTGGCTCTTCACTCACTATTCCCCATTCTCAATGTTCCCCTCGCTTTCTTCCCCCTCTACCCCGACTCCCTTTTGAAATCGTGCTTTCCCTCTAAGTTTACCATCTTTCTCCGTTGCCTCCCTTTGTCTTTCTGACTCTCTTAATGTTCCTCCCTCCCCAACGATCCCCCTATCTCCTTCTTTCGGACTCTCTCTATAAAACATTCCATCGTCCCCCTTCACTCTGCGGTTGGATATGTCCCGCTCTCTGAGGGCAAAGACATGGGAGCAGAGGCAGTAGCGGCTGCTACCAGACGGGGGTGGTGAGGCAGGGGTGGGGGCTGAGGTGGAATGAAAAAAATAAGAAAAAAGGACTTACCTTTAACGGCCAGCCGCCACCTCTCCTCTGTCCTTGTCATCTTCCTTCTTCCTGCAGTCCCGGCCGGCAGCAGGAAGCACCTGGGCACACAGCCTCCCCTGAGCCAATCACAATGCTGCAATGCTGTGTTGTGATTGGTCTGAGCACTGTGGTTCGGAGCTCAGATGGGGACAGGGAGCCTGTGCATGTTCCTCACCAGGCTGTATAATGCAGCCTGGTGGTGAACATGCAAAGTGCGCATGAACTGTTTGGCCGGCCCTCGAGGCCCGGCCAAATAGTTCATGCGCACTTAGGGAGTGCAAACCACTCCTCCCCTGCTCTGGCCAGCCCCTCCCCGCCACTGACAGAAATAGGAAAAATAGGATGATGATAACGATACGTTATAGTCATTTTATTTTTCCTTTTGAGCAGTGGGGCGAGGCTCTTCTGCCTTAGGGGAGGAGCCACCACTGTGCAGAGGGCAGGGCAAATGGGGAGAGGATGTGGTATTCGTCCAGACCTGCCTACTTTGGAATGTGAAAGGCAGCGAGTCTTCTAAGACCCTCAATGCTGCCCGGTGCAGGGTTCCACCTCTAATTCACTTTGGGTTCGCTATCAAAATAATGAGGCAAGCGCTGGAAACTGGAAGACAAGAAAAAGGTTTATTTCTCATGAGGAGATCACGTCAACTGCAGACACCGGGATGTCTGAGGGAGGTGTTCTGCTGATAACTCCTTTGGCTCTTCCTTTTATACAGGTTTGACACAATGCATTGGTTTCATCAACATGGTTACACAAGCTTGGGGTCCCCGCCCCGGGCAGGTTGTCACACAAGCCCAACAGTAATTCTCTTCCCACCCAGGTCAAACAGACAATCTTATCTTGCAGCTGGACCTTGCTTCAGGGTCTTAAACATGTGAGACCGGCCAGATCTAAGAGTCCGTTCTGTTGATAAAAACAGGTCCCATTGTTGGTAACAACAAGTCTTGCTGTTTGCAGTGCAATAAATCATGTTGCAAGAGTCTTTTCGGTGTTTGGAACCTGTTTGTGTAACTAGGTGCAGTGAGGGGTAGAGTGTCCAAAGGTTTGCCTGAAAACAGAGATGAGAGGAAAAACGAGTTTGTGGCAGCAAGTGGCGCTGAGGTTTGTTGTGACAAATAGAGTTTATAGCCCCCAGCACACGTACCAGGTCGGTCAGAGGGTCAGAGGGATGCTAGTAAGGGCAGGGTGAAACAAAGGTGACCAACAGAGTACAAAATGGCTGTGATAGATTAAAATGACTGCAACTTATGTGCACATAGAATTCCACCAGACAAGATGGCGCAGGTAATGTTCACGATTGTCGTTTTGCTTTTAACAGTGGCCCCTTTGAACATAACTAGCCAGCTTGTCAGTCTATTTCGATCTCCATAATGTCCTGTATCTCTTGATCATACATTACTCTCATTTTTGTTAGCTGAGTGTCCATAGTCTTAGGGTGCAAGGTAGTTATGCAAAGAGAACACAAAGGTGGTATACAGTGTATACCCAAACAACAACCACATATTGTCAATACTGGGACCAAGAGAATCATTGATATTTTCCAACCCCACTCCTTCAAGATGCCCCAAAGCCAACTTCCAATTGTCCAAGTCTCTGATCCTTGATGGTAACAGCCCACAGACCCAACAGTTGGTAGCATTGGTGGCAAGATTGTGCTGGTGCAACATCTGCACGAAAGAATTATTCCAGAATTCTTTGCGTCGTTCTCGGAGATGTGGCGGTAGTGATACCAGGTAGTGTTCTTTCTTGGTGGTTGGTTGCATGGTGGGTGACAATGTTCTGTATGCAGGTGCATTCTCTTCAATGATCCAGAGTGCGACCATTAGCAGGAGACAGGTGAGAAATGCGGCTACAAGTGCAATTGTCTTTGTGCTGTGCAGGTTAGCAGTCTTGGTGTCTTTGCGGTGGTTTTGCAGGTGTTCAGTTTCTTCCATCATCTTCGAGGAGCTCAACAACTGTTAGGACCACAGACTCTTGTCTGGCGCTTTCCTGGTAGCGTTGTTTGACTGTGCTACTGATCTGAGACCTTGACTTAGTTAGTGGCCTGGTTGTTGGAGCTCCCTCCTTTCGTCGATCTTAGGTTGTACCCTTTCCTGGATGGCACCGTGGGGTCGGGAAATTCTGATAGTTCGAGGGTGTCTTCTTGTGGGTAGCAACTCAGAGCTGGTCGGTCTCTCGCGAGTACTTCCTCTTGCACCTCCACCCCTTCACAGGTTGCGAGGGTTGGAGGGACTCGTTTGCAATGATGAGCGTGCAGCCAGTTTCGTTTTCCTTCCACTCGGAGGGCAGTTCGGGTGGTGATCAGGACTTGCCAGGGGCCCGTCCACCTAGGCTCCAGATTCTTCGTTCTTTGGAAGTTGCGAATCAATACATGGTCGCCTGGCTTTATTTCATGTCCCGGGCCCCTGGATACATCAGGCAAGGCTTGCTGCACCTGTTGGTGGATAATTGTTAGCTCGTTTGTCAATTTATGCAAGTAATCTGACATTAATATGTTCGGGACATCGTTAATGGAGGTGGGTCTTGGTGCCGCCCAAATGCTCATAGGCCTCGTCTTTTAGTCCCACCTTTTCCCACTCGGTTAATTCGTCTTGTGTGCCTGTAGTCTGTATGTCCCTTACAGTGGTCCTAGCGTCAGTCCATCGTTCAGCTTGTGACCTGGTCACATACATTCGTGTCGTAGTTCTGTCTCCTGCCGTGGCTCGGGCATTAACGTCTGCTAGTGCATTTCCCTGTCCAATGAGATCAGTCACTTTCCTATGTGCTTGGCATTTTATCACTGCTAACTTCTTGGGGAGGAGGACTGCTTGCGTCAAGGCGGAGACTAAATCTCCATGCAGGATGGGTGTACCGTGTGAAGTCAGGAACCCTCTTTCTTTCCATAAGATCCCAAAATGGTGAACCACCCCGAAGGCATATTGGCTGTCGGTGTATATGTTAACTGTCGTGTCAGTCGCTAAGATACATGCTCGTGTGAGGGCAATGAGTTCTGCAGCCTGGGCTGAACGTTGGGGAATACGGGCTGTTTTCAGAACGGTTCGGGCTTGGTGACAGCGTATGCAGCTGAGGTGGTGCCGTCGGGGAGTTTGATGCACGAACCATCCACCCATAGTTCTCCATATGGTTCTAGAAAGGCGGTGTCTCTGAGATGTATTCTACTCTTTGATTGTTCATCGGTTAGTGTCACACAGTCGTGTAGTGGAGTCAGGCTAGGATCATTTTCGGGTAGGGGTAACAGTGTGGCTGGATTGAGGGTGGTGCATCGCTTTAGGGTAATGTGCGGTGCTAGCAGGGTCAACTCATATCCTGTCAGTCGGGCGCTAGTCAAGTGTTGGGTTTTGGTCAGGTTTAGTAGTGTGTCGATTGCATGGGGTACTAAAACAGTGACTGGATTGGAGAGTACTATTCCTTCGCTCTGGCGTATCGATACTGCTGCAGCTGCCACAGCGCGCAGGCACGCTGGCAGCGCTCTGGCTACTGGATCGAGGGTGGCAGAGAAATATGCACAAGGGCGTTGTTTGTGACCAATTGATTGTGTTAGGACAGACAATGCACATCCTTCCTTCTCGTGCGTGTAGAGGAAGAATGGTTTGGAGTAATCCGGGGTTCCTAGGACAGGCGCTGAACAAAGGGCATTGCGTAGTTCTTTAAAGGCTGACTGGCATTCGGGGGTCTAGGGGAGAGGTGAGGGGATGCCTTTAGCTAGGAGGGAGAGAAGGGGTTTGACAATGAGGCTAAAGTTCGGTAACCACTGTCGGCAAAATGAAGTGAGACCTATCAAAGAGCGGACTTGTTTCTGATCTTTGGGGACAGGGGTGTCTAGAATTGTCTGGATCCTGTCAGGCGTGAGTTTCCTCCCTTCTTTGGATAAAAGGTTACCCAAATAGGTCACTTGTGATTTACAGAACTGCAATTTCTTTCGGGAGACCTTGTGACCATTCTCAGCAAGAAAATGGAGTAGTTTGATGGTGGCTGTGACGGCTATTGGTATGGTGTCCGCTGCTAGAAGGATGTCGTCTACATATTGTATTAGTGCCACTCCATCGGGCAATTGTATGGCGTCCAACTGTCTTTTATGCGCCTGGCTATAGATGCTTGGGTTCTCAGTGTACCCCTGAGGTGCTCTGCAAAATCTGTACGAACGGGAGTTTAGGGTGAATCCAAATAGATAGTGGCTGTCCTTGTGTATAGGTATGGAAAATAATGCGTTTTTGAGGTCAATTACAGTGAAGGTGGTGGCAGTGGAGGGGATTAAAGTCAAAATTGTCGTGATGTCGGAAACTACTGGGTATTGTGGCACTACGATTTTGTTTATCTCCCGCAGGTCAATGATGAAGCGGTAGACTTTTCCGTCTCCCTCTCCCTGTCTCTTTACAATCGGTAGTATGGGACTGTTACAAACGTTGCTCACTACTTCCTCTACCACCCCTGCCTCTACCAAAGAGTGTATGATCTCTGTCAGTGCCTTCTCACCCTCTGGCGATATTTTGTACTGCGGTACTTTCGGTAGGGTTGCGTCCTGTCGTATTGTTACGTGTACTGGGTCAATCATCATTCGTCCTACGTCTGAATCAGCCCTAGCCCCTAAGTGTGATGGCAAAGTGTCCAGTAGGGATGCGTCAGTCTCGGAGATGGGAAACATGTGCTGAGAAGGGTTCTCTCTATGGCGCTGGGGGTTGTCATACAGGACGACACGCACTCCGTCTGGTGAGCATCTGATAGTCGCATGGAAGTGTTTCAAAAGGTCGAGACCCATAATGGCGTCTGGGGTGTTGGAAGAGAGGAGGAATGTCGTTTCGACGCTATTGTTGTCAAGGTTAAAAGGGATCGGTCGGGACAAAGGATTGGTGGAGGGCGTACCGTCAAATCCTATTGAGGTCACATGTGAGCCTGACAAGGGTGCCCTTGGAATCAGTCGTTTGGATAGTGCACTACGTGTTGCTCCCGATTCTACCAGAAATGGCGACTTTGTGCCCAGGACCTCAGCGGTAACATAAGGGCCTTGCTGATCAACATAGAGCTCGACTGGATCCCTCCCTTGCCCCTGGCTGTCCTATGCAAAGTCCTACGTATTGTCATAATCTGTCTGTTGGTTCTGATTCTGTTTGGGGTGGTCAAATGTGTTCACTCTTCCTGGCCTTTCCTCGCTTGCTTCACTCGCGTACCCTCTCCCACGTCCTCTTCCTCTCTGTCCACTTGCTATTTCCCTCGCCCCTCTGCCCCTACTAGCTCCTAACAAAGCCGGGCATTGGGTTTTCCAGTGTCCATATTCTTTGCAAAATGCACATTGATCCTGTCCTAGGTCTTGGCGTCCTACATATGATGTCGATGAATTGTTTCTAGGTGGCTGTACTCTAGGGGTATTCTGCTGGTATCCTCCCCTATATTGCTCCCTTCCTGTATTCGCCCCCTGGAGTTGTGCTACCATTACCCTTTCCTTCAAGTCCTTCTTTTTCCTTTCTGTAGCCCTGTCATTTTCGTTTCTCTGATGCTCACAGTACTGGGCCATTTGGAGAATGGCCGCCGGTTTAGATGCTGCCCAACTACTTTCGCTGGCTTGTAATTTCTGGGATACATCTGGCAGTAGTCCTTTGACATAGTTCTGCACAAATAAGTGGTGTCCGGTTGCGGTGGACATGTCTTGTCCACTGTAATCGGAGAACACCGTTTCAAATCTGGAGAAATACTCTGAGACATCCTCTTGTGGTTTCTGGCGGCACGCGGTTACTATGGACCAGTCTATCTTTTTCTCTGGGATCAGCGTTTTCACTTTCTGCACTATTTTGTCAGGGAGGTCCAATATTGCTTTAACCGGTTTTTGACCAGGGTTCCGCTGTTTATCTAGTGTGTTGAGTTGTTCCCAGGTATGACCAAGCAGTTCGGTATGGTCTATTGTCCTAATCTGTTTCCACACATCTGCTGGCAAACATAACCCGAAGAACAAGTCTATGTCGGCAAGTGTCATTATTGTTGATCCCAGAGCGGTACCTAGCTCGGTGTAAAAGGCGGTGGGGTTCTTTCGTAAATCCGGTAAAGATTTACGGAACGTCAAAATGTCCTGTCTGTCCCATGGTTGATACACCCAATTGTAGACCACCCTTCCTCTAGCGTCTTGATGGTTCATATCGTCATGAGTCCCTTGTCCTCTAGGAGGTACCCAATAAGGGGCAGCTTCTTTTATCGGCATCATGCTATCTGGTTTTTCCACCGGGGGTCCTGCTATCTTAGATGTCCTGTCCTTATCTATCCGTCCTTGTTCCACGAGGTGACGGAATACCTCCAGTGTGGATGAAAAGAGTTCTCTAACATCGTTGTCGCCTTCATCTCCGGTGTCTACCTTCCTATAGAGAGCCACTAGCCGCTCGGGCCCTATATCTTGGTACTTCTCTTCATATGCAGTAAGAGTGTGGTAACAGAGATGTACAATAAAGTATCGTTTGCGGTTTTCAACATAGGAGTTGCATATGTCAGTTACATACTCTTCTGTCTCCTTCCTATCTATGAGGGATTTAACTATTTTATCAATGCCTGCTCGCTCATTTTTACTTAATCGCGGGACCCTGGGCGCTCCTTTTTCTTTTGATCCTACCTCTACTACTGTATCCTTTGATGAGGCATTTGGTGTGGGTGACTCGGTGGGAGCAGAGGCGGTGGAGACTGAGGCGATCGTGCCATCTCCGGCTATACTTTGGTGGTCCTGGCATTGTACTACGGGATGAGTAGGGCGTAAGGGGGTGGCATGTATATGATTGGGGGACCTAACAATAAATCATCATCTACCCTTTGTTTTGCTGGTAACTTGGGGTAAAGAGTCGAGGGCATTCTAACAGGGCATTGACCTGATATTTTTGATTCCTGTTCTTTTTTATCAATTTCCTTTTCTTTTAGTTTTTCTTCTAATCTTTTACAGGCTTGGTATGCTGATTTTCGCGTTTCTTTATCTTGTCTAGCTTCGTCCCTTTTCTTTCTTTGAGCTGCCTCTTTTCGCCATAAACCAAAACTGTCAAACATGGCTGGTCTAGTTTTCTTTTTGTGGAGAGCTAATTCTAACGTTTCTATTTTAGCGGGATCAAAAGATCCCGCCAGTGGCCACTGATTTACCCGGTCCTTCCTAGTGTATTTATGCCATAGTTTGTTATAAGCTACGGTGGCTAATCCATACTTTACGTACATGTCCTTGTTAGGGGTGCCTTCCGGCGGTGCCGTCTGACTGACCTCTAACGAACGGTCTGGTCCAAAACAATTACAATCAAACAATCTAGAGAAAACAGGCATGACGTATTTATCGGTCAAAAATGAATATCTCAATCAATCAATTTAGACAAAAAGTCTGCACTACCTGTCCTTCGCTGCCTGCAAAGAGAGAGAATATTCCTATTCTTCGTTGTTTGCAAGCAGGGAAATGTCGCAAATAACTCAATATCAAAAAAGGAATACTAGTATTTCAATCAAACTATTCAATCAATCAATCAATTTAAGTCATTTTTTCACGACCTTACCCGGACCGTATGGTCGGTTCTTCGTCTTCCCCTTCCAGCACCTGGTTGTCCTCTCACTCCAACAATCAATGCGGCGTTCCTCTAAGGTCCCAGTCAGGACCGCAGGTCACTCGAGAGAGGTCCGTTCGGAACCGGTGAAGTTCAGTCGATCGGCAGCCAGACAAGGGTCTTCTCAGGAAGGTATACCCCAATCGTTTAGTCGTTCACTCCGTCGTTAGGACCTCTCTACCGGACCCACGCGTCGCTGATGGGCCCCCACGTTTGGGCGCCAATTTTTGAAAGGCAGCGAGTCTTCTAAGACCCTCAATGCTGCCCGGTGCAGGGTTCCACCTCTAATTCACTTTGGGTTCGCTATCAAAATAATGAGGCAAGCGCTGGAAACTGGAAGACAAGAAAAAGGTTTATTTCTCATGAGGAGATCACGTCAACTGCAGACACCGGGATGTCTGAGGGAGGTATTCTGCTGATAACTCCTTTGGCTCTTCCTTTTATACAGGTTTGACACAATGCATTGGTTTCATCAACATGGTTACACAAGCTTGGGGTCCCCGCCCCGGGCAGGTTGTCACACAAGCCCAACAGTAATTCTCTTCCCACCCAGGTCAAACAGACAATCTTATCTTGCAGCTGGACCTTGCTTCAGGGTCTAAAACATGTGAGACCGGCCAGATCTAAGAGTCCGTTCTGTTGATAAAAACAGGTCCCATTGTTGGTAACAACACGTCTTGCTGTTTGCAGTGCAATAAATCATGTTGCAAGAGTCTTTTCGGTGTTTGGAACCTGTTTGTGTAACTAGGTGCAGTGAGGGGTAGAGTGTCCAAAGGTTTGCCTGAAAACAGAGATGAGAGGAAAAACGAGTTTGTGGCAGCAAGTGGCGCTGAGGTTTGTTGCGGCAAATAGAGTTTATAGCCCCCAGCACACGTACCAGGTCGGTCAGAGGGTCAGAGGGATGCTAGTAAGGGCAGGGTGAAACAAAGGTGACCAACAGAGTACAAAATGGCTGTGATAGATTAAAATGACTGCAACTTATGTGCACATAGAATTCCACCAGACAAGATGGCGCAGGTAATGTTCACGATTGTCGTTTTGCTTTTAACAGGAACTGGGGAACCAGGTTCGAGTCTTGGAGTAGGTTCATCCGCTTAGGCAAATCACTCAAACTCCTCATGCCTAAAACACAAAAATCAATGTGTCCTTGTGTAGTGCAACCTGTGCTTATATATAGTGCTCCAATACCTTCGGGTCGAGTTTGCGCTATATAAAACTGCAAAAAAAAAGGTGGAAGAAGCCATAGCCATAGGAGCAAAGGAAATGACGCTAAGGGCCGAGGCAAAGCTGTGTGTGTAAAAAACAGAGGCAAGGCAGATGGCTGAGGAGGGCAGAGAGCCTGTGGGTGAAGAAACAAACCAGGAGGGCCTAGTTATATGAGCCAAACTTTGGCCTACCCCTGGGATGAGTTTCCCATAGCCCTTGACCTTGTGTAGATAGCCTGTTAGCCATAGAACAGGGAAAGCTGGTTTAATGGGCCCAACCATAGGCTAAGACAGTAAGAGACTCATCCAGACCTACCGGAGACCGTAGTAGGATGATTTGCCCAGACGAGCCCCTGGTCCCCACTTGATCCTGAGAACCCAATTAATACAAGAATGGAGTGGCTGCAAATCTTTGTCATACTCTAAGCTAGAGCACAAAAGGGAATGCCAATTATGGTGCTAATAATTAGCTTATCACAGGCGAATATTATAAAACTGAATGCAAGAAATATATCTAACATTTTACAATGAACTAATCGAGTCTTCATTGTAAATGCTGCCAGTCTGAAGAAATGTGCTGAAATAACCTTCACCCTTTCATTTAGCAAGTCTGAAATGAGTGCAGCCCTTTGTATTGTCAGGAATTCAGACCCATGGGCATAATGCTGTTCTGTTCTTAAGAGAACCTCTAACTTGTAGCAGAAACATAGCATTTTTATATATAATTTACCAAATGAATTCTTTCTTTCTTATTCCCCAAACTGTGTATGGCAATGTGCTGTGAGACATGTACACATTAAAGACAGAGAGAATATAGCATGCGAATTACACATGTTTAGGGCACAATCGAAACGTCTCCGTACTATTGCTTAATGAAAGCATTAAGAATTTTTTTTTAATAATATATATATATATATATAACCTCTCTAAAAATGTTTTGTTTTAGTTAGTTGAAAATATCAGCTAAAATGTAGCATTTTAAACTCTAAAAACCACTGACATTCACTAGTTATAGTTAACTGAATTAACTATAACTCACGCCCCTCCCATGCACGCAGGAATTAAAGAAATAATGAAAAAAACTATTATGTTACCCTACCAAGGGCAAGGTTCAAAGGTCATAGCTATAGCTTATAAAAAAACATATGAGCGGTGAAACCCACAACACCTCTGAACCGGGTAGAATAGTCAGTATAGCCAAAAACATGCCAGGTGTAAAAGACATTCTTCAGAGCTAAAATCTGGATCAAACAAAGAAGGTAGTTAAATTATTGGCAAAGATGGAGGTAGAATTGTTGAGGAAGCGTCCTCCTCAAGGACGTAACCAGTGATGTCATCAATAGAGTGAGTTTCAGTTGCCTCTGGTGATGAAATGAAATTTGTACTTGTAAAGCGCACCCATACCCCCAAAGGGGTGTCCAGGCGCTGTACGCATACCGCTGTGGAACCCTTCCTGGCTTTTCCCTATGAAATGTCCACTCCTGGGCACCCCCAGGGTGAAGCCAGGCATCCCAGCGCTGTTGGGGCCGTTGTGGAGATTAAGCAAGCTATTGCCCAGAGTTGCAGAGTGGGACCCATGATTAGAATAGGCACAGAGGCGAGAATTATCAGGTCCGAGGAAATTGAGCCCAAGACCCGCCGAGGCGGGAATTGAACCCTGGTCCCGGGCCAGATCTCTGCATCAGGGTCTGCCGCTCTAACCATTGAGCCACACTTCTCCATGATGAAGCTTGTGCAACTGTTGGTAGAGATGGCAGTGCACATACATGGTCAGTGCCTTCAGGAGCCACAGAGACAACCAGACAAATGGGAGAATATGTTTTGTTAAAGCTGTCCTGTGACATAGAGAGTGTAGAGGATGTTGGCTCATGATTTAAGTTTGTCGGTGGAGGGACAATGAATGAGAGGCTTAACACATGACAATGTTTCCAATTTGCGGAATTCAAGGGTATATTGTTGAAAATGCAAAGGCGTCATAACAGGATGGGAACAGTGCAAACACCCAGAAGGGGCCTGTGCAGGTAAGAGCGCTGGGGCTGGGTGGGGGAATTCAACAGACGACTGCGAGGAAAAATGAATTATTTATTTAATTTTCCCTTGGCGTTGTCTGTCGAATACTCCCCTCACCCCGCCCCACCGCTCCACCGCTCTTACCTTCACTGATAGAACATTGTGTGAAATCCTAACGCCACACGCAGCTAGTATAACAAGAGGATAGCAGAAAATTAGCGATATTCCTACATGTAAGCTGTATAATTACTCAGAGCCAGATGTATCAAAGAGTTTCACCCATTTTGTGTCTGTGGGAAAATGTGTTCGTACATATAGCTCTTAATTACTGAAAATCTGTACATCATAACCTGGCCTACACTTGGATGGTTGTTCTTACACCGAAAGTTGTGTTAAACGATGTACCTCGAGCACAAACCTCACACGAATGACCGGTGGGTCACAAAGAGCAACCTACGGCTTCACAGTACAACAGCCTACTTTGTTTTATTTTTAGAACAAACATAGGCAATGACAGCATGGCGCACATCTCTTGCTAAATGTCCTATCTTCAGTATTTGTAGAGCTCACGTGTGCTTGAGCATCATAATGGTGAAAAACAGTACACCAAGCAACCCATTAACAATGTTCTGTGAGTTGTTTCATCTGAAGCTGAAGAGGGAGTAAATTCCAGAGCCTCGCAGAGGCAATTAAGAAGGCAGCGTCTCCAAATTTACAAGTATGAGTTCTGGGCGCTATTAAAAACTGTGGTATTTACTATTGTTGCTTTAGGTTGCCATGGCTGCGCCTGGTAACTTCATTCTACTGCAGAACAGTATGTATTATGATATATTCTGGAATGTAATGCTTTAAACATGAGCACTGTTGGTGTCTTGTTGAAGGAGCTGTGCAGCTCCTGAACCGTGTAGCCATAACTATTAAACTACAATACAGTTTCTACTTACAATGTCTGCATAGTTACTACATTTCACTGGAGAAGAGCTGGCTACACAGTGAACCCTGCGTGCAACCTCTTCTCCTCTTCTCCTCCGACTCGTTTTCATCTGGCTGGCATTCTCCTGGCTGTTGCTGTGTGGCCTTCTCCTTTCCGCACTTTGTGTCCTGCCGGTCGCTTGACAGATCTGGTCCGTCACTCTGGTGTTGTCTGCTTGCCCCCACACCCCTGCGAGTGACACTGGTCAGCGTCCTGCCCAGTTGCTGGTGGAGTGCAGATTACCGGGAGGTACACTTGACCGAGACAACATCAATCAACACTGCTTGTAGTCCTGCTCGACCTGCAGTGGAGTGCTGAGGACAAGGGCCGCACCCTTGCATCTTTATTCAGCGTTGCACAGGTCGTATTTCTCTTCCTGCTTACGGCTGTATGCGCAGTTATATCCGCTGTTGCAAACCTGTCCCTGCGGTGCTCCCTGCGAGTGTGTGAGTGCGTGCGGCACTTCGGCTTCATTTCAAAGGCGCTGCTTACTCGTTGCAGTCTCTTTACTTCCAGTCTGGGCAACTCCGGTGGAACTTTTCAAACATTTTCATGATATTTCCTCTTCCATTATGGATTTACCTTGAAACCCCCCGCACGCCGTGTGACATCTCTATGTTCCCTGCTTGACGGCGATCTTATTCCGAGTCTCAGTTTTTTTTGTTTTTGAACAGTGTATCTTTACCTTCCTTCTCCCATGAACAATCGCCTCGGATAAACTTCATCATTTTTTTGACTGATTACTGTCAAGGGATCATACTTCTGACTGTGTCATTATATTTGGCTCAAGTCTCCACACACTTCTGTATGTGCTACCTTAACTGCTTGTTCCTTCAAGCCCTCACGACATTTCACCAAGGAATTTTTCTTTTGTACTATTCTGTGCACAGTGATTCCTCTTGCCTTTTTGAAGAACATTTTCATTGGGTGCAAATTATCTGCTTAAGTTTTTGCGCATACTGCCCTATTGTTCATTTATTTTTTTTCTTTACATCTATCACATTGTTGCTATGTTTTAATTCCTGTGTTTCGTGTACATCACTATGTGTACAATGCAATCTATCAATCCCCCGCCCGCATTCTTGGATAACCCAGGAGATCCACCTGTTAGGTGGGAAGTCTGGTATGATGCTTTTTGAAACATACCTAGGAGTGATTGGAGCACTCAGATTCAGTGCTGAAAGAAAAAAATGCTTACTGCTTCAATCCCTGGGGTTTGAAGGTAGATCCATTTTTAAGCATCTCCCAGATGTTGCTGCACAAGAAGGTGTGGTCTTGGACGAATTTACAGGAACAGTTTTAAAGATAAAAAATAGGTTTGACAAGCAACCAAGCTTAATGGTATTGAGACACAAGTTTTTCAAGCGCTGTCAATCTGAGAGTGAAGATGTTGGTGGTTACATTTGATCGTTACACAAGTTAGCTGCTGACTGTCAATTTATGACATTTAAAGATCAGTTGGTTAGAGATCAATTTGTTTGCCAATGTAAAGACAAACAAATTAGACAAAAGCTGTTGAGTATGTGTGACCTCTCTCTCGAGGAAACCATCAAAATTGCTAAAAGTATTGAAATATCGCAATCTCCTCTGAAAGAGCTAGAGAACAAAACGTTAGAGAGTGTGGGTGCTGTCAGTGGTCATAAAGCTAATCATAAGTCTGTTCGTCCTAAGTCTGGTAAACCAGACACATTTAATGCTCAAAATGGAAATACGTGCATGCGTTGTGATGATCCACTTCATCCTAAAGGTGGAAGGTGCCCTGCTATCAACGTCACTTGCAACTACTGCAAGAAACCTGGTCACTTTGCGAAAGTGTGTATGAGGAGGAAGTCTCACACGAAGAGTGTTGCCTGTGTTCTTGAGTCTGAAGAAGAATCTGATGATGAAGTTATATCAGTAGTGTGTGAGCATGGAGAGGAGGGTCTACCTATTGAAGGTGATCCTTCAAAGTATGTTGATCCTTTTGTGGAAGTTACAGTGGGAGGTAAGTCTCTAAACCTGCTGGTGGATTCTAAGGCCAGGATCACCATGATTACGAAAAAACTATTTGAGGAAACATGGGGGAAAAGGGATCTCTATCCCCCTGATCAGTCTCCTGTTTCATACGAAGGTCGCAGAATTGAACTTTTGGGCTACATAGAGGATGAGATGCAATTTAAGGGCAGGAAAATTAAAGGAAAGGTGTATGTAGCTGTCAAGAGCCTCAACATTCTTGGATGGTTCCATCAAGGGCTATTTGGCATGATTCTGAGACCAGGCACAAAGGAGCAAGTTCTAGTTGTTGACTGTGATGATTGTGGTATCAAGTGGAAGAAGAAATTTCCCACAGTTTTTGGGGAGAATTTAGGAAAAATTACTGAGTTCAAGCACAAAATCATCATGAAGGATGGTGCTATACCTATCAAACACAAACTCAGGGGAGTTCCTTTTAGCTTAAGGGATGATTTGAACAAAGAATTGGAATCACTATGTGCTAAAGGCATCATCAAACCCACAGAATCCTCCCTGTGGCTTTCTCCCCTTGTTGTTGCCCGAAAAAGATGTGGTCAGTTGCGTGTATGCGTAGATTTGCGCTCTCTCAACAAGGAAATATGGGTGGACTCACACCCATTACCCAAAATAAACGATTTGTTTGCTTGTATAAAAGGTGCTTCACCAAACTGGATCTGGCCAGTGCTTACCACCAGATAGAGTTACATCCAGAATCTTGCCACCTAACTGCATTTACATCACCCTTAGGTACATTTCAATATCGGAGGATGCCTTTCGGTCTGGCTTCCGCAGCTTCAGTCTTTCAGAGTGTTATGTTTAATCTTCTGAGGGACATTAGAGGTGTGGTTGTATTTCAAGATGATGTTCTTGTGTTTGCAAAAGATATTGTCTCGCACGATGAGATATTGCGTAAAGTTCTTGACATTTTTTTCAAGAAAGGGGTCATGCTTAAAGCTGCCAAATGCAAATTCAACTGTCCTGAAGTAGAGTATTTGGGTCATCTAATTTCTGGGAAAGGTATTAGCCCTGGACCCGGATTGGTTGATGCCATAGTGCAGGCTTCACCTCCTACTGACAAAACAGGAGTTAAATCGTTGTTGGGTGTATGGGAATTTTATTCGAAATTCATTCCAAATTTTGCTACTAAGGTTCGGCCCATTACCAACCTATTGAAAAAGGGAGTCAAGTTTGATTGGACTGAGGAATGTATGGAAGCTTTTGTTCTCATCAAATCTATGTTGAGAAATAGTAAAGTTTTAAAACCTTTTGATCCAGAATGCTTGTCGTGCATCACTGTGGATGCCAGTCAGGTAGGTTTAGGTGCTATCTTGACACAGAAAATTGATGGTGTGGAAAACACTATTTTGTTTGCCTCCAGAGTTCTCAAAGAGGCAGAATTGCAATATTCAGTGATAGAGAAGGAACTGTTAGCCTATACTTGGGCTATTGAGAAATTCCGTCCCTATGTATGGGGAAAGCATTTTTTGCTTCAAACTGATCACAAGCCTCTTGTCAATATTCTAGGAGGAGGTTTGGGGAAGTGCTGCACTCCCAGAATTTTGAGGATGGTTTCCAGACTTCTCCAATACCAATTTGATGTAACACACATTTCTGATGGCAAGAATGGTAGGGTGGATTTCCTGTCTTGTTTTCCAGTGGGGGGTGCTGAACGTGTTGATGTGCAGTTTGGTGACTTCCTAGAAGAAGATTGTGAAGATTGTTTAGTCGCCACTTTGGAAATTCCTGAACTCAAGATGTGTTCTGAAGATGAATGGATGGTTGCATTTGATGGAGATCATGTTCTACAGGAGGTTTGTGATCTTGTACGAGCTGGTTAGTCTTGTGAAAAGGAGCTGTCTTCTCTTCTCCAACCGTACAGTAAGGTTGAAGATGAGATCTCCTTAGAAGGGGGTCTGCTGTTACATGCTGACTAACTTATTGCCCCTCATGTTATCAGGCACATTATTGTCAAGAAAGCTCACGAGGGCCATCTTGGTTCCACGTTAACCAAGAGGCGGGTTCGTGAATCGTTTTGGTGGCTGGCTATGGACTATGAAATTGATGAGGTAGTGAATAGTTGCATGGTTTGTGGAGCCGCGGACAAGTCTCTCAAAGTTGTCACGCCGCTCCTTACTCCCATTGAATGCCCTTCTGGACCATGGGTCAAGGTGGGTGTTGATATCATGGGTCCATATGACTGATTGCCCACTGGATGTAAATACATTTTGGTGCTTGTTGACTATGCTTTCAAGTGCCCTGAAGTTAAGATGGTGAGAGATCCTAATACTGAATGTGTGATAACTTTCTTAAAGGAAACATTTTTGAGAGAGAGTTTTCCTGAAGCCCTAGTTTCAGACAATAGTACCCAATTTGTGAGTAGGGAGATGCGTGTGTTTCTGGAAGGGTGTAGTTTTGTTCACTTGAAGAGTTGTCTGTACCACCCACAAACTAATGGTTTAGTTGAAAGGATGAACCGTGTTGTGGGAGAGTACATAAGATGGGCCAAGAGGGGTAACCATGATGTTTCACGAGCGTTGGATAGCATTATTTGGTTCTATAGGACCTCCCCTCATTCGTCCACCAAGGTCATACCTTTTGATCTTTTGAGAGGGAGGAGAGCTAACACTAGTTTCAGGCTCGGGTGGATGTCAAAATGGCCTAGGTCAGATGTGAAACAGTTGATGTTGATTGTGGAAGAAAATATGTTTTGGTCCCAAGGTAAACAGAAGATGTGGTTTGACAGAAAAAGAGGAGTTAAGTTGGTTCGTTTGACCATTGGTGACATCGTTAGGATCACAATTCCTGTGCATGTTAAGAAAGGGCTAAATTTGGTGAGCCTGTCAGAATGTTTCAAATCAAAGGCAATGCTGTTATGGTTGAGGGCGGACATTGGTGGAACCTTGATAAAGTCGTTAAGTATAGATCGGGCAAGGAATATGCTGGTTCAGAACAAGATAATGTGGTTTCGCCGCCAAAATGTAATAGTGAGTCTTCTGGTGTGATGTCTGGGTTTTCTCCACAAAGTTACATCAGGAGGAGCTCCAGAGTCAGTAGAGTGGCCAGTCGTTTCCTTGTTTAATGTTTATTAATCTTGTTTTTTTTCCCTACAGGTTTTTTCTTGTACATAGTTTTTTTTCTTGTTTTCTCGGTTGTTTTGTTTCATTGGGAAGGAGGGAGGATATATGGTATTTACTATTGTTGCTTTAGGTTGCCATGGCTGCGCATGGTAACTTCATTCTACTGCAGAACTGTCAGTATGTATTATGATGTATTCTGGAATGTAATGCTTTCAATGGGAGGACTGTTGGTGTCTTGTTGAAGGAGCTGTGCAGCTCCTAAACAGTGCAGCCATAACTATTAAACTACAAGACAGTTTCTACTTACAATGTCTGCGTAGTTACTACAAAAACCTGATGGGAAGGGGATAAAAAGAGAATTTACTTGCTACAAAACCAGGGGAGCCTTGGTAAACTGTTTTGTTAATAATTACCATGGGTTTGAACTTTCCTTTTTTCTCTCCTGGAAGTCTGTCACGCTGGTGTTGAGTGGGGGATACATGAGATCTTTTTGAAGTGTATGTGATAAGTCGGACTGCAGCGTTTTAAACTAACATGTGAGTATAGTGCCAAGTTAGCATCAAAGTGAAGGCCCAGGTTTCAAACTGATTTAGCAAGGACTGGACAGCTGCCCCTCATTTCCGGTCACACATCCACCAGTGAAGTAGCTGAGAGAAGGAACTAGCAGAAGTTCTGTTTTTAACAGGGCTTAGTTTCAGGAAATGATCCAACATCCACCGTTGAATGCTGGATGAAGACCTGCTTACATTAAACTCGGCACCTAAGGGAGAAGGATCGGATTTTGTTATTCTTAAAAATCAGTTGTTTTTGTGTGTCCAATAAATCTTTATTCGCCATATAGGCACAGTAAATGGACATATAACATACATTTAAAATCACAGACTGTTCATAAATAAATAATTAGAAAGTAATAATTAATTCCATTTAAGGGATCTCGATTGGTCAAGTGCAGATATCGATATTATCACTGACATAGAATATTCAAATTTTCAGTGCTGCATAAATAAATCTTATGACCGAACTACAGATGCTTTCTGAAGGGAGTTGCCAAACAAGACACATTGCATATTTATAACTTCTAACATTTAAAAATTTGAGTATAGGGCTAATGAGTTGTTGGCCCGGGAATTTAAACATTGTGCAGAATAGCATAAGGTGCAGAGTAATAGAGTACTAATGGAGAGTGCAGAGATAAAATATCCTTCCTAAGAGGGGTACGACAGGGGTGTGTCCTAGTCCCTTTTTTATTCTCGTTTTATATTAAAGGCCTCAAATTTTTTTAAATCTGAAGATGTAAAGTCTAGCCAAGGTTAGGGGTCCGCCCAGTACCAGTTTTACTTTATGCAGATGATGCCTTCCTGTTATCCAGGACGGAAAATGGTCTATAATCTATACAGAATCGATTTGCCCTTTTTATGAATGAACTTGATTTAAATAACAATCTTACTAAATCATTCATAATGGCCTGTGGCCCGAAAGCAACTAAAATTAGAACTCATTTCATAGGCAACGGTAAATTGAGGGAGAGAAATTAATTTCACTTAATTTGGCATTCCATTCTCTATACCTGCAGATTGGAGACATCTGCTTACGGTGAGAACACATCAATTTGTAAACTCTACTAAGGTGCATACATTTGTTGCTAAGCTGGTGGACAGTCGATTGAAAGAGGTATATCAGGCCAAATGTATTTCGGCAGGGTCGTTCAGGGCTGGAGTTTGAGGTTATATTAATCCCAAGCCCCTTCAGAGAGTTGAAAATGATTTTATTTGCAGCCTATTGTCATTGCAGAAATCCTGATTGAATGCTGTTTGTCCCACTGGACTGGGTCTGCCCTATTTCACTGATTTTATCAAAAGCTGGCCAGTTTTGCTGTTGGTTTCGATATGGGCAAAGAGTGAAAAAGCTTTCTAAAGCTATTATTAAGGACTGTTTATCTTTAGATAACGTTAGCTATTTCATGGCTCAAATAGGTTAACTAAACCCTTGGTATGCTAAACATCCCTGATATGCTAGGGATCCCTGAATTCTCTGAATTATTTGCACATCCTGAACGCACTGAAGGCCATATTTATCAAGGGTTGTGTTGCTTTAGCAACCCTTGAGATGCGATTTATCATGCTAGGCAAGAACACTTTGCGTGGCCCTGAGTGGCTTGATAAATCCCGAGTAATGCAATGCAGCGCAAATTGCTGTGCTGCATTACTCTGCTCCATGCAAAACTCATGGATTTTGACATATTCCCAGATTTACCATAAGTGGTAGACTCGGAATGTGCCAAAACTGCTGCGCCTCCCCAGGTGAGGTGTAATGAGGAGAAATATATTTATTTCTCCTTGTTTTTTCCTCCTATGTGTGCTCCACTCTGCAGTACAAATAGATAGAGGAAAATGCCTGAGGGGATTGTTTTTGTGCAGGAAAGTGCCCCTTCCTACACAAAAACTATTCTGCTAACAACGCAGGCAACCTTTCAACAAAGTGCAAAAGTGCCTGCATTAGCGCTAGGCAGCACATTGTGTGCCGGTGCTGAGAAAAAGCAGTAATGCGCCGTACAATGTTAAGTAAGCGTGTTCCTGCCCTTTCCCTATCATGCAGCGCAGCACAGCAAGGAGACTTGCTGCGTGGCACTGCATGATAAAATTATAAAATGTCCCTGATAGTGCAACCAAACTAAAAGTGAAGCACACATTTTTTTTTTGATTTTACAGTTTTCTATCATCCACGATAGTGTAAAAAAGGATTCCAACTCCCTGAAGATGTTTAAAGGAAGTATGTGTATGTTAAAGAGTAAGGGTGGCAAAATGGAACCCTGCAAGACACCACAACTAAGGAACTGTGTCCTGCATGGAAAAGAGGTTTAGGAATAATTTGTTTATGCTCTGTATGCAAGGATTTACACCATTTGCAGCACAGTGCCCTGTATTCCAATTGTAAGAAATTAGGTTACTTGTTGAGGAAATTGGAAGCCCCACTCAGGCAATACCTGCAATCTTTGTCAGGATGAACCACAAAAGTCACTAAATTAAACTGTGCTTAACCCTCTGTTTGCTTGGCACAAAAGCAGTCAGAGTTAACATAGAGGCAATGTGTCAAGTATTTTTGCAGCATGCAATCTGTAATGAAGTAAAAACATAATACAAGAAAAATCCCAAACCAATTAAGAAAATTAGAGTAAATTTCACTAAATAAAATGACATCAAAATTAATTACATTCAATCAGTAGAACAGTAGCTTTGATTTTTTAAATTGCTAGTGTAAAATAGCTCCTAAAAGATGAAAGCTCCAATGTGGGTATCTTGTCGCACTAGACTGGGGCAAATTCGAAAGTTAAGGCCGATCCTGATGGAGTGCAGACAGGATACAAGAGGTGGCTGAGATGGGTGGCTGAGTCTGGGCTTTACGCTACAGTGCTCAAGGCCCAATGCTGGTAGTGGCACGCGCCTCATGAATGGCTACACCCAAGAGCCATTAGAGAATGCAATAGTTTAGGTTGTGGGCGGAGGTCTATGCCTTCTTATTAGCTGCCGTAAAAGGAATAATTTCTAAAACTCATATTCTTTTGTTTTGACAGAGTGTGTCGTTTTTAATCACTTGTTCCAAGAATGAAAATCACACAAGAAAAACAGCCGACACGTGTTTCGCCCGATGGCCAATCGGCCGAGGGCTTTCTCAAGGCTGATTTTTGGCAAAGGCGGCAAAGAGTCGTGGGGTGATACAATCACACAGACAGTGGTCAAATACAACAGGATGTGAGTAAAAGATTGAGTGGGTTGATATTAGAAGACAAATGTGGGGTTAAAGAAAAGGGATTAGGTAGAGAGGCAAAAGAAAAATGAAAATCGAACTATTAGCAGTGCCATTCAGGCACTGTCAAGTTCGAAGGGTGACCCTTCGAACTTGACAGAAATACATCTGGATCAACCAGCAGCTAACACTCTACAGAGCTCAGTCCCGCATCTTATCTTGAACGCCACTTTAAAGTTCAAACAAGAAGAAGTCACTGTAGTGGTTATGCTAGACTCTGGGGCCACAGGCAATTTCATAGATACTACCTATTGCTCAAAATTAGGGATCTCTACCATAAAGAAAAAGTGACATGAAACAATCAGGGCCGTAGACAGTTATTTGTTGCCTTCCTGTCCAATCACCTGCCAGACTCAACTGGTTCATGTTAGAAATGGGGGTCTCTAGTTGGCAATGGTTTGCACCTTTGTCCAAATAGGGACCCTTGCTTCTAGTCAGGGAAAGGGGGATACACTCCTAGAATAACCCCTGCTCACCCCCTTGGTAGCTTGGCACGAGCAGACAGGCTTATCTCAGAGGCAGTGTGTAAAGCATTTGTGAACACATACAGTAACACAGTGAAACACTACAAATGG
Source organism: Calotriton arnoldi (assembly GCA_963921515.1). Classification (NCBI taxonomy): domain Eukaryota; kingdom Metazoa; phylum Chordata; class Amphibia; order Caudata; family Salamandridae; genus Calotriton; species Calotriton arnoldi. The sequence continues at coordinate 164,376 of CAWUFW010013321.1, forward strand.
ACACCACACCAGTTTAGAAAAATAAGTAATCTTTATCTAAACAAGACCAAACGACAAAAATCCACAATACAGTATCAAAAAATATGACTCTCAAATGGTAGAACTAACTCAATTCAATGCAGATGGTAAATGCGACACGTTTCTCTCAAAGTAACTTGGATGCATTACGCAAAGCAAACAAAAGGGTCGCAGGGAAGGTGATGCGCCGTTCCTTACACTCAGGGGAGTGGATGCGTCAGTTCCTTACTGCAGCGCAGGGGAGGTGATGTGTCGCTTCCTTTCTGTGTGGGGAGTTGATGTGTCGATTTCTTACTGCGTTCCGGTTACAATGCGACAAGATGGCACCTCGATGCGATGATCTGGTGCGATGCGACAAGATGGCGTCTTTGATGCAGTGCGACGATTTCGGCATGATGCGTGCATGCCCAGCGGCCTTGCGTTGAACTCGGTATGCCGGTCCCGGTCTTCGGAGATCGATGCACCAGTTGCGTCGTGCAGCGACTTCTTACGCCGTGACAGGCACTGCGACTCGCTTCTTCGGTGATGCGGCGGCCACAGCAGCGGCGGCGACACACTTCTTCGGCGATGCGATGGCAACAGCAGCGACAGCGACACGCTTCTTCCTCGATGCGTCGGCTTTCTAGCTCCCAGTGACAAACAGCCTCTAGAGGTCCTAAACAGCAGCAGGCCTCTCTCTTCAGGATAGAATTCCCAGCAAGGAAATTCAGGGGAGCTGGTGGTGAAGTCTTTGTGTCCCTGAGACTTCAGAACAGGAGGCAAGTTCAGTCACAAGCCCTTGGAGATCTTCCTCAAGATGACAAAGCAAATACAGCAAAGTCCTTTTCTCCTTTCCTTGGCAATAAAGTAACCACTGCAGGCCAACCCCAACAGCAAACAGCACAGGGGCAGTAATCTTCCTTCAGCTTCTCCGGCCCTTCTCCTTGGCAAAGGTTCTTCTTGATTTCCCAGAAGTGATCTAAAGTTCTGGGGTCTGGGTCCCCCTTTTTATACAAACAAATCCTTTGTCTCTGAAGGCAGAGAGTGTCTGTACCCAGCCAAAACCAGTTCTGTCCTCCCTAGTGCAGCTTCCTGGCAGGAGGTGGAGACAGCATTGTTGAAAGCAGACCTGGCCCAGGAAGGTGAAAGGAAATCTCCTCCCCCTACTCTAAATTCAACCCAGGTTCCATTCAGCCCAGCCCTGACTTATCAGACTGCTGGAGCCGCAGCTCTCTCCCAGCTCCTGTCACTCACAAGCCAGAAATGCAATACACAAACCTAGCAGAGGCATACTGGATGGTTAGGCAAGAAAATACCTACTTTCTAAAAGTGGTATTTTCAAACACAGAATGTTAAAATCACCCACACTAAAAGATGCACTTTAACATTCTGAGTTCAGGCATACTAAACTTTATTTTCCTATCTTCTTCCCTGGGTCAGTTATGCTTATAAGATGTTATAATCAGACTGCCCATTCTGTCCTATGGGAACAGATAACCTTGCAATAGTGAAAAACAAAATTGGCTGTAATTCACTATCAGGACATGCCACACACATCAGGGCATGTCCTACCTTTCACAGAGAATGCACCCTGCCCACCGGGTTACCTTTGGCCTACCTTAGGGGTGACTAACATGCAGAAAAGGGAAGGTTTAGGGACTGGCAAGTGTGTGCACTTGCCAAGTCGACATGGCAGTCCCAGACTGCACACAGGCTCTGCAATGGCAGGCCTGAGTCACATTTTACAAGCTGCTTCTGTGGGTGGCACAATCAGTGCTGCAAGCCCACCAGCAGCATTTGATTTACAGGCCCTGGGCACACATGGTGCACTGTACTAGGGTCTGACAAGTAAATCAAATCAGCCAATCATGGAATCACTAATCCATAACACAATTTACACAGGGAGCACTTGCACTTTGGCACTGAACAGCAGTGGCAAAGTGCCCAAAGCATCTAGACCAGCAAAAACATAGCAAAAACACAGGAGGCAACAGCAAAAAAATGGAAGGGAGACCCACGCCAATGGTGCCAGGTCTAACAGTTCACATGACCTGTGGCCACGAATCTCAAAATCTTGAGGAAGAGCTAAGTTCTGAATTAATTGATGCACCACAATTTGGAATAATTTTAGGAATACCATAGTTAATGGTTCATAACCCCAGCATAGAATGGGCTAAAAGGAATGTGACTTTTTCCTCAAATTGGTTTTACCAATCTTGTCTAAAACCGTGTCTTAAACTGGTACCTTTAACAACCAGGGTTACAATGATCACACATTTCATCTCAACAGCTGTGAGCAAGATATAACCTTGCCTATGGAATATGAAGACTTTCATTACGTCTTCAGTGAATGTCAGGCAGAGACTTTATCTCCTCATTGGGCATATGGTTTCCAAATTGATCTAGTTCCCAGTGCTAAAATACTGCGTGGTCGGATCTATGCCATCACAGAGCAAGAGAACATATACCTAAGGAGTTACTTAGATAAGTATCTCCAAAATGTATTTATTCAACCATTAAAATCTCCTGCAGCCTTACCTTTAATCTTTCTCCTGAAAAGCAGTGTGGCATTTTGGGCCTGCATTGATTACAGGGCTCTCAAAAATATCGCTGTAAAAAAACTTTACCCCCTTCCACTCATTCCAGTACTGTTGGATTAGGTTAAAGACACTAACTTCTATACTAAACTTGATCTAAGGGGTGCATACAAAGAAACCTGGGACACAGCACTTTCTACACAGATGGGCACTCCTCCTTTTTCTCTCTAGCACTGCCGTCACTCCATGACAGAGTCAATGGGGATCTAGTTGCTTTAGTATCTTCGAAACTCCAGGGCAAGTCCCTACTATTTGCTGGCGACGCAGCTAGATTTCAAGTAAGCTCCTTCCCTTTTGGTGGTTAATATTTACAATTCTTTTACCAATGTGGAGCCTGCAGAACGTCTGCTGGCCTTGAAGCATTTTCTAGAATCTTATATGGAAAACCAGGTCCACCCATATGTGTTTCTTGTATTAGGAGATTTTAACATTCATCCATGTTATTCTGTGTCATTATAATGAGTTTTGATTTTCAGAATGTTTTAATCAAAGTCACTTTGAGCATATGGGCCAAGGGCACTTAGTTACTGATATTTTAGCTGAAATCAACTTGGTAGATCCTAACCAAACCAGGAAAGATAGGTAGCGCCTCCTGCTCTATCATCGATTATATCTTTGTCTCAGCCTTATTAGCATATTATGTCCTACAATTTGAGGTCAAATGGAACTATTTTAGCAACCACAGTCCATTACATTTGGTCTTGAATTGCAGAATGAGGGAGGAAGGCAAACTACCCACAGGTCCTAAGCACTCTGACATCACCCCTCCCCATCAAGCACACAAATTGAAGTGGAAAAAGGTCCTTTTGGATTCCTTTTTAGTGAACTTGCAAGGGGTTGGTGGGCAAGACATCAGCCTATGTTTAGATGATACCACACAACCTGACGCTCTATTTAGTTCCTTCAGCAGAATCTGTAATTATGTCTCAAATAACATAGCTATGGTGGGCGGTAAATACAAGTACGAAGGGGAAAGATGGTTTGATCATATCTGTTCCAAAGCTCATCGAAGCTTGCTTTTAACCTTAAAGGTCATACCTAGGAAAAAGACGCTGACAACTTCTTGTAGGAAGAGTTATAAGCAAGCCTTTTTAGTTACGAAAAATGAAATTTAAAAAAACGCCTGAGACCAATTACTTCAGACTGATGTCCTACGAAACAGTGCTAGATTTTGGGAAATTGTAAACTGGCCTGTTCTTAATGGAGTGTCTAACTGTGTATTAGATTGCACTATTACCTCAGACACATGGGTAAAGCATTTTAAGGGGATTTATGGGAGTGGTACAATGGATGCCCCAAGTAGCCAGAGTGAAGATTTGGGAGGGTATCGCAAGTTGAGGTCCTCTGAGGAGAAAGTTACGGAGCCTATCTCCACATTGTCCACAGAAAATCTCCAACTAGGGACTATCTGTTTGACTCGCTTAAAGTACTGGGATTGTCGGATCTCTGGGGAACCCCTACTGACCATTCGTCTTTTAAAAAAATCGTGAAAAAATCAACACGAATCGTATCCGCCTTAGAGAACAAGGAAATACTTGCTAAAAGGGCACACGGCTGGATAATGCTTAGTGATTATGGAATACTGCAACCGCAATCTTACCTCAAAATTGGAGTCAAAATAAAGACGAAAGAAAAGTTCTTAAAGCTACGACTTGGTGTTATTCCAATTACCCCTCATCTGCCACCCTGGGAGAGGAGAGACAGTTTGCAGCCCTGTCGGATGTGCGGAGTCGGTAAGGAGGACATTATCCATGTCATCTGTATCTGCCCCAATTTAAGGGATATTAGGTATAGCTTACTACGGCCATTTTTTAAGCAGCACGGTATCCGGACCTGCAGGCAGGCAGTAAAGCTGTGCTTCAACCCAGCTGAGACACCGCTAAATTGCCGGCTTACAAAATTTTTCGACTTAGTAACAGGGAGGTATAAAAACATATTGCATGCACAAACAAATGCAGCTGGTCAGGGTACTGCTTGATGCTAGCTCAAAATACTAAAAATTATAGCTTATAGATTACTGTTGTCCTGATTGATGATGGTAAGATGTGCAAAAGAACAGCCTGAAATAAGACTACTAGCGCTAGAACCGGCATCCTTTCTAATTTAGGACAATTAAATCTAGTTTGGTTGTTCCTGAAGCACCAGCACCTCAAGATCCATCCAAGCCAGGACCAGTTTACCTGATCCTGAAGTGTTAGCATATTAAGATCTGTTCACTCCATGGCAATAATGACCAGCCTACTGATTCTGAAGCATAGGCATTTTCAAATCAATTGACGAGCACTATACTGTCCTGCGTAACCTTCTATAAAGCTCAAGAGTGGAGTCCAGGATAAATACGACCAGTGTACTTGATTTCGAAGCACAAGCACTTTGAGATCTGCTCAACTAAGACATCATGTCCAGTTTACTCGATCATGAAGCACAAGCACTTTAAGATCTGCAGGCGAGCACCATACTGAACTGTTCAATCTTAAGCAATGCCAAGAGTGGACTTTAATAATGCTTTGTTTCTGCAAACTGTTGCCTAATCAAGGACAATTACGATCAGCTTACTTGATCCAGAAGCATAAGCCTTTTGAGACTTGCCCAACTCAATAAACTATGTCCAGCTTATTTAAACTTGAAGCGCAAGTACCTAAGATCTGCCGATCATATTATACCGACTTGTGCAATTTTAAACAATGTTTAAAGGTAGATTTTACACTGCTTTGTTTCTGAACATTGTTGCTTAACTCAGGTCAACTACATACGGCTTGATCTGTTCCTGAAGCACATGCACTTTAAAATCTACCTGATCGAGGACAATTATAATCAGTTTGCTTGATCTTGACATACGTGTATTTTAGGATTTGTAGATGAGTAACAAATTGAACTGGGCAATTTTAATGTGAATTTTAATATTGTTTTATTGTTGCAAAAGTTTTAATTAATCATGCATAATAAAAAAAAAAACCTAAATTACCAATGATAAGGCGCCGGGTCCCAACGGGGTACCAGCAGATGTATAGAAGTCAGACCCCAAGTACTGGGCTAAAATCTTGACTTATGTCTCAAATGCTGCCTATACAACTGGTCAATCGCGTCCTGTTCTAGATCTATTTTCATCCCAGTCTTCAAGAAAGGCACCAGAGATGACCCGCGATGCTCTAGACCAATCTTCCTCTGTGGTGAAGCTAATGGGGAGAGTCATTCTCTCAAGGCTATCCTCTTGGCTGAACCAAAATAACATGATCTTCACCCTGCAATATGGGTTCAGGCCTGGGAAGAGCACCCTAGATCAATGCCTAAACCTGCAGCTAGTTATTGGGAAATATACTCTAGCCAAGAGGGGTAGTATATATTTAGCCTTTATGGACTTAACATCTGCCTTCAACAGGGTCAATAGGGTGAGGTTATGCTTAATCTACATCAATATGGGTATAGATCGCAGCATTGTGAACTTTTTGCATGATCTTCACGTGGATCTGGCCACGGAGGTAAGATATGATCAGGCAGGGAATCTTTACCCATCCTTTAGGACAAGCAGAGGGGGTCTGATAAGGCTGCCTCTTAGCCCCACTTTTTTTTACACTCTACATTAACAATCTAGGCTCAACACTTGGAAAGACAGCTCATGAGCAGGGTCACAGACAATACCAGCACTTTTATACGCAGATGATACCGTATTGCTAGCAAGAAATGTGGTGGGACTTCAGCTACTTCTTAACTTCTTTGTAGGTTTTATGAACACTCTTGATCTGGCCACTAACTTCCCCAACTCCCACATTATGGTGATTGGGCCTAAAAGTAAAGGCTACAGGAAATGTGTTATTGAGGAAACTGAAATCACTAGGGTAGACACCTTTTCCTATTTAGAGGTTCTATTTGATGATAAAGTTAGCTGGGTCCCGCTTAGCAAGGCAAAAAGGAATGTTATGGCCAGATCGATAGCATCCATCCTTGATTTTTCTAGCCGTCTAGGTGCTAAACCTGTTAAAGCCCTGATCAAACTTTATCAATCTAAATGTATCTTTGTGGCGAGCTATGGGAGCGACATTTGGGGATATAAAGAGGCCAGGGACTTGCAGACAGAAGAGAATACATTTCCTAGACATCTCCTCTCTGTCCCACAATCTACCGCATCATATATTATCCATGAAGAGCTAGGTGTGGGGTATATCTAGAAGCTCTACGCCCCTTGTTGAGGTGGATTGGGATCTGGATAAACCCTGAATTTGAATTAAATCGGATAATCATTAGGGACTGCCTGCCCTGGAAAAGGCCAACTCTATCCTGTGGCTAAATTACATTAAATCCATCGCAGATAAGTTGGTATGGTCAGAGCTATTTAGATCACCTGAAGGGATTAGAAAGGAGGAGTTTGTTGGGTCAAAAATACTTACTCTCATTGCTCAAGCCGAGAGAGAAGCGTGTGAGCTTAGCAAACCATCAGCACACACCCATATCTTATTAAAGACGTGCCCCTCAACAGAGCCTGATATAACTGTGGTCACGAAGCCCTACCATCGATTTCTACTAATGAGATATAGGCTAAACCTAGTGCACTGGTTACTGGCAGACAACCAGGGATGAAATAAAGTTAGTAATATGGGTCCATGCAGTTGTGACTACTTTTCAGAGCAAGATACTATGCACGTTATCATGTTTTGTGACCACTGTAGTGAGTTAAGATAGCGATTCATTTTGCTGTTGCTAACAGAGAAACAATTTGCACAAGTAAGACGGGCTTTTTTATATTTGCAGATGTTGCCTAGTATCCAAGTTTGTGTTAATGTAGCTAGCTTTAATAGGGGGGCAGTAAGAAATAGAAAGAGACAACTTGAATTGTCCTAGGGTGTGGCAGGACATTAATACTGGTTGTTGTGATTTTAACACATTTTAAAGAGATGATCGACTTTTATTGTTATTTTGTGTTGTGTCTTATGAAATCAAGCTTTTTAATGAATGTGTCTGTAACTCTTATAGTTTTAATTAACCGAATAAAGTATATTTGACTGACTAACTAGCGCTTTTCCTTCCAGCTCTCCTACCTCGCAGTACCCACCTTAGCTTCCCTTCCCCCCGCCTGGTCTCATTGATACTCTGGAGAAATATAAAGCTCAGAATCGGTGCTGCCAGTAGGAGGACATCTTGAGAGCTTCGCTTCCTAGGAACCAGGCCTGACATGTCCAGCCTTTTAATTACAATGCACCCTGCTTTTTAAGTTACCTATGGGGGGACATATGTAATAAAAGTAGAATTTAAGGCTTGTCAAGGGTGTCATTTTGCCATGTCATATTGCCAGTTTAAAGCAGCTAGCAGGCTGCAATGGCAGGCCTGAGATGTTTTAAGGCGCTTCTTAAGTGGGTGGCACAATAAGTGATGCAGGCCCACCAGTAGCATTTAATTTACCTGCCCTGGGTATATGGTATAACACTTTACTGGAGACTTATACGTTAATTAAATATGCCAATCAGGAGTAAACTAATTTTACTATGTTTTAGGGAGTGAGCATATGCACTTTAGCACTGGTTAGCAGTGGTAAAGTGTAGAGAGCCCTAAGGCCAAAAAAAAGAAATTCATCAAAAATGGGGGAGGGGGTGAAGTAAAAGGTTTGGGGGTGACCCGGCAGAAAGGGCCAAGTCTAACAAATGTCCTCAACTGTATTCAGCTGTAGACTTGGAGGTATTCATGCCCTGCTGAAGAGAATTGGCTACATGGTGAGAAACCGAATGATTCTTCTAGGAACATGGTAATGATAGCAGGATCACAGTGCATACACCTTACATTCCTATCACTGGAAATGGTGAATGGTACACAGTACTAAATGGCTGCTTTACATAGATGTTCTTGTACACAACCTCGCCTGATTTTAGAATCCAGCCAGCACTTTCAGCAGCTCCATTGGCAACTTGTGTGAGACTCAAGTCACCACTAACCTATTGATGTGAATGTTGTTGCTGTGGGAACAACTTGGAACCCACCCGTCTCCTTCCCAGTCGGCAGTGCCAAACATGTCCAAGACTGTACTTCGCACTGGGGAAAAAAAGAGAGGCTCAAAGTGAATAGGGATATGGGAGAAGGCGCACAATTCACATTGTCGATTTGTAGCCACACACCGTGTTTCATTAAATGAAGGTTCTTTCAGGTTTTCTGCAGTCTCTCATGAGTCATGACTATTGTTACTCTCATCAAAAATTGGTTGTGGCCCCTGCACTACGAGTTGTGAATGTTTAAGGAGTTTTTCAACTTGTAGAGTTGAGAGGTGCACCTGGGGTATCGTTCTCCGGACTAGAACGTAACACAAAATTAAAGTAGCATTCCCCCCATGGGGAATGTCCCCCTGGGCACCAAGAAATCCTCGATAGAGGCTTTAAATCCCTTGTTTTGACGAATTTTTGTTGAAAAAGAATGACGATAGTTCAAAGAGATATTTCATCTGATATATTTGTAGCCATTGTTACATGAATTCACTTCATTCATGAAGCATACAAGTTCCATAATGCATTTGAGTTGTGGCTCAATTAATGAAGTTTATCACAATTGTAATTCTCCTATTCATCGTCCCAATGCATTTCGGACAAACTGTCCTTCATCAGGGGATAGAGTCTGTAAATGTGATACGAGAACTAATTAACACGAGGAATATGAAATGATTAATGAAAACAATTGAGTGTAAAGAGTAAGATATATCATGCTTTGCAGAGCTATAATGAAAAGAACGTGACTTGTGAGTGAGTAATCCCAAAACGTGCCTGTTAATATCCTGAAGAATTATTACAAGAGTGACTTTATGGTCAATATCACGACACGAAATACGAATGCGCAGAATAGTGCACCCAGAGAAAGTTTACGCTTACTGAAGTTCAAACGATTAGAGTGTCGCGGTAATGTGCCAAATAAACGAAAAATATATGTTAAAGAGACCAAAATAATACGCCGTGGATCGGCAATGTTAAACAAACGCAAGGTCAACAGTTAAAAAATGCTTAACATGAAAACCCGGTGGAACCGAGTGCTCAAAGCTGCGATGGTGTTTAAACTGGAGTGGAGTTACCGATGTGCCGGTATTCTGTTACATAGCATGCTACGGCAAAATATTAAATGGTTGTAAGAGCTAGTACTTACTCGAGAGTGTTCATGCAGTCGGCGTGAAACTGTTTCCGAAATAATCGGCGTGGTGAGTGTGGAGTATTTAATAAACGCTAAACAGTAGTGAAAATAGAAAGGCAGACTAACCCGAGTAGTAAGAAATGTGGCGGCCATGTTGGTGAGGAGGAAAATTAGATGTTGAAACTTCACAATACTGATTTCATATATCAGTATAGAATCCCTGAATAAAATAACACAAACGGGATGAGTTTACCAAAATCAGTGCATACTAATAACAATAGAAACAAAAAATCAACACCAGTTATAACATGTTGTCGAGAAGACATGTACATTTCCGATAGTGTGACTTGCTTGTGGGTGGTCTGACTCCAGGAAAGAAAACAAAATTGACGCTGTGTTCCATGATATGAAACAAATGGTGATACAAAGTGTGACAGGTGTAAATCTCTCACGTTGGAATTATGATAAACAAGAAAAATATAAAAATGTGACAAGTATAATAACACAGTCAGTGATGCGAGTCTCTAAGCAAAATGTAAGAAGTATAGCGATCAGGTAATCACAAGTAACACAGATATTCCATAAAGATCCACTCAATCCACCTTTCCGTCCCATCGTTTCCACCAAAGGCAGTCTACATGAACCGGTTGGGAAATTCATTGATAGACACTTACAGGCAAGCGTCACACAGATGAACACTTACATAAAGGACACCACAGAATTCTTGAATAAACTCAATCAAATTTCCTTCTCCGAAGATGAACCAATCTTATTATGTACCATAGATGTTAAATCTTTATATACATCGATTCCGCACAATTTGGGACTAGAAGCCATTGAATACACCCTCTTACAATCAAATCTGAATTTCGACTTGAAAGTATTTTTGATGGAACTTCTGGAATTCACATTATACAGCAGTTATTTCAAATGGAAAGATTCATGGTTTGCCCAATTAACAGGGACTTCCATGGGAAATTGCGCTGCTCCAACGTATGCAAATCTTTTCATGAATCATTTTGAACAGGAACATATTTTATCTAATCCACTATGGAAGGATCATTTGAAGCTCATAGTACGTTACATTGATGACATCTTCATTCTATGGAATGGTACCAACAGGGACTTTGATAACGCAGTATCAGCACTCAATAGTGTGGATGACAGAATTCAATTCACGCATGAGGTTCAAGAGGAAACAATTACTTTTTTGGATGTTAGAATCACCAAAAGAGGAACCAGGTTGCATACAGACATTTACAAAAAGAACACTGATAGAAATAATACGTTGCATTTCACTAGTTTCCATCAAGAAACCTTAAAACAACATCTTCCATATTCCCAATTCTTAAGGGTTAAACGTATCGTATCAGAATCAGAAACCACCACAATCAGACTCAATGAGATGACACAAAAATTCAGAGACCGGGGGTACCCGGAAGAAACTCTACAATCCGCAAATAACCGTTGCCAAGAAGTGACACGCAATGAACTACTACAAACGAGGATCAGGTCTACAACGAACCGAATGGTGGTTGTCTCCAAATTTTCTACCATGAGTACTTCCTACAAAAGGATCATCAAACGTCATTGGTTAATTCTTAAACTAGAGAAGGATTTCAACCAACTATTTGACTCTCCACCAATTTTTGCTTATAAAAGAGGAAAAAATCTCGGTGAGATTTTGAAAAACACACCAATCGCTGAGAAACCAGTCACATACAAAGGAACGATTCCTTGTTGGAACTGCAATAATTGCCACAACAGCATTTGTGGATCATACGTTACCCACCCCATGAAAGGAAATAAAATCAAACTCAAAGTAACAGCCACCTGTGATACTTCTAATGTAATATACATGTTGAAATGCCCCTGCAGGGAAAGTATACGTAGGGAAGACAGAGAGGAAGATCAAGGTGAGACTAAACGAACACAAGAGTAACATCAGAACCAAACAACTCAAATCGACTGTTGCGAGTCATTTTATGGAGGCACAACACAACATTAGTCAGTTAAAATTTCAGATCTTGGAAGTGGTTACCAGAACTGAAGGAAGAGACAACCACAATTATTTATTACAACGTGAGAACTTTTGGATTAAGCACTTGAACTCTCTCAAACCCAACGGGATGAATGATCGTATGGAATATCTGTGTTACTTGTGATTACCTGATCGCTATACTTCTTACATTTTGCTTAGAGACTCGCATCACTGACTGTGTTATTATACTTGTCACATTTTTATATTTTTTCTTGTTTATCATAATTCCAACGTGAGAGATTTACACCTGTCACACTTTGTATCACCATTTGTTTCATATCATGGAACACAGCGTCAATTTTGTTTTCTTTCCTGGAGTCAGACCACCCACAAGCAAGTCACACTATCGGAAATGTACATGTGTTCTCGACAACATGTTATAACTGGTGTTGATTTTTTGTTTCTATTGTTATTAGTATGCACTTATTTTGGTAAACTCATCCTGTTTGTGTTATTTTATTCAGGGATTCTATACTGATATATGAAATCAGTATTGTGAAGTTTCAACATCTAATTTTCCTCCTCACCAACATGGCCGCCACATTTCTTACTACTCGGGTTAGTCTGCCTTTCTATTTTCACTACTGTTTAGCGTTTATTAAATACTCCACACTCACCACGCCGATTATTTCGGAAACAGTTTCACGCCGACTGCATGAACACTCTCGAGTAAGTACTAGCTCTTACAACCATTTAATATTTTGCCGTAGCATGCTATGTAACAGAATACCGGCACATCGGTAACTCCACTCCAGTTTAAACACCATCGCAGCTTTGAGCACTCGGTTCCACCGGGTTTTCATGTTAAGCATTTTTTTAACTGTTGACCTTGCGTTTGTTTAACATTGCCGATCCACGGCGTATTATTTTGGTCTCTTTAAGATATATTTTTCGTTTATTTGGCACATTACCGCGACACTCTAATCGTTTGAACTTCAGTAAGCGTAAACTTTCTCTGGGTGCACTATTCTGCGCATTCGTATTTCGTGTCGTGATATTGACCATAAAGTCACTCTTGTAATAATTCTTCAGGATATTAACAGGCACGTTTTGGGATTACTCACTCACAAGTCACGTTCTTTTCATTATAGCTCTGCAAAGCATGATATATCTTACTCTTTACACTCAATTGTTTTCATTAATCATTTCATATTCCTCGTGTTAATTAGTTCTCGTATCACGTTTACAGACTCTATCCCCTGATGAAGGACAGTTTGTCCGAAATGCATTGGGACGATGAATAGGAGAATTACAATTGTGATAAACTTCATTAATTGAGCCACAACTCAAATGCATTATGGAACTTGTAGGCTTCATGAATGAAGTGAATTCATGTAACAATGGCTACAAATATGTCAGATGAAATATCTCTTTGAACTATCGTCATTCTTTTTCAACAAAAATTCGTCAAAACAAGGGATTTAAAGCCTCTATCGAGGATTTCTTGGTGCCCAGGGGGACATTCCCCATGGGGGGAATGCTACTTTAATATTGTTACTCTCATCCCATTAGATGGATGTTCTCTCAGATTTTCTGCAGTCTCTTGTGAGTCATGACTATTGTTACTCTCAGTGTTTTCATTTACATAGATTTTGCATAACTTGAAACATTCTACAGGGAGTGAGATGTACTCGAGATGTACTCTAGTAGCTGATTCATTATAGTAAACATTCAAATCTAGGGTCACGATTTTGAGTTAAAACTGATTATAACTGATAAAAACACTGTTGAAGAAAATATTTGCTTTTCAAGAAAAACCAAAAATACCTGATTTCACTGTACTTTTACAGCTTTTGTGCCCTTTGGAATCAAAGCAGTATAAGAGCATCATCTACTTCTAAGCACTTTTCTGAAATGGGTGCTCCGGCATGACCCACTAGGGTAAGCAACAAATTCCCATAGGTATAGCCCAACAATGTAAAATAATAATATGGTGTGACCTGCCCAGGCAAAAGACCCAGGGCAACATGCAGTTCATAGTTTCTTTACTACGTGAGCTGCTTCTTTGTATAGTGGAAAAGCTTGCTATCACCAATAGTCCTATACCTTATAATTATCAGATACATTAAATGAAACCAAACTCATAATTCTGTTCCATGCGTAAACAGGGGTTCACACAGGGGATGAAATTTAATGAGCCACTCATAATTAGGCCCAGATTGGTGTCACTGTAAGGAAATCATTTATTCATTATGGTTCGATAGTAGCAGACATTTTCAAACACATTCCATAAATTAAGCCCTTTGTTTCAATAACATAACTATGATTTATGTAATCTAATGCACTTTGGAGAGAGATGTGTACAGGACGATGAGATCAACATATGAACAGGTGAATAAAAAATGAATTAAACAAAATAAAATAAGAATGCATATGACTGAAAAACAGTAAAGAAACTCCATGCTTGAAACTTCAGGCCTTTCTAATATCAGTCTCAATATGATGAAAGAAATAACAGACTTTTACAGATAGTCCGCAAATATTAGACCCAATATGGCGGTTCATAAAATGACATATCAGACTACCTAAAAAATGCAGAGAAATCCTTTCATTGTAGCACAGTCAGAGTCAGAATTTACTTCTAGGTTATTTAGAGCTAGTACCCATATAAGATCTGTTTTCGGGTGCATGGGGTAATGGTATCCCAACCCAAGCCGGAGAAACTACTAAAAACTGAAGTGCGGGAATCTGATCAGGTAAAGGAAACTTGACTATGTGCGTACACTTTACAGACATTCAGAATTTAAATGTTTGTCTATTTGCATTCACAGCACTATTTTGATTCGAATTTACATATGTAATAACATTTTATAAAATAATAAGGGATGCCCTAGACAAGTTTGTAAAATGTTTCCTTCTTAAATTACTTTGGGTTAAATTGATAGAGGAAGATTTTGATGAAGACATTTTGTTTTGAATTGCATTGAACATTTGGGAGAAAAGACCTATAAATATAATTGACTGGATTTGTAAAACAATTACAATTAGAAACACACAGGAAATTATGACATTTTTAATGACGAATACTATTAATGTGAGTGAGTTTCTCGATTAATTTGGTAAGGCCAGTTAGGTCAGGATGTGTGTTCTTGTCAGATGGTTTGGTTTTTCTTTATAACCTCGTAGATTGAGTGAGCACAGCAAGAGTGTGAAGGAATTAAGGATAGAAGCTGTAGGTACATTTATGTTTTACTGTTTAAATGTGATATACAACATTCAGATATTATTGAGCAGTGTCACTCTCGCAATCACCAACTTACTTCATCCACCTTTGGGTTTCAGTGACCACTCTCTGGGTAGGAAGGTGAGAACACCCTACGGTTTCATGGAGAGAGAGGAAGGAAATGATCTGGTGAAGATGGTAGTAAGTACATCCGCAAGTATAACTTTCGGATCTCCAGAATTTCTTGTAAATCCCTCTTTAAAAAAACGTAAATATGATTTTGTCTGACTTGCTATGGGGCTCTGATAGACACAGGATAGGCTTATGCAAATTGTAGCAGATAGCAGAATAGTGCTGCCTGGGTTCAGCATATCTCTCTCTGGGTCACTCTTGCACAGTCTGTGGATACTACTTCGTCTCAGCTTACTTCATCCATATTGTGAGTCGTAGGAACTCGAAAGCTACTGCAGGCAACATCTCCTTTTGAAAAAAACTAAGCTCAAAATAAATATACTAAAGAATAGACCACTAGTGTTAAAGTGGTATTCCATGACTGCCTCACTTGAACCATAAGGATATGTTAGAGATGCAGTCATCAAGGGCTAATCTTCTGGCCTTATAGCTATATTCCAATGTCACCCAAAAGCTTATTTTCCCTCAGAGATTAACATAGACTCTATCTAGCTCTTTGCCGACGTACTAAGCACTATTGATTTCTATATTGGAAACACAGTCACCTTTAATCACACTCACTAATCATTCAGTCATACCTGCTGCCACCTTGTCAGCATCAAGATGGTTAACCCTTCCATCCTGTGATACTAAAGTGGGATCATGATGGCCGACCCACCTCTGCGTGATTGTGGCGATCACTGTTTCTTTTCTTTAGTTTCTTTTTAATGTAGTCAAGATGTGGGTCAGGTGGTGCGTCTTTCCCTGTTGGATAGAAAATGTTTGTTTTAGCTATATATTTGAAATACAGTTTTGTTTAATTTTGTGGTTGTTTGGGTGTTACCTTTATTTGTATGTTTAGAGATTGTTTTTTCATTCACAATTTATTACACATGCTTACTTTTCAAGTTTCTTTGTCGACTTTGATGTTTAAAAAGTTGGTGCTGTTGAGCAGCCGGGCGGCGTTCTCATTTGTAGTCTTCAAATGAAAACTAAAGTTTATAGATATAAATAGAAGATATGTTTTAGTTGTACATTTTAAGTTAAGCAGTAAGCAATTGTCTTAGGGCATTTAAGTTTGTGGGTTTATATTACTTAGTTTTTGTGGTGGCTGGTCGCTTTTCTGAAGGATTGCTCCTGAAACTTTTCTCTGGAATCTGGCAGAGTGTTGCTTTCTTGTAGTTGTGGCGTTTTAGCTGCTAACTATATCAATCAATCATTCAGGATTTATAAAGTGTGGCTAATCACCCGATAGGGTATCCAGGTGCTTGCAGGTCCCGTAGCCTTATTCAAACAGCCAGGTCTTGAGGAACATTCGGAATTCTGGAAGTGAGGTGAGGGTCCGGAGTTGCGTGTTCCAGGTCTTTGCTGCAATGTGGGAGAAGGAGCATCCTCAACTTCTGCTTCGGTACATGCCGGGAGTATGGGCAAGTTAGAGGGAGGCAGAACGTAGTAGTCTTCTCGACGTTTGGTGAAAGTTCAGACGGTGGTTAATGTAGGCAGGTCCTTTGTTGTGTAGAGCCTTGTGTGCATGAGGCAGCAGCTTGGATTGGCATCTCTTCTGCATGGGGAGACAGTGGAGTTGCCTGAGGTGGGGTGTGACGTGGGTTTGTCAGGGAAGGTAGAGAATGAGTCTGGCTGCCGCGTTCTGTATGGTCTGAAGTCTCTGTAGGAGGTGTGTGGCAATTCCTACGGAGAAGGCTTTGCCGTAGTCCAGTCGGCTGGTGATGGGGGCCTGTTCATGGTGCATCCCGTGTGTAGGGGTAGCCACTTGAAGATCTTATGTAGCATGTGCAGAGTAAGGAAGCAGGAGGAGGAGACAGGATTGATCTGTGATTTCATGGTGAGCTTGTTGTCAATGATTTCTTTTAAGTTTTAAAAAGTTTATTCAGCAAGATTGCAACACGTTTCACAAAACTGCAGTAAAAACTGTAAGCATAAAATTAACAACAGGGTACTTTGTAAATAAATACAGTATCATATTAGGAGCAAATAGGTTGCATATAAATAATTTATGCCATAATAAAAAGAGGAAAGATGGAGGAAGGATATGAGAAATGCCAATAATATCTGTTGAAAAGATAAAAGAGGACAGTGAAAAAATAAGTTTATACATATATAGCCATTGGTATCATATTATCAATACAAATTCTTAAAAGGGGGCATAAAATGAAGAGTATAATAACACATTTCCCAGAGGTTTGGGTACTTCTTCTAAAATAGGGCGATGAATATTTGAATTTCGAGTGCAAGTATCTAGGAAGAGAGTAGCATGTGACCAAATAATATCTCTCTTAAAAACAAGTGAAACTGGGGTAACATATGCTCTATCTAATCAGTGATTGTAACAAACACTATACCACCAAGCTTGAAAAGAAATTTGTGAGGATTATTTCCACTTCTTAGTAATCTGCTGAAAGACAACTTCAATTAATAAATTAAGTATAATAGTTTTAGAGGTCTTGTTTTGCCAAACATCCGAAAGGCTTCCAAGATAGATAGATGAAAATAAAAATGGAGTTTTTGTATGAAAAATAGCATTCATTTGGGACCATACTTTTAGCCAAAATTGTTGGGTGTATGAACATGAAAAGAGAATATGATATAAACCTTCACGAGTAGCATTGCATGACCCACAATTTGACAAGGATTCTGGGTTGTAGATTAGCTGGGGTAATCATGAGTCTGTTAAATATATAAAAATGAGAGTCTGAGTAGTGTTGACAGATCTTGATGTTTTGCGTGTTTTCAAGCAAATTGTATCCCAAAGTACGAGAGGCCACAAAATCTGGAAATCTTTTTCCCATTGTAATTCAACTTCCGATTTATCTCTGTGTTCTGGAATTTTGGTAAGTATTTTGTAAATGGATGAGGCACTGGGACGAGTGGCGAATATTGGCTGAAGATGATTATTGTATGGCAGAGCAGGAGAATGTGATGTTAGTGATGCTAAGATGCAAGCAATGGCTTGGATTAAAGTACTGAGGGCCTCATTTATGAGGGTTTGCCGTAGGGTAGCGCCGCAGGCCTTCCTGCTTCGCTGCTCTACGGCAAAAGAAAAGGGCAGGAATGTGCTATATCTATCAGATACATTGCATTCCTGTCCTTTTCCTCTGCCCCGGCGAACAATGGGCTGCCGTGCACCAACGCAGGCACCTTTGCACCATGGTGCAAGGGTGCCTATGTTGCAGGGGTGATTGTTTTTCTGCAGAAAGGAAAACCTTCCTGCACAAAAACAATCACAAGAGGCTTTTTCCTCGTTCTATGTGTGCTGCAGAATGCAGCACACATAGAAAAAGGAAAAACGAGGAGAAATAAAGATATTTCTCTTGGTTGTGCCTCCCTTACGCCTCCCCTGGGGAGGCATACATTTTTGGCGCTGCCTCAGAGTTACGATTTCTCTTAAATCTGGGGCCGAGTCAAAAAGCCATGGATGTTGCTGGGAATGCCCCTAGCAACACCCAATGCACGCCCCTTTAATGCAGAAAACTGCGTTAAAGGGAACTATATTTACGAGGCAGCATTACGCCCAAAAAGTGGCTTGGTGCTGCCTCATAAATATGGAGCAGGCTCATGCGCCATCAGAACGTCACAAAAAATTACGTTCCGATGGCGCAATGGGCCTCATAAATGATGCCCTGAATATATTACAATATGTTGTGGGAAGGTTGTACAGGGATTGTGCTGGTGGAAATTGAATAAAAGAGTAATTTGATCAGAGTTGGTGAACCTAAAGTAAACCTTTATCTCTCCCTGATTTCCAAAAAATAGGTCTATTGTTGATTTTTAGAAGGTTGTTGTGCCAAATAGAAGAGTGAAGAAATTGATCTCTGTCTGAAAGATGAGAGAAGTGTATTGGTTTAATAAGTAGTTTTATGACTAGGGGCTGATAGAAAGTGTGTCTTTTGAGAATTGGAGAGGAATTCTTTGAACGAATAGAGGGATAAGAAGGATAATTCAATGTCTTTTCAAAGGGGAGAGAACTCCTTATGGTGAATCTGATAAACATTTCAAAGTTTGTTTAAGTAGAAATGCAGAATGATATGATTGAAAATCAGGGAAATTCACGCCTCCTTGGGATTTACTTTGTTTAAGTTTAAGAAGGGACATGCTGGGTTTTTTATTATTCCACAGAAAGTAGGAAAGTATAGACTCTTTTTTTTTTTTGTAAGCAAGAATATCAAGGGGAATGCAGAGATGGTATAGAAAATGATGGGTGCAAGCATCATTTTAATAGTGTCAAGTCTACCCCACCATGATAGATAAAGGGGATGCCATGTAGCAGTTGAATTAGATAAGGTGTGAGTAACTGTGTTTAGGTTGAAAGATACAGTATGTTTAAGAGAGAGTGAAAACCAAAGTCCTAGATATTTAATTTGATGAGGGTTCCAGGCAAAGGTAGATTGAGAAAAATCTTGTTTAAGACATAAAATATTAAGAGGAATGTTAGAAATGGGGGTCTATAGTTGGCAGAGGTAGGTACCTTTGTCCACGTAGGGACCCTTGCTACTAGTCAGGGTAAGGGAGTTTGGAAGCTTTGCACGAGCAGACTGGCTTATCTCAGAGACAGTGTGTAAAGCATTTGTGTACACATACAGTAATAAAGTGAAAACACTAAAAATGGACACCACACCAGTTTATAAAAATAAGTAATCTTTATCTAAACCAAACAAGACCAAAATGGCAAAAATCCAACATACAGTAATCAAAATATGACTTTTTGAAGGTAAAAACAGTCCTGTCCATAGCAAACTATAGATGCGACACTTTCAACACAAAGTACCTTGGATGCGTCAAAATCATAAACAAAAACAGCCGCAGGGAAGGTGATGCGTCGGTTCCTTATGCCCAGGGAAGGTGATGCATTGGTTCCTTACCCCAGGGGAGGTGATGTGTTGGTTCCTTACTGCCACGCAAGGGAGGTGATGCGTCGGTTCCTTACTAAAGAGGAGGTGATATGTCGGTTTCTTACTGTGTGGGGAGGTGATATGTCGGTTCCTTACTGAGGCCCCAATGTTTTGAAGTAGACTTATGCCCCGGTGCGAGGTGTGGGGATTTGGGGATGCGTCTGTTCCCGATGCGGCGGCAATGGCGCTGCGTTGATCTCTCCAACCGCGGTCCCACGATGCGTTGGTTCTCACAGTCACACAGCAGGGCCTGCGTCGGAATCGGTGCAGTGATCTTGGACTTCAGAGATCGGTGCATGAGACTCTGTGTGCGGTAATTTCTCCAGCCGCGAGCAGGTGCTGCGTCATTTTTTTTCAGCGGCACGATGGTGATGCGTGGAAATCCTTCCTGCATGACGGTGTTGAGTCGGAAAATGGGCGCGGATGCGTCACACTCCTGTATTTACTTCTCTTTCCCCAGTTCCCAGCAGCAGGAACAACCTCCAGAGGCACAACACAGGAACAGGCACCTCTTGGCAGGTCAGAACTCCCAGCAAGGAAGTTCAGGGGAGCTGGTGGTGAAGTCTTTGTGTCCCTGAGACATCAGGACAGGACCTACTTCAAGCCCTTGGAGATGTTCTTCAAGTAGGATACACAGCAGACAGCAAAGTCTTTGTCCTCTCCTTGGCAGAAACAGCCGCTGCAGGCCATCCCCAGACAGCACACAGCAAAGGGCAGTACTTCTCCTTCAGTTTTCCCAGCTCTTCTCCTTGGCAGAGGTTCCTCTTGAGTCCAGAAGTAATCTAAAGTTCTGGGCCCCAATATTTATATTCCATTTTTCTTTGTTCTCTGGTGGGAGAGAGGCTCTGTGCTCAGTCAACACCAGTTCTGTCCTCTCGGCAGGAGGTGGAGACAGTATTGTGTAAGGCAGACCAGGCCTATTCAGGTGCAAGGAAATCTCCTTAGGGGTGACTCACATGTAATAAAAGGGAAGGTTACAGCCTGGTAAGTGGGTGCACTTGCCAGGTCGACATGGCATTAGAGACTGTGCGCAGGTCTGAGAACCTTTTGCAAGGCTGCTTGTGTGGGTGGCACAATCAGCGCTGCAGGCCCACTAGCAGCATTTGATTTACAGGCCCTGGGCACACATAGTGCACAGTACTAGGGACTTAGTATTAAATCAAATAAGCCAATCATGGAAACACCAATCCATAATAACAATTTACACAGAGAGAATGTGCACTTTAGCACTGAACAGCATTGGTAAAGGGCCCAGAGTCCTAAAACCAACAAAAACAGGGGCGAGATAAGACCATTTGCAAAAAATGAAAGCGATTGGTGCAGTGTACAACAAGGCTATATAGGAGATAAATTAGGGGCCAAACCAAACCAGGAACGTGTATGGAAGATAAATGTCCAATCCATGCGATCGGTAAGCTGTTTCAGCGTCAAGAGAAATAGCCACCAGTGAGTGGGAGTATCTATTGGATTTACTTAGTATATTGAAGAACACACTAATGTTATCAGACATATATCTGCCTTTGATGAAACCTGACTTTTCTTTATCAATAAGATGTGATAAAAAGTGATCTAGACGAAGAGCAAAGATTTTAGCAAATATTTTGTAATCAGAATTTACTAAGGAAATCTGTCCATAGTTTTTACATAAGTGTGGGTCTTGTTCATCTTTAGGGATGAGGCAAATAAGTGCCTCTTGAAAGATGCCACTGGATGCTTTGGAAGAGATAATGTGAGTGAATAGATCATGACGTTTGGGAGCAGAGGTTTGGAAAAATGGGAATATAAGTCTATAGGAAAGCCATTGGACCAGGTTGTTTTTCCTGTTTTAATCAATCTCATTGCTTTAGAGATATCTTTAAGGGAGCCATCTACTTCCAATAAGGAAAATCTATATTTGTGTCAAAGTCTTTCAGAATAGAGGGTAGATATTGTTGTATGGCATCTGGAATGGATTCAGGGGTATGTAGAGTAGTATAATATGTATTGAACTTGTCTAAAATCTCTACATCTTTAAAATCAGGATGGGAATTTGCTTTTAGAATAGAATCAATTTTAGTTTGCTCTTTTTTCATTTTAAGGTAAGTAGCAAGTGATTTGCCTGCTTTGTTTTGACCTCCATAGTATTTAGCGCTTCCTTTAAGGAGATACGAGGCATCATTTTCTGGAGAGAGTTTATTGTATTTAAATTTTTCTACAATTAGGTTATTGAGATGAGTAGTGTAATTAGTAGTAGTATAAAGAGTTTCCAAATGTTTAATGCATTTCAAGAAATCAAGCGCTTTCTGAGAGCTTATTTTTTCTTCTTCTTGGAAACATAGAAAATAATAAAATCCCTAGCTGATGCCTTAAATGAATCCCATACAACATGAGAAGGGAGACTGGAGGATGAGTTAAAGGAAAAGAATTCAGTAGTGAAAGACTCAAATGTGGAGGTGAAAACTAAGTCTAGAATCAAGGAGGCATTAAAATGCCATCTTCTATTACCAGTAATAATTCTAAATCCAACATTACTGGGGCATGATCTGAGATCAGTATAGAACCAATGTCTGTATGTATGATGTGTTGTGCTAATGGTTTAGAGACAAACAGATAATCAGTTCGAGACTGGGATAGATGTGTGGGAGAGAAAAACGTGTATTTTCGCAGTAGTGGGTTACATAATCTCCAGTAGTCAACAAGAGATTGTTGGTCAGTAGTTGTAGTGAATTACTGATGCATGACAAATGGGACAAAAGTTGTCTTAGAGGTCTGATCTATATAGGGATCTAAAGCTAAATTGCAGTCATCACCAAATATTACATATTCTGCGGATATAGACATTAGTTTAGCAGAGACAGCATACCAAAACACATTATCAGTTTTAGTAGGTGGATATATGTTAAACAGAGACATAGGAACATTATTAATCTGAAAATGATTAATTACCCATTTTCCTTCATCACCTGACTCTTGGGAGAGGAGCGTAAAGTGACGTTTTATATGGCAAAGAATAATAACTCCATTTCTTTTCTCAGAGTCAGGAGAAGAAAAAACATTTCCCACCCATTGATGTTTAAGATTTTGAACTTCTGAAGCAACCACATGAGTTTCTTTTAAGAATACTATGTATGCTTTAAGTATGGAAAAATGGGTGAGTACTCTTTGCCTTTTAATAGGTGAACACAAAAATGTAACGTTCCAAGAGGTAACATGTAACATCATCTAACGAAGATTAATAACTATTAAATACAGATTACATTTATGATGAAAAATTGAAAATACAATATAACATGGAAAACTCTCAGAAAACAATGAAAGATAGTAAATAAATAGTAGATATAGTAGAAATATGCAAAAGGACATGTGGACTGTGCCCTAGTCTGTGTGCTTTTTGAATATTCAATACTGGTGTTTGAGGAAGGCCAAGAGTTTTTGGTAGAGATGATTGAAAAAAAGAGATACGGTTGGAACCTTCTAAACCCTCTGCTAAGCCATAAATATGCAGATTATTACACCTATTGCGGTTTTCATGATCCTCAACTTGTTTTTTAAGGTGAGAGAGTTCCGCTTGTAAAGGAGGAAGTTGTTGAACAATAATCTGAATTGACTCAACCTTTTGTTCCATTTGTGCAACTTTGTTGTCAATAGCAGATCATTTGTCATCAAGGTTTTAAATGCATATGCTTGTTTCTTCTACATATGGTTTGAGGGCTCGTATTTATTCTAGAAGCTTTTCCATAGATATAGGTGGAGGAGATTTAGCGGGTGAAGGGGTGTCTTTTTAACCATTTTATTTGATGAGAATGTAGAAGAACCAATCAATTTAGATGCATGTTTGGTAGCTGGAAACCGAATATTTGACACTGTTGCTCCTGAGGAGGAAGGCGGACTGCCATGCTCTGAGTTATCCATATCTTCTCGTACTATAGAAAATGGGTTAGAATTCAACAAAACTGAAGTCTTGGTTTGTGGTATTGAAGAAGTGGAATTATATCTGAAAGACCTTGTTTTTCCCATAAACAAGGCAGTGTATGAAGTTAGGTACAGTGTCAAATTTCAAAATGCCTCAACATGCCTCAACACCACTTGGAAGAGGTATGTATCTCAATGCGCAGAGAAGAGTTGAATTTGATAAGAAAAAACAGGAAGTTGCCAATAATAGTCAACTATGGATTTAATAGAAAAGAAATGCCTCCACGGATGAGTTGACATCTGTGGTTATCAAAACCAACTAAGTAATGTCACAGAAAGCGCAAGGTGAAGGGGTAAAGTTCTCCACAATGCATAATTTTTCATAAGTTGAATGAATAAATTATGTTACAATGTAGCAGTATTAAACATCTCTTCATAAACATAAATTTCACCTTTCACGAAAGGCAGGTTAAGCATATAAATTGAAAATATTGCTGCGTAGAAGCTTGTTATTCACCCTGTATGATATGGAATGCAGAAAAAACTGTTCTGTTTGTTACCTCAATCATATTCATATGAAGAGGCTTAATCTACAGCTCTGAGAAGGTAAGATTTCTATTTCTGGCATCGATATAAGAAATATCATGGTGCACAGATAAAGAATGTCACCAAAATTATCTCAGGGATAATATTTACAAGTGTCAATTGTTTGCTGTGCTGCTCATAGAGCGTTGTGCACTACAACTTGAAAAGTTAAAATGCGGGGGAAAACAAAATGGCGGGCGCATTCACTGATTACTTGAGGCCATTTCTGAGATCAGGAAACATTTAT
Source organism: Calotriton arnoldi (assembly GCA_963921515.1). NCBI lineage: Eukaryota > Metazoa > Chordata > Amphibia > Caudata > Salamandridae > Calotriton > Calotriton arnoldi. Next base: position 189,070 of record CAWUFW010013321.1, read on the forward strand.
GCTCCAAATGGTCCTGCTTAGGAAGGTGCAGCGAAGAGTCGTCCCAGAGGAGGGAGACGGCCTTCCCAAACCACCGTGGAGCTGCGCTAGCAAGCAGCCATCTTAGTTGGCGTCAAGCTACGCCTCCGCTTGTGGTCAATGATGATTCTGAGGTTTATGCCATGGTCAGAGGGTGTGGGTGCAGGTCCTAGGTCTTATGTCCAACAGGAGTCATTTCATGTGTTGCTGCTGTTGCCGAAGATCAGTACTTCCGTCTTGTCTGTGTTCAGCTGCAGACAGTTGTTCTTCATCCAGTTGGCGATGCCTATCATGCATCTGTGGAAGTTGGTTCTGCTGGTGGTGGGATCATCGGTGAGTGAGAGGATGAGTTGGGTGTCGTCTGTGTAGGAAATTACATTGAGACTGTGGGATCTGATGATGTTGGCTAGCAGGATCATATATGCGTTGAAGAGTGTGGGGCTGAGGGATGAGCCCTGGGGGACACCGCAGGTGATCTCCTTGGGCTCGGAGGTGAAAGGTGGGAGGTGAATCCTCTGTGTTCTTCCAGTGAGGAAGTAGGTGATCCATCTGAGTGTGTCCCCTTGAATGCTGATGTGGTGGAGTCTTTCGATCAGCGTGTGGTGGGATATGGTGTTGAAGGCTGCTGAGAGGTCGAGGAGGATCAGAGCTGCTGTCTCTCCTCGGTTGAGGAGGGTTTGGATGTCATTGGTGGCTGTCATAAGGGCGGTTTTGGTGCTGTGATTGCTGCGGAAGCTGGATTAGGAGGCGTCAAGTAGCTGGTTATGCTCCAGGTGTGTCATGAGTTGCTTGTTGATGATCTTTTCCAGTACTTTCACTGGGAATGGGTGCAGGGAGATAGGCAAGTAGTTTTTGAGTTTGTTGGAGTGGCAGAGGGGTTTTAAAGTAGTGGACTGACTTTGGTGTGTTTCCAGCCCTCAGGAAATGTTGTGGTGATGATAGAAGTGTTGAGCATGGTGGTGAGTTCATGGCCAATTATTTGGTTTCTGAGGTTAAAGATGTGGTGCTGGCATGGGTCTGTGGGAGCTCCCGAGTAGATGGATTTCATTGTGGAGGAGGGGTCCTGGGTGGAGAGGAGGTTCCAGGTGGTTAGTCTGTGGTTGGTGTCAGTTGCAGTGGTGGTGTATCTGTCAAGGATGTCTGTGTGTTTGAAGTTTCTGTATATGATTACGATCTTGTCGTAGAAGAAGTCAGTGAGGTTGTTGCACAGCCCCTGTGAGGGTGTGATGTTGTTTTCACTGGCAGCTGGGTTGGAGAATTTCTTAATAATGTTGAAAAGTTCCATGGTGTTGTTGGCACTGGTTTCGATGCGTGCAGCTAAGGCTGTCTTCTTTGTTGCCCTCAGCAGGCAGTGTAAAAGGTTGAGGGAGGTCTTGAAGGCTGCTCCATCGGAGGTGTCCTGTCTGGTGCGCCATCTCCTCTCCAAATGTTTGCTGTCTCATTTCACTGTTCTGAGTTCTTGGGTGTACCAGCTGGCCTTTTTGGAGGATTTTTTCTGGATGTTGCTCTTGATGGGGACAATGCTGTTGGAACAATTGGTGATCCAGGGATTGAAGTTATTCACTACCTGTTCGAGGTTGGTAGTGGTAGCGAGGTTGGAGGTGTTGAGGGCATCTGTTTAGCTGGTCTCAGAGATTTTGTTCCACCTCCAATGGGGAGCAATGACCATCTTGGGGTGGTGTCATGGAAGCTGGAGATGCTGACGTGGATGAAGGAGTCAGTCCATGAGAGTTCTGTGACATGGCTGTATTTGACGCTGTAACTCGAGGTGAAAATGGGATCCAGCATGTGTCCTGCAGTTTGTGTAGGGTTGTGGATGATCTGGGTCAATCCGAGGCTTCTCATACTGTCAAGGAGGTGTACAGTGAAAATTTAGGTTGCTGAGGAAGATGTAGTCCTTGGAGTCCAAGGCCAAGGGGCACAATGAAGTCTGCGATGGTGCTGCAGCAGCAGGTGCACAAGCCTGGGGGTCGGTATGCGAGGGTGTGTCTGATGGTTGTCTTTTCATCCATGTGGAGCTTGAAGTTGAGATATTCCATGGGGGTGGTGGTGTTGTCGGTGGTGGTGGTGCACTGTATGGTGTCTTTGTAGATGATGGCTGTTCTTCCTCCCAGATTGTTGGCATGGTCCTGGTAAGTGATTTTATATCCGTCTGGGATCTCTGTGGCCATGTCTGGGGCAGATATTGGGTTGAGCCAGGTCTTGGTGAGAAAGATGATGTTGGGTGTGAGGGTGTAGATGAGGTATGAAAATTAAAGTTGTGCTGTTCCTGAATGATCTAGAATTTAGCAGTATACAAGGGACAGTAGGCTACAGTGTCAAAAGAGATGGGAATCCATTTCTTTGGAATGTAATGCCCTCACACACCCAGTTGGGTGTCATGCTTCATCATCGGGCTGCTCCTCATCTGGCCGGCGCTGCAATGCCTGACGGGCTCCCGATGAGGGGCACTTTGGCGGAGATCTTTTTCCAAATAGCCGTTTGGTGCCGTGGATGTGAGAGATTTAGTGAGTGTAGATGAATAAGTGGTGTGTGATGTTTGTGTGAGTTAAAACAGGGTTGGGAGTACCAGCAAAAATAACTTTAATTGTGGGGTCTCCTACCCTGATTAAAATAAAGAAGAAAGGCGCAATGCTAAGTTAATGTCTTAGGTGTGGCGCTCTTCCATGTGGTTGGTCAACATGTTTCTTCGCAATTCTACAAGTCTAGAGGCGATTCGTCAGGACCTAAAGTTTAAAAACTATCTACACTAAGGTGGACTGGAAAACAAAAATAAATTAATGTTTGGGATTTAAGCCACCATGACTTACTCTGTCTAATGGCTGGTAGTTCTGGTTCTACCCTAATTGGGATATACTACTGCTTCATCAAACCCCGGCAGGTCAAGATATGAGGAACTTCCCCATTTAGTTTGCGTAGTATGTAATGTGTCCAAGGACCTACCCACTGCTGCCGGGAGAACCAGAACTACCAGCCATTAGACAGAGTAAGTCATGGTGGCTTAAATCCCAAACATTAATTTATTTTTGTTTTCTAGTCCACCTTAGTGTAGATAGTTTTTAAACTTTAGGTCCTGATGAATCGCCTCTAGACTTGTAGAATTGCGAAGAAACATGTTGACCAACCACACAGAAGAGCAGAAGAGCGCCACACCTAAGACATTAACTTAGCATTGCGCCTTTCTTCTTTATTTTAATCAGAGTAGGAGACCCCACAATTAAAGTTATTTTTGCTGGTACTCCCAACCCTGTTTTAACTCACATAAACATCACACACCACTTATTCATCTACACTCACTAAATCTCTCACATCCACAGCACCAAACGGCTATTTGGAAAAAGATCTCCGCCAAAGTGCCCCTCATCGGGAGCCCGTCAGGCATTGCAGCGCCGGCCAGACGAGGAGCAGCCTGATGATGAAGCATGACACCCAACTGGGTGTGTGAGGGCATTACATTCCAAAGAAATGGATTCCCATCTCTTTTGACACTGTAGCCTACTGTCCCTTGTATACTGCTAAATTCTAGATCATTCAGGAACAGCACAACTTTAATTTTCATATTGCATTTGGGCAACTGTGCTGGACCTTATGTATAAAAGCCAGTTGTCCCTCTATTTGTGAATATTGGTGTAGATGAGGTCCCATAATTCAATGTAAGGCTTGCGTAGCGAACGTGTGTTGAGAAGGACGCATACGAGTTTGTGTTTTTGTACAGGTGGTGGCTGTGGGGTGTTTGGGGTGGGGCTGGTTGGTGGGCTGGTATGTGTGCTGTGGCAGGTGAAGTGACAGTGGGTCAGGTGAAAGGTCCTACCGTGAAGTGTTGGCTGGCGCGGTGGCAGTGTTTGTTGCAATGTCAAGGGGGTAGAGTTCAGTGATAGCGTATCTTCGGTGGCTGGAGGGCTAGGGGTTGTGGCGCTGGGAGCGGTCCTGGTGCAGATGGGCACAGGCAGGCTTGTCTTTGGCGCGCCAGTGACACGCCCACTATGCAGTCACGCTGGGGCCTGCATTAAGTAGATCCTGGGCTAGGCGGGGCTTCTGTTGGCGGGAAGAATGGTAAGTGGGAAAACCTGGGCAGGAAAACCCGGGCAACGGCGGGGTCACTGGATCAGTCTGGAACAAGCAGGAACTGTAGGCCACAGGCAAGTGGTAGGCCAGGTGTCCAGGTGCCTACTGGTGCTTCATGTGCTCTTTTTATATTTTAATTACATTATTTAATTAAAGAGTTCTATTGGTGACTTTGTTTTACATTCAAGTTAATTGGTTACTTTGTGTGTAGTTTATAGGTCTCGCATAGGCAGCGCATGCGCTGCCTCTCCGGGGCATCAAGTAATCTGTATGTTACCTGAAACTCCGGGTAATTTCTCCTGACGCTTGCCATTTGTTTAAAGTTGGCATGTCTCCTGTTAGCTGGCTTTTAAGTGGCTGTTGATCGGATACTGACTTCCGTGTAGTCCGGAAGCAGCGGCGCCTAACTACTGTTTTCCTCCGCAAAGCCGCACTACTCCTTTTGAATGCTTCCCCCTTCCGCTTCATGTTATAAGCCCTCCCCCACCCTCCTAACGCAAATGCACGTTCCCCTTCATTAGACCGCGATACTAGAAGACCGCGAGTCTGTTCTTGAAATGCCTGTGCCTGCGCTGGGAAGGCATACCACCCACGGTTTGTGATTCCCAGCTGGAAGACATACTGCCCGCAGCTTTTGGCGTGTGTGATAGAATGCGCTGCGGCGTCGCTTAATACACTTATTTTCATCCTGCTGATGACGGCGGTGGAAGACGCGCTGCTGTAAGCCATGCCGCCCGCGGCTTGTGATTCCTGTTGATGTCGCCGTGCGGGAGAGAACGTGCTGCGTTGCCACATACATGTATTTTTATCCTGCTGATGGCGGGGGACAATGCCCTATACCACACCCCCCCCACACACAGCCCGGGCCATGTCCGACACCGACCTTATCTTGCTTGCCATTTTGAAAACAACATCGCAGGGGGCTGTGCATTGCCCGATGGCTGCCTCGCTCCACCTTCTGCCCCCACAACCAAGTTCTACTGCTCCCGCAAGGACCTGCCTGCGCTTATTTGACAAGTCCAGCGGCAGGCCCTGAGGCATACCGGCTCTGTCCCTTTCCGCATCACACCCTCCTGCACCCATGTGCCCCAGAGGCATCACTGCACCCTCTGGCCGCACAGACGCCGGTGGGCCCTGGACCGGGAGGACCGCATTCCCCAGACTTGAGACCACCACTGCCACACCTGCATGCTTCCGCCCAGGAGTCGCAACGAACAGTAAGGGGGGGGATTGTGGATGGGTGCCACCTCGCGACGTGTGTCCTCTGCCTCCCGCACCCCTGCTCCCCCGCTCTCAATGCTGATGCGGCCCCTGTGTAACAAGCAACACGCGTGAGGCTCACTGCGGTCAGCCGTTTTCACCTCTCTCCCCTCAATAACTTAGCCCGAGCCAGCCTGCCTGACCCCCTGCCCCTAAACCCCCTGCCCCGCAACAATCCACATCTCTTGACCTTGCAATAGGGTGATGCAAACCCAACCCCACGATCTCCTCTTCGGGTGCTCCGGGGCCAGTGACCAGACCCGCCTGCAACAAGGCTCCCTCTGATAGCAGGGCGCTACAGCCCGCTTTCTGCAGTACGAGCAGGGCCTGTTTTACACTCACGGACACCTCAATGCTTTCCTACTCGTGATACCCTGCTGGTAAAGCAACGACTAAAAAAATCTCTCTGCCCCTACACCAACCGGGGTGTACCCAATTAAAATGGCATCCACTAATGGTGTTCTAGTCTCAAAACCTATATTAAACCCCGTCCCTAGGGCCAATCACTTTGCCTCTCGGACCCTAACACTCAAAGGCTAATGATCAAGAATGTTCAACTTTACAGCTCATAGTCTAAAACATCACAACTTTTTTGGGTTGGTTCTTTTCAACATTTCAAATCAAATCAGACAGAGAAACCAAATGGAATTTCGATTACCGGGAGAGCCAAAGCATATTCCACTTTCACCACATGCTAAATTGGTTCATGGTTGGTCATGAAGTTTAAAATTATGGCATGAAAGCAATTATCACGCAATACAGTTAAAATATAGGAAAGCCAGCAGCATTTCCTCCCCCACTCATTCCCCTATCCCCTCTATCATATCCCCTATAATTCACATAGCCAATAACTCTAACCTCACAAATGTGAGACCTATTGCATTGCAAATGCTTGTTTTTTCTTCTCTTTGCTCCTTATTTGGTGGATGCCAATTAAGGTTTATGCTTAAGGTTTATATATGTAGGTATATGTTGAAAGATGTTTACTTTAAGTGTATGTCATTTTTAATATGATTTTAATAGTTAATAATTTGTATATTGTTGTGACATTATCATTTTATAATATTCTAATTTGTGTCGTTAATTAAGTTTGTTGCATTTTTGAGTATATATAGTTTGGTAAATAATTTTTCATATTTCACTTTTGATTTATATTTTATGTATAATTCTTTAAAATATTTTGTTCGTGGTAGGTGAAATTATGGGTTGGTAAAGGCGATTATAAATGAGTTATTGGTTAAAATTAATTATTTTAATCAATATTATTGTAGTCAATATTGGTGATCCGATATTTTGGTTATTTTCTATATATTTAATGGCTTGACAATATTTTGTTTCTCAATATTTTTGTGTGTGATATGTATTTTAGATATTTTTACAGAAATATTTTTGTTACTGATATTTGTGCACTTATTGTTGAAGTACAGAGTGATGAGTTTTTGGTGAGCAATATTTTTTGGTGATATTGTGGTAGTTCGATATTGTGTCATATAACCTGAGAACATAATGCTGTGTTTTGCCCTACAAGGTATCCTACGAGCCCCCGTGTTAAACGTTCTTAAATAATAGACAAGGTTTGGTACTTGCCATGCATCTAGTTGTTTTTGACCCATTGACCACTGTTCCGGTAAACACAAGAAGAAGACTCACCCTTTATATACCTGAGATGTGCCTATCATAGTTGTTGTCGATTAGGAGTCATATGAAGCAAATGGTTTTGGTGAAATCCATATCGTCCGTGTTTTGCCAATCTAAATGATGAGGTGGATCTTTGATGTGACCAAATGAGTTATACAGTGTGTGGTACTAAGAAATACCTCAAAGGGGCCAGACCTGCTGCACCCTCCAACGTTTCTGCTTGAACTGATTAGATATTCAGATTAATTTCCCCCTTTGACCCTGACTTTGTGTAATTAATCTTCCTGTGTTTACATGTGTTTCCCTCCAATCGTTCCTACCAACCATCTCGTATTAGTCCTCCGCCTTTGACCTGAAGTTACGCTGTCCCTTTTACATGATTGGTGTAACTTTGAACTTAATAACTGTTGAGTAGGTTTCAGTGTCTGATTATTTCGGGTTGACACCTTTAGGTCTTGGTGGGTTGAGGGGGGATGCTCAACAGTTTTATTTTGTTCATCGTCTGTACTATTTTGATTCCAATTTTAACAAAACCAAAAAAGATATTTAAAAGTCTCTGGAACGTTTTGCATTGGTGGTTTTAATGCAAAGTATTGTTTTTTTGTTTTATGAGTTGATCTATGTCACATGACTTAGTGCCAAAGTTGTAAGTCCATTCACTTGCGAGGACTGAAAATGTTTCAGTGGCATATTTAACCAATGTACCTTTCACCCTCATGACCCAGGATGCTTTATATAACTTTATCAGCCATTGAATCCCACCTCTCTGTGGTATAATGCCTTTTTGTTTCAGCACCTCATATGGCAGACATCTAGACATGCTTCCTTACTATAATTATATTTGTACACTTTGCAAACTTTATCGAACTACACTAATTGGTTCTTTATTTGCTTTCCTTTGTTGGTTACATAGGATCCAGCAGGAAGTGGATGTGAAGATTGTACCACAAGATTTTACTAGAAAGGCTGTTGGTGACACATTTACTTTATCTGTGGGACATTATTTTAATGTATTTAGTCATTGGTGCAAACTTTCATGGCATCCCTTCCTGGAGGTTGGTGGTTGGAGGTTTAAAGCCTCAGAGTCTTGACTATTTCATTTTAAAATGCTGGGGCTTGCCTGGGATGAGGGACCTGTCCACAGATAGCTTGGTCAGATCTAGGAACCTCTGCACTTTCCAACTTAGCAGATATATCCAATGCTTTAGGCTGCACGTGTGTGTACTACCGCAGTGTGTCACCTATCTTCGTGGCCTTCGTTTAGCTGCACAAGTGCTTCCATGGCTTCCATGGCTTCCCCCATTGTCATCGTTGCTCAACCCATTAGAGGTTCTCCTACCATCCATGTTCGATACAGGAAGTTTACTGCTGGCCCCAGATACTAGTTGGTTGCAGCATGGAGCCCGCTTGGCAAAATAGACTATGCTGGAAATAGCTTGGTGCAGGTAGATATGCATGAATCACAAGCTTAATTTTGACTGACTGCCTCAACTTCTCATGCCCCTTAAGTTGTCCCACGCATTATCATTTGCTATGGCATCGCAAACAACACCTGTCATCTACTCTTCCCAATGACTAACTTCAGAAGAGCCATCCAAGCCTTAGTCCTTTCATAGGTGGATGGAGGCTATGCCCTGCTGGTATGCATTCACACACCCACCGGACACACATGAAATGTGTTCTCCATGCTGCAGCATGATTCATTCAGGGCCTTAATTAATTTGAAAAGATTGCACCTCTGCTGAAGGGAGGGGGTGGTCTAATGGCTAGAGCTGCTGACTTTGGAGCATGGAGAATCAGGTTTCAATGCTGGCGCTTGATCAACATGCTGTGGTTCTGGGCAAGTCACTTAGTCTCCCTCCCCCTTATAGAAGCAAAATAATGTGTAACATAGTCTGCTTCATTTGTAAAGTGCTTTAATGCCATGGAGTACTGGTGGGCAAGACAAGAAGTTAACCATGAAACCAAGCCAAGGGTGTGGCTTGCAGTGTTCTTCTCAGGACATGGTGGAGTAGTCTGTCTGACAAACTATTGGTTTGCCTAGTTAAAGTCGGTCAGACCGCCGTGTTACCGCCGGTGGTGCCCTTGCTGGCTCTGCCATAGGAAACCATATATTGATGGCCCCACAAACTTGGAGCCGTCTGTATAAGCACATCCCATCATACTGCACTACCCTGCAAAGCCTGGACCGTAGCAGGTCAAAGGTTCGAATCCACAGAGTTTTCATTTTTAGACTATATTAGTTGAAATATTACTTAGAAATAACTGTTGCTTGTTTCTGTGAACGTTTTTGGGACAGCCTCCTTTCAAGTTTTTTCTAATCCACCAGTAATAGTGGAGGGCTCTGCACTCAAACAAACACTTATTACACTACACACATCTCACTCTAGATAGCGTTGTAGGTTCATCCTGCTTAGATCTTCAGACCCCTCAAAGATGTGGTACCATTTTACTGTTGTCAGAATATTGACTGACATTAATATCTTATCATATCCATACCAAATCTTGTCATAAATATCATCCCACATATCATTTACGGATATATCTAGCCACTGGAGTTTATAATAGAAAATCTAAACCCATATGATTAGGTTTTTAAAAGATATATTTAGGACACATTATTTATGCCAGTTGGTATTTCTGTATACAATAATCTGACATGCAGCTCTAGACCTGCTGGCAAAATTACCCAAGCCAAAGGTGGCCTAAAATTCTTCTAACAACAGTTGATAAGCGTTGGAGCAGAGGCAACAGTGGCGTGACTGTAATTTACTTAATACCTTAATTCGTATAAACAACACATCCTTTCCAGGTCCTATCCTGGAATACTAATGAGGACTGTGATCGTGGGAAACACACAGTAGTCCTCTCTGTTTTTTACATAGGCAAATTAACTGCAGATACAGTCTGCTACAAGAGACCTACCTTAATGAGGCTGAAAATAGCAGGAAAAAATCTAACTTAAAGGCAAAATGGTATTCAGTGCTTTCACAGCTAAGCGAAGACAACAGCTATTCTAACACACATCTGAGTATAGTTTGTATTTGTAATAATATGATTCCTGTGTTTTATTCATGTACGATTTTAATTCCATTCTGTGTTGCATCAACACCACTGCGTTCTAGCTTCAGCCAGAGTTCCAGGAGCACTATTAATAATTAGCTGTAAGTTACACATACTGAATCAAAGAGGATAAGCATGAGAGGGAGAAGACAATATATAGAAAAGCTACGGGAATACATAAGGACCTTACAAAGCAACTTTTAATGTTGATCTCTTGGGAGAAAAAGAAGTAACAGGCTAAAGGAACTAGATCAATTACAATATTGATGGAACAATATTAGTCCATATAATTTCATAGTCTATAAATTAATGTGTTTTTGTAGTGTCCTTGATTGATAAAAACTGAAGTCCAAACAAAACAATGTTCTGAATTGCAATATTTTTGCTCCCAGAGCCGACATGTGTTTCGAGAAAGAACTCTTTCCCAAGGCTTAAAATAAATGTAACAGCATGTTTTCTTTCTCAATGGTTTTCGGGTCAATTATTCCCAGTGGTTGTCCCAACAATGGTGCCAGCAAATCCAATTGGATGGCAGCACAGCCTAACCCTATACAATGGCGTTATCGTTCGAACGATAAACCACTAGGAATAATGCACACGTAAGCCATTATCTCACTTTGAATTAGAAAGTATCACAATCAAATACTAAGAAAATGTAATGCTAATGTTTAGATTTGGACGGCTGAGAAACTGCAGTAAATGAATTTCATTCAAGCAAGTGACATATTCCCTTGACACTAATTTTAAGCCTTGAGAAAGAGGTCTTCATCAGCTGTAGAAATAAAGATATTGCATTTCAGAAAAACATATTTTTTGGCTTTAAGTACTCATCAATAATGAAGACTACGAAAACACATTGATTTATGGTGGATTTATGGACTATGAACTGATATGGGCGATATTGATCCAACAATATTTTAATTGCTAAAAAGAGATGGTCTTGCGGACCGCCATTTCTTCAGTTTGTTGATAACATGACAGTGAGAACTGGTAGTGGAGGATCTGGTGCTGGGCTATGTACTCTAGTCCCCAACATTCATCAGTTAGATCAACAATTTGTTGCACTTGGAAACACTTTTACAGCAGACCTACTATAAGCAATACTCCCTGAGAAGTTCAAGCCTCACGAAAATGTCATTTTAACAGCGATATGAAATTTAGTTGTAAGTACATTGTAAAGCTGGCTGCAAATTCTATGAAAATGAAAATAGTCCCAACATTCTGCTGTAATTAAGCGGGGCAAAATGTTTGGTAAAATGTATGAAAAAGTTAATAGATCAGCATGTAATAAATGTATTGCTTTGATTTCTGTAGATTCACACAGATTAGAGGATTGAGATTCACAGAACCTTGAGTGCACCAGAAAATTTGATCAAATTGTAGATTTACAGGACTACTCATATTCCAACATAAAAATATTGGAAATGTGAACATTTTCCTTTTTTTCTTCATAGTGGAAAATCCTCAGGAGAAATCATTTCTCCAAGACAGCAAAAAAAATATTAGAGTCACACTTTTCTTTCCCATCCTAAAATGCATTTTCCCCTGCTCTTTGCAGGAGTACTTTTTCAGTGTCAGAAATAACCTTCAAAATATTTGATGATACCCAAAAGCCAGTGCTTAACTTGCAAAAAGATATAAGTGCCAGGGTTCTCGCAAGGAGGCCACTGCAGCTTGCAGCACACAATTGCTGCCCGCCATGCGCCTAATGATAATTGATTAACACAAACGCGCACACAATGGCAATGCCTGATTGCGAATGCCTGTAAGGTCATCCGGATCATAGTATGAAAAATTCTACAAAGTAGTCTGGTGCTCTCCAGGCAATAATCCTCCTGCCACCTTGGAGAAGACACACTCTAGAAAGAGGCTTCTCTATAGAGATACACATAGATTCACAAATGCAGAGGCACACAAAAGGCAGTCCATACTGTTTAAAAGGCAATAACCATATTAGTAATCACAAAAAGTCCATTCCAAGTTCTCTTTTCTTTTTATTTTCTGATTTCCTTCTTCTTGATGTAGTACAAAAACACTAGCAGCCGACATGTGTTTCGTCCTATGGACTTTTTCAAGGCTGCAAACAATTTATGAATATTTAGAATCACATTGATTCAATATATGCTTAACCGAAAAACAAAAGTTACGCCCAAAGGTGGACGGTAACGTGTGCAACCAACACCATCATCACAGACGTGCGCCTCTAAAAGAGATCTAGATCTCGGTAAAAGACAAACATGAAGAAACCTGTCACCCGATGTATGGTGTTGCAGGAGCGAATGAAGGGTGTGCTCCCCAAAATCAAAATTCAAGGCAAGGAAGGAAGGAGGGGAATTAGAAAAAGGGCAGATCCCGTGTACTTATTTGTGAACATTAAAAAATGACTCGATGCGATGGATGTCTCACCCTCATGCTAGCAGACATGCAGGGTGAGTCAAAACTACTCATGGGAACTGTTTCTTACCCAAACAAAATATATGGAAGACAGACCAGCAGGTCTGGACATAATAGGCTGGCGGTTTCAACGAATAACGGGCTCCGTATGCGAAGAGCTCACAAAGAATGGGTAAGGCAGACGATGTGAGAAAGAGACAAGAATTACATGTGGTAAGATGGAGAGCACCAATCTTTGCTAAATAGTAACACGCACAAGACCATTAGAGATGCCACTACTTTCGTTGGCCCGAGATAGGCAGTGTCTAGGGGAAGTCCCTAATTCCCCACGGCATAGAGTCAAGTACTCACGCTGCAAAAACAGAACCATCCCCACTGAAGGGCATGCCGTAATGTCCTTCTACCCACTTATGCAAGTATACATAGTATGACTAACCTGTGTAGCCCCTACTTGAGGCAGGACTATACACCATCTATCCTGCAGGAGAATCCATATAACTAAATAAGTAAGAACAGCACTACAGCATAGTGCACTCGGAAATGGTGTGGGACCACAAGGTAAGTCGAAGTAGTAGTCTGAAAGTGCGATCAAAGTATTGGCCCTAGTACGCCTGCATAGGAGAAATATAACAGAGAAAGAGCATGCCAATTACTAGGCAGCCCAAGGCCAAAACCTCACTAGGGGTGAATACATAGAACATGACAAACCTGTGTGCGTTCACCAGAGCCCAGGAGGTCCCTCCGTATAAGCAAATAATGAACACTGCGGGCTCGTTTCACCCGGCATGCAGATAATCCAACTTGGCCCTGGGAATAACAAATAGAGAGCATGCCAATTAATAGGCAGCCCGAGGCCAATCCCTACTGGTGGCATAGAAATAGAACATACACAGACCTGTGCGTGTTCACCAGAGCCCAGGAGGTCCTTCCATATACAACGATAGTGAGCAATGTAGGCTCGTTTCCCCTGGCATACAAATAATATAACGTTGCTCTGGGAAGAGCGAAAAGGGGTAATCACAGACGCTGTCAGCCCGTGAGGTATCACGGCATATGACCGGTGCATGGCCTTGATAAGCCTGAATGGGGGAATATAAAAAAAGCATAATATCGGGACATTGCATATTGGCAATTTCGCATTAACACTGCCAGCGGCCGACAAGCCCAGCAATTGGTGAGCAGGCGATCCGTAAACTCACCTGTGACGCCAAAGTTGAGGGATCAAAACGTGCGCGTAGGCCGGTGAGCACCGAATGCTCATACCGCCCGGCTTAAATCAGAAGGCATTGTGAAAGGGGACAGAGAGGTAGGACTAGAAAACTGTGGGACCTGCTAAGCTAGTAATGATGGGCGCCATCTTGAAGTGAAGTCAAATCAGGCAAACCCACAGTGTGGGAACATGCGGTGGAGACTGCAAGGACAATATCCAATTGGTACATTGAAAAATTGTTAACAACAGTAAAACGCTTGAAGTATATTTCACAGTAAAGGAAGCATATTTATAAAGAAAGGGGAGACCTGCTCATCAAGGTGAGATGGGCGCCATCTTAAGTTGTAAACCTGCATAGTAATATATACAGTGACGATTATACAGGATTTTACACCGGTAAATTAAGAGAAGTAGTGCAGCGAGCACGCCTGGTGTACACATTATAAGGTCTCCTGACGCCTCCTCAAGTGTGATCAACAGTTCTGTACAGCGTGGAGTGCACATATATAGAGAGAGGGGAGAATTCATAAATGCACTGAAATAGTAGACATCAGACCAGCTATAGATACCACCACATTACACAGTCAGTGTTGAAAAACAGGCGGATGCTGTATAACCACATCATCACCCAACTAGTGATAATCACCATTATCATTGTTTGTGGCATAAACTAACAGGAGTATACACAGCATTCGTACAAACACAGCAAACCAAGACGTTGAGAGGGAGAGCAGCCAGAGAAACCCGCATAGTGGGACATGCAGTGAAGTATATAGGGGATTGTAAACCGGTGCATGCTAGAGAGGTAGTACAGTGAGCACACCTGGTATACCCATAATAGGGTCTCATGACGTCTCCTAAAGTGTGATCAACAGTTTTGCACAGCGTAGAGTGCACATATATGCATTGGCATAACAGACACTGTACCAGCTATGGGTACAACCATTTTACATAGTAAGTGTCGTGAAACAGGGGGGATGCTGTATACCCACATCATCATCCAACTAGTGAGAATCCCCCTTATCATTGTTTGTGGCATAGACTAGTCACCAGGAGTATATACAGCATATGTTAAAACACAGCAAACCAAGATGTTAAAAGGGAGAGGAGCCAGACACAGTTGGGCTAGCCAATTGTAATCCATATGTGCCCCCAATTATCTTACTTCTTTAAAGGAACATTACAGCTCTTTAACAGTTTGTTGGGGGGAGACACAGACAGTTAATATATATGACTATGTATATAAGCACTGTGAGCATGTGTGTGCAATATCGCAGACAGGCATTACATTAAAAGAGAAAGTTGTAAAGTTCCCTATCTAAGTTGAGCACCATGTCAACTGCTCTCAGTTTGATCAACCACCTACTTTCCAGTTGTCTAAGTAACAGTGTTTTGTCGCCCCCACGATTTATGGGGCTTGACATATCCATACCATGGAAAGAGATTTTAAGATGTTCTTCCAACCCGTGTGCATTATTATAATGCACAGCTAACGGATAATCTGTGTTGTTATTTTTGATTGCACGCACATGCTCCTGGATGCGTTCCTTTAGAGGTCTTATTGTGCTCCCTATATAAAGAAGACCGCATGTACAGACAATACAGTACACCACATACTTTGAGTTACAATTCATGAACCTCGTGATTTTGTAGGTTTTCCGTGTTTTGTACTGAAATTCAGTGATTCTTTGATGGCCAAGCAGCATACATTGCAGTGCCCACATTTGTGGAATCCCGGTGGTAGGCTAGGTAACCAGGTGGTAGTTACAGTGGGTCTCAGGTAGCTATGGCAGAGGGTCTGTCTGATGGTTCTACCCCTACTTTGTACAATGTTAGGTTTATCGGTGATCACCTTGCTAAGTGTCCCATCCATTTGCAGAATGCACCAATGTTTGGACATGATCTTGTGTAGGTCGGCACTGGCCGCGCTATATGGAATAACCATGGCAGGATTTTTCTTTCTAGCTGTAGTATTGGATTTCTTGCTGGCTGATCTGTTGCGTAGCAAATCTATGCGTTGTACCTTTTTAATTCTGGTTTTCGCTTGCTCAAGTACCTGTGTTGGGTAGCCCCTATTTGCAAATCTGTTTTCCAGCTTCCTAAGTTCCTGTTGGAAGCATGAATCCGAACTGCAATTCCGCCGAGCTCTAATCATTTCTCCAAAGGGAATTGCCTTTATTTGTGCTTGCGGATGCGCACTGGAGGCATGCAGAACGGAATTACAAGCCGTTTGTTTCCTAAATAGCTTGGATCTAACGTGTTGCCCCTCCACAAATAGGGTGGTATCCAAATAGTCAATGCCTTCATTGCTGCAGTGATGTGTAAACTGGATGTTAAAGCTGTTCTCATTCAAGAACAGTACAAACTCCTTAAGTGTGGCAGCATCTCCTGACCAGAACATCAACACATCATCTATGTATCGTACCCATAGAATGATGTGATCAGTGAAGGTGGAAGGGCAGAGTGTCCAGACATGAACTTTTTCATACAGTCCCATGTACAAATTAGCGACGGACGGAGAAAATTTTGCTCCTGTGCCCACCCTCGTGTTTGCCGACACCAGTCACCATTGTGTATGAAGAAATTATTATCCAGTACCAGTTTGATCATGGCCTTGAGCATGTTATGTTATGTTATGTTATGTTATGTTATGTTAATTAATTTTATAAGGCGTGCAGCTACCCTAGAGGGTTTCCCGGCGCCAGCCTGAGAGGAACAAATGAGAGAGCAGAGGATTATTGATTGAACAGCCAAGTTTTCAAACATTTGCGAAAGTTTCCGTTGACAGTTTCATTACGGAGAGACATGTGGAGAGAGTTCCACAGGGAGGGACCTAGATAAGCAAAGGATCGACCGCCCATCCGCGACAATCTGATTCTAGGGACCAAAAATTTCACAAGAGTAGTGGAACGGAGAGGGCGTGAGGGCAAGTAAGGGTGAACTAAGGCTAGCAAGTACTGAGGGGCCAGGCCAGTTTTGATCTTAAACATATAGCTCAAGGCTTTGAATTTAATATGATTCTCTACCTTGAGCCAGTGCAGATCACAAAGAAAACCAGAGATAGAAGCAGCTCCGGGAGCCTGGCAGAGCAGTCTGGCAGAGGCATTCTGCACCACCTGCAGTTTACGTGTCACATCCTTATTTGCCCCCAGATACAGAATGTTACCATAGTCCAGTCTAGAAGTGACAAGAGCCTGGACTACGGTTCTCTGGGTGGAACGGGGCAGCATCCAAAGGATTTTCTTTAGCCATTTAGGGATGGTGAAGCAAGTTGAGGCCACCTTCCCGGCTTGTTGTTTCATAGATAATAGATCATCAATGATGAAGCCTAGATTGCGGACTTGGTGGGTGGGCTGGGGTAGAGCGCCCATTTCAGAAGCATAGCGTTATGTTCTACCAATGTCGTGCTTCTGGTGTCCAGAAAGTGCTGGATAGCCTTCAAACCCTTGGATTTGGGGATACATGTATACAGAGAAATGACATCTAGTGTTACTAAGAGATGTCCCTCTGACCATTCAAGTCCTCGACCTTGCCTAGCAGGTCTTTCGTGTCCCTTAGATATGAGGGCAGGTTGTGCACCAGAGGCTGCAAAAATATGTTGATGTACTCAGAAAGTCTTTCCGTAGGAGACCCAATACCGGAAATGATGGGTCTACCTGGTAGGGAAGCCCCACTTTTATGTACCTTGGGTAGAACATAGATACATGGGGCTGTGGCAGTGGGATTGAATAAATATCTGCATTCTGCGTCGGCCACCAAACCCTGGTCTTTCCAATGTTTTAATTTCGTCTCTATGAGAGTGGTGGTGCCCCCCAATGGATTGTGTGTTGTTTTCTCACATGATAGGGCATCAGAAAGCTGCCAATCGATTTCCTGTATATAGTCATTCCTACTCATTACGACTACATTCCCCCCTTTTTTGGCCTCTTTTATGACGATTTCACTGTAGTTAGCCAGAGTTTGTAATGCCTATCTTTCGCCCTTGCTAATAATATGTCTGACGTTTTTTTGTCCTGTGTAGTAGTCGTCCTCTAGCCTGTATAGTTCTTTCGTCCCAGTCTGATAAAAAATGTCAATAACATTAACCACAGCCAGGTTTGGAGTGAATCTGGACCGTTGTTTAAGCCCACTGTTAGCATCTATGTTTGTGTCAATGTCTGAGTCCTGCAGGATCTGTATGACCGTTGGTGTGTCTGTATCCCTCTGTTCCACGCATAGCAATAATTGCACATCCCGTATGTCCTTGACTGTCATGCTACAATCAGTTCCCACTCTGGTTCTTGGGGTATCACTAGTAATCTTGTAAGAAAAAAACTTTTTTAGTTTGAGTGTTCTTATAAATTTGAAAAGACCAATATGTAACTCGGTAAAGTCAGGAAGAGACGCTGGACAGAAACCAAGATCCTTGATTAGAATTTTTATTTCATTGTCGTTCAAAACATACTCTGAAAGATTGATGACAGAAACGTTATCCATAGATTTATCAGATGAGCCTACAAAGTCGCTATTGACTAGTTCTGTAAGGTCCGTGTGACCGATCTCGTTGTCATTCTCTCCTGTTTTTTTGTCCTCCCCTGTTTTCTTGTTTTGCCCCTTCTTGTCTTCTTTGGTTTTGCTCCTGTCTTTTTGAATACTGTCTCGTGCCCTTGCGGAACCTCTCCATTTCCAATAAAAAAGAAGAGGATTGCCCTGTGTTTGCGCAAGTTGAGGGCCCAACAGACGTAGAGGATTCCTCACTAGTGTAGCTGGTTATGCTCGAAATATCCGTCTCACTGGATGAGGCAATGGCCCCTGGTCCATTAACTGGACCCTCCACAGTGTCTTTCCTGTTGTTTATTCTTATGTTGTCAAACTTGCTAGCATAAGTGAAGACCCTACCACTCTTGTAATCATTATCTTCACGCTTAAGCTTGCACATCTTTTTATCCTTGATGTACATCTGATGGTTATGTAGTACATCTTTGAGTATTTTATAACTTTTTTCAGCCACTTAATGTTAAAGCTGTTATCATTTAAGAACAGTACAAACTGCTTAATGTGGCAGCAACGCCTGACCAGAACATCAACACATCATTTATGTATCGTACCCATAGAATGATGTGATCAGTGAAGGTGGAAGGGCAGAGTGTCCAGACATGGACTCTTTCATACAGTCCCATGTACAAATTAGCGAAGGACTGAGAAACTTTGCTCCCATGACCACCCCTGTGTTTGCCGATACCAGCCAGCATTGTGCATGAAGAAATTATTATCCAGTACCAGTGTGATCATGTCCTTGAGCATAGCATTATGTTCTACCAATGTCGCGCTTCTGGTGTCCAGTAAGTGCTGGGTAGCCTCCAAACCCTTGGATTTGGGGATACATGTATACAGAGATATGATGTCTAGTGTTACTAATAGATGTCCCTCTGACCACTCAAAGTCCTTGAACTTACCTAGCAGGTCTTTCATGTCCGCTGGCAGTGTTAATGCGAAATTGCCAATATGCAATGTCCCGATATTATGCTTTTTTTATATTCCCCCTTTCAGGCTTATCAAGGCCATGCACCGGTCATATGCCGTGGTACCTCACGGCTGACAGCGACTGTGATTACCCCTTTTCTCTCTTTCCAGAGCCAAGTTGCATTATTTG
Organism: Calotriton arnoldi; assembly: GCA_963921515.1. Classification (NCBI taxonomy): domain Eukaryota; kingdom Metazoa; phylum Chordata; class Amphibia; order Caudata; family Salamandridae; genus Calotriton; species Calotriton arnoldi. The sequence goes on from CAWUFW010013321.1 coordinate 208,350, forward strand.
TATGCCGGGGGAAACAAGCCTACATTGCTGACTATCGTTGTATATGGAAGGACCTCCTGGGCTCTGGTGAACGCGCACAGGTCTGTGTATGTTCTATTTCTATGCCATCAGTAGGGATTGGCCTCAGGCTGCCTATTAATTGGCATGCTCTCTCTTTGTTATTCCCAGGGCCAAGTTGGATTATCTGCATGCCGGGTGAAACGAGCCCGCAGTGTTCATTATTTGCTTATACGGAGGGACCTCCTGGGCTCTGGTGAACGCACACAGGTTTGTCATGTTCTATGTATTCACCCCTGGTGAGGTTTCGGCCTTGGGCTGCCTAGTAATTGGCATGCTCTTTCTCTGTTATATTTCCCCTATGCAGGCGTACTAGGGCCAGTACTTTGACCGCACTTTCAGACTACTACTTCAACTTACCTTGTGGTCCCACACCATTTCCGACTATGCTGTAGTGCTGTTCTTACTAATTTAGTTACATGGATGCTCCTGCAGGATAGACGGTGTATAGTCCTGCCTCAAGTAGGGGGTACACAGGTTAGTCATACTATGTCTTCTTGTATAAGTGGGTAGAAGGACATTACGGCATGCCCTTCAGTGGGGATGGTTCTGTTTTTGCAGCGTGAGTACTTGACTCTATGCCGTGGGGAATTAGGGACTCCCCTAGACACTGCTTATCTCGGGCCAACGAAAGTAGTGGCATCTCTAATGGCCTTGTGCGTGTTACTATTTAGCAAAGATGGGTACTCTCCATCTTACCACATGTAATTCTTGTCTCTTTCTCACATTGTCTGCCTTACAAATTCTTTGTGAGCTCTTCGCATACAGAGCCCGTTATTCATTGAAACCGCCGGCCTATTATGTCCAGACCTGCTGGTTTGTCTTCCATATATTTTGTTTGGGTAAGAAACAGTTCCCATGAGTAGTTCTGACTCACCCTGCATGTCTGCTAGCATGATGGTGAGACATCCATCGCATTGAGTCATTTTTTAATGTTCAAAAATAAGTACACAGGATCTGCCCTTCTTCCAATTCTCCTCCTTCCTTCCTTGCCTTGAATTTTGATTTTGGGGAGCACACCCTTACTTCGCACCTGCAACACCATACATCGGGTGACTGGTTTATTCATGTTTGTCTTTTACCGAGATCTAGATCTAGGCGCACGTCTGTGATGACGGTGTTGGTTGCACAAGTTACCGTCCACCTTTGGGCGTAACTTTTGTTTTTAAGTTAAGCATATATTGAATCGATGCGATTCTAAATATTCATAAATTGTTTGCAGCCTTGAAAAAGTCCATAGGACGTAACACATGTCGGCTGCTAGTGTTTTTGTACTACATCAAGAAGAAGGAAATCAGAAAATAAAAAGAAAAGAACTTGGAATGGACTTTTTGTGATAACTAATATGGTTATTGCCTTTTAAACAGTATGGACTGCCTTTTGTGTGCCTCTGCATTTGTGAATCTATGTGTATCTCTATAGAGAAGCCTCTTTCTAGAGTGTGTCTTCTCCAAGGTGGCAGGAGGATTATTGCCTGGAGAGCACCAGACTACTTTGCAGAATTTTTCATACTATGATCCGGATGACCTTACAGGCATTCGCAATCAGGCATTGCCATTGTGTGCGCGTTTGTGTTAATCAATTATCATTAGGCGCATGGCGGGAGAAATTGTGTGATGCAAGCTGCAGTGGCCTCCTTGCGAGAACCCTGGCACTTATATCTTTTTGCAAATTAAGCACTGGCTTTTGGGTATCATCAAATATTTTGCAGGTTATTTCTGACACTGAAAAAGTACTCCTGCAAAGAGCAGGGGTAAATGCATTTTAGGATGGGAAAGAAAAGTGTGACTCTAATATTTTATTTGATGTCTTGGAGAAATGATTTCTCCTGAGGATTTTCCCCTATGAAGAAAAAAAGGAAAATGTTCCTTGCGAGGACCCTTATTGCCTTTTAAACAGTATGGACTGCCTTTGTGTGCCTCGGCATTTGTGTATGTACATGCTGCCAATGATAGTAACAACACAACTACTAAACATTACACTCCTACAAGTGTGACAATTCTGACTCTTTCAGGCCCCCAAAGCTATAAAAATGGCTTGGGTGGCAGCTAATAGTCATTTTAAATGTATACTGAATTAATAATTAACTGTTGCTCTTTGTCATCTCTAAATTAGCCAGACAGCGCAACCTTGTGGCAGACTGTCACAAGTGCCGGTGTTGACAATTAAGTGCTGGTGCTCACCCCCTTGGTAGCTTGACAGGCTTATCTCAGAGGCAGTGTGTAAAGCATTTGCACATAACCAACAGTAATACAGTGAAACACTACAAAAGGACACCACACCAGTTTAGAAAAATATCCAGTATTTATCAGTGTAAAACAAGCCCAAAACGATAAAAATCCACCATACAATAATCAAGATATGCACTTTGCAAGAATAACCTTAAAAATGCAGTTCCTTGAAGTGGGTAGCTCCGTCCAGTGCTACCATGGCAGATCAGGCCCATTCAGGTGCAAGTAAATCTTCTCGCACTACTCTAAATGCAGCCCAGGTCTATTCAACCCAGCCCTGACTCATCCAGGAGAGGCAGGACACACCTCAACCCCCCAGTGGCTGTCTGAAGAGAATGCACATCCCCAGCCCCTGTCACTCCAAAGCCAGTCAATCCACAACCCAGCAGAGGCACATAGGATGGCTAAGCAAGAAAATACCCACTTTCTAAAAGTGGTATTTTCAAACACACAACATAAAAATCATATTTAGTAAATGATGCATTTTTACATTCTGAGTTCAGGAATATTAAACTCCATTTCGCTATCTTGTCCCAGTGGGAAGTTATACTTGTGAGATGTTACAATGTATCTCCCGTTCTATCCTATGGGACAGATAGCCTTTCAATAGTGAAAAACAAATTACACTGTATTTCACTACCAGGACATGTCACACATACCAGTGCATGTCCTACCTTTCACATACATTGCAGCCTGCCCATAGGGGGACCTTGGGCCTACCTTAGGGGTGACTTACATGTAATAAAAGGGAAGGTTAGGGCTTGGCAAGTGGGTGCACTTGCCAAGTCGACATGGCAGTAAAAACTGCTTGCAGACACTGCAGTGGCAGGTCAGAGATACCTTTACAGGACTACTTCTGTGGGTGGCACAATCAGTGCTGCAGGCCCACAAGTAGCATTTGATTTACATGCCCTGGCACTCCCAGTGCACCTTACTAGGGTCTTACCAGTAAATCAAACATGCCAATCATGGAAACACCAATCCATAACATAATTTACAGTAGGAGCGCTTGCACTTTAACACTGAACAGCGGTGAAAAAGTGCGCAGAGGCACTAAACCAGCAAAAACAGAGTCAAAACCAGGAGGTCAGAAAGCAAAAAGACAGGGGAAACATGCCAAAAGTTGCCAGGTCTAACATGGCATCATTAATAGCATGACTAAACGAAATATTGCACTGAATCATTTCTAAAGGAAATTGAAGATTTCTGTGATAAGTACATTCTTACTGATTATTTTTCCCTGTTAATATTATTTAATACACATTAAACGATATGATGTGCCGTTTATGTACAATAAGAATGTATACATAATGACATTTCAGTGATAACATAAATTTGGACTTGGATAGATCTAATCCCATGACCAAGAAGAGGGAGATGTATGTTTGTTTAATATACGTCATCAAGACTAAACCACCTTGAGATGTCTAGGGTTTGAGCTGAAGTAGAAAATACCTGAACTGGGTTACATTTTAAGTATTTGTGGCAACAAACTGTGACAAAATGTGGATAGCTGGCTAGGCGAGAAGGTGGAAAATACTATTGCTCCCACTGACTGGTCATATTACGTCTAGCTAAACACTTCACTGTACTTCACAGTATGGTACCCATACCCACTCCAACAAGGTACTGTAAAATACTAACACAATGGCTTCAAGCTTCCTCTCAAATGGATGCAAACAGAACATGTGGGCTGTGAGACTAGCTCAGCTGTCACAGATTTAGATGGGTAGAAATTTCTCTTGAAGCCTTTTTCTGCCCCGGACTCCACCAGCAGAGAGTGATTTCCTTGTAAGAACCCTAGCTGAGGTTTTCAATGGATATGTACCAAAAAGCATACAGGCTAAATCTACAACATGAGGCAACTATATCGCTCATTAGTCATATTGGCATATGCTCTTGTAAATAGAACACATGCACATACATGTTGCTGAATATGTAGGAAGGTGTATGCCGATGAGGCTTCGAGAGGGTCAGAAAGAGGCATAAAAGAGGAAAAACTGAAGGTCAGGGAAACCCAGCTCTAGTAGTGGGTCATGGGACTCAGGCTATGCACAGATATGAATCAGAACTCTCACAAGATTTCTTACATGCATATTAAATGCTGTCTGCTAGAAATGGGGGTCTCTAGTTGGCAGAGGTAGGTACCTTTGTCCAAATAGAGACCCCTGCTGCTAGTCAGGGTAAGGGGGATACACTTCTAAAATAACCCCTGCTCACCCCTTTGGTAGCTTGGCACGAGCAGACAGGCTTATCTCAGAGGCAGTGTGTAAAGCATATGTGAACACATACAGTAATACAGTGAAAACACTACAAATGGACACCATACCAGTTTAGAAAAATAAATAATCTTTATCTAAACCAGATAGGACAAAAATCCACAATACAGTAATAAAAATATGACTTTCAAATGGTAGAAATAGTTCAATTGAAAGCAAATTGCATGTGGGACACTTTTCACACAACGTACCTTGGATGCGTCGCGCACATACACAAAAAGGGTCGCAGGGAAGGTGATGTGTCGGTTCCTTACACTCAGGGAAGGTGATGTGTCGGTTCCTTGCTGCGGGGCAGGTGATGCGTCAGTTCCTTACTGCTGCGCAGGGGAGGTGATGCATCGGTTCCTTACCGGAGAGGAGGTGATGCGTCGGTTTCTTACTGCGTGGGGAGGTGAAGCGTTGGTTTCTTACTGCGTCCCCCAACGATGCAACAGACTTGGCGCCTCGATGCGATGATCCGGGACAATGCGTTGTTTCTTGCAGCCGCACAGCAGAGCTTGCATCACAATCGGTGCGGTGATCTCGGACTTCGGAGATCTGTGCACTCGATGCGGCGTGCGTCGATTTCTCGAGCCGCTGGCAGGCACTGCGTCGATTTCTTTGGCGATGCTTCAGAATCGGGTGCGGATGCATCACGCTTCTTGAAATTGTGTTACTTTTCCAGCTACCAGCGGCAAACAGCCTCCAGAGGTCCAAAAAAAACAGCAGGCACCTCTTAGCAGGTCAGAACTCCCAGCAAGGAAGTTCAGGGGAGCTGGGGGTGAAGTCTTTGTGTCCCCGAGACTTCAGGGCAGGAGGCAAACGCAGTTTCAAGCCCTTGGAGATCTTCCTCAAGCAGGGGACACAGCAAAGTCCTTTTCCCTTTCCTTGGCAGAAAGTAGCCACTGCAGGCCAACCCCAGACAGCAAACAGCACAGGGGCAGTATTCCTCCTCAGTTTCTCCAGCTCTTCTCCTTGGCAAAGGTTCCTCTTGATTTCTCAGAAGTGATCTAAAAGTCTGGGGTCTGGGCCCCTCTTTTTAAACAGTGAATCTCTTTGTTCTCTCCTGGCCCAGGGCTCTGAGCACAGTCCAAACCAGTTCTGGGGGGCACTTTTCAAGTGCACAACAACCTCCATTGTCAGTGTGAGCCCTGGCTCCAGACACACCACGGGGGCGGAGCCATCATTGTTCAAGGCAGGCACAGCCCTATTCAGGTGCAGGTGCTACTCCTCCTAACACTCAAATGCAGACCAGGCATATTCAGCCTAGTGCTGAATCATCCAGTCTCTCTGGAGCCACTGCCACTCCAAAGCCTGACAGCCAATACACATCTTAGCAGAGGCACACTGGAAGGCTAAGCAAGAAAATACCTACTTTCTAAAAGTGGTATTTTCAAACGCAGAATGTAAAAATCACCCTCATTAAAGGATGCATTTTAACATTCTGAGTTCAGGCATACTAAACTTTTTTTTCCTACCTTGTTCCCAGGGGTAGTTGTGTTTATAAGATGTTATAAGCAAACTCCCCATTCTATCCTATAGGAATAGGTAGCCTTGCAACAGTGAAAAACGAAATTGGCAGTATTTCACTATCAGGACATGCCACACACACCAGGGCATGTTCTACCTTTCACATACACTGCACCTGCCCACAGGTGTACCTTGGGCCTACCTTAGGGGTGACTAACATGTAAGAAAAGGGAAGGTTAGGGACTGGCAAGTGTGTGCACTTGCCAAGTCGACATGGCAGTATCAGACTGCACACAGGCTCTGCAATGGCAGGCCTGAGTTACATTTACAGGCTGCTTATGTGGGTGGCACAATCAGTGCTGCAGGCCCACTAGCAGCATTTGATTTACAGGCCCTGGGCACACACAGTGCTCTGTACTAGGGACTGCCTAGTAAATCAAATCAGCCAATTATGGAAACACCAATCCATATATACAATTTACAGGGGGAGCCTATGCACTTTAGTGCTGATCAGCAGTGGTAAAGTGCCCAGAGTCACAAAACCAACAAAAACAGGTCAGAAACAGAAGGCCACAAAGCAAAAGATCTGGGGATAAACCAGCTGTAAAAGCCATGTCTAACACTGTCCTAATGACAGAAACCTGACACTGCACCACTAGAACAAACATCTTTGGCATCTTAGGTCTATCAGGACACCTCTCTGCATACACCGATCTGCCTCACAAGACACGTGATGGCCTGTCAGTCATCCGCAAGTAACTGTGGCCATGCATTCTCAAAGATCAGTCCTTGATGAAGTATTTGGAACTCTTCCCATTCTGCTTCCCACTATCTGCACCCCTGGCATTCATACATTTCCAGTTCATCTACAGAAACCCTGGACTCTGCTCCACCCACATCACGGCAATCCCTGACCACTTCTCCTCGCCTCAAACATCTCTAGAGCAACAACATTATTCTTGTAGTTTAAGACATTTTGAAGTACGTGATCCTCACCCCCATGAAAGAATCTCCCATCAGCCTCTTGAACACAACTGACAAAAAACAACACACATAACTCCAGATCCTCATCCAGACAACCCTCTTGACCTGGTCCTCACTTTAATGCCCATCCTCAACACCTGGCATCCACTCCTACTCCTGGAGAAGACAGGCCACACCACCACTCTCGGCCTTTCTCACATCAGGCTACAGCACTGTAACAAGGCAAAGCCCTCTTTCCATATGGCAGCCATAAACGTCAATTCCCCAAAATGGCAGGGGTAGCAGAGGTGACATCACACGCCATTTAACCTTTACTTTTACTCATACACGCATGCTTTCACATGCACACACATTTACTCATACACACATTCGTTCTCACATAAACACACACTCGCCCACAAACGTGCACCCAACATACATGTAAAATAATTTTTTATTTACCTCTGCTGCCAAAGAGGGTCATATTACAGCAAATTGTAATCCATTCTTTATTACACTAGTTGTGAATAATAGAATATTACTCACTTTTAGTTTAATGAAGAATTGACAAAAAAAAGGAAAGTGGAGCTGCCCTTATGTGTCTGGCACTGATTTTGCCACCTCTGAGGCCAGGGGTCTCAAAGGCAGTGCCAGGGATGGCAAGGGGAAAGCCATGGGTCGCAGCGACCCCTAAATGACGTCCACGATGATAGCTATTCTCGTTCAGAGATTGCACCACTGACTCTCTGCAGTAAGACGTTCTGCAAAAGTGTGAAACTACACCTGCGAAGATCAAAAAGAGATATATGGAACTATAGCCAGTACACAATCTAGCTCTATGGTACCCAGGCTGGAGCAGTCATTAGGAATATGACAATCCATCTGTGTGTGTCTCTTTCTGTTCCTGCTGCATCTGTTTGTCTCAGTGGCAGACGGAGTTTCCTTACCATACTCTAGCTGTAAGCCAGCTGTGCCTCTTGAGTGTGTTTACAGCTTTTTATGTTACAGTATCTGCCATGGTTTCCTGTGACTTCAATGTATTGAATTTCTCATTGTGCAGTATGAGGTTTGTGTTAAGTTGATGTAAGCGAAAATCCCAAACTGCTTCCATATATCTTTTCTCGTGTCAATGCTGTTCAAAAGAAGTATTGTGGAGCACAGAACTTTGCCCTATGCTGTATTTACACAGGCTGTGAGAGGGTGGGAGAAATAAAACAGTAAGCACATCACTTAACATAGGCTTGGCCTACATCGCAATAGCTTAATTCCCTGGATCATCGCAATGAAAACTGTAGGCCAGGCGGACTGAAGGTGCTGTTCTGATAACTGTGGTGCATTGTACATATTCACAATGGGAAACTCAGACAAAAGGTTTTTATTAGGGAGATGAGATATATGAACTCACTGTCATCAAAAACACATGGAGACCGATTCTTTCTGAAACGACCACACACAGAAAAGCAAACAGAGAAGCGAGCATATTTGAATTCTATTCCACCATTTAAATGGATGTTCACACCTTATTATTTCATTCTACCATATGATGCGTGTTCGCCCACTGTTAATCCCCAGACATTAAGGAATGCAGAAGTGTTGATATTCCTTCAACAGCTGCTGGTTCCCATTTCTCGAGGACGATAGTTTCCTAGATGTGTCCTTTCTGTCCTTTGTTCCTTCCCTCCTTCATCCTTTCCTTGTCTCATCTTCTTCTTCTTCTAGCCCCCATCTCTTGCATCTATCACACACTTCCTCTCCGCCGTTCTCTCACCATTCCATCCCTCCCTGATTTCATCATTTCAATCCTTCTAAATTCCCTGCCTTCCTATGTCCTTTGCCTTCCCTTTCTCTTCTTTTCCTTCCCCTTCTTTTGTTTCTTTCTTCCTTTCTTCTTCTCTGTCTTCCCTCTGTCCTTCCTTTGTTTCTATGTACCTTCTTCCTGTTCTCCTTCCCTCTTTCTTTTCTTCCTGCCCCCTCTCTTCACTGACCTCCTTCTTTCCTTCATTCATTTTCTCCTTCATTCCGTTCTTCTCTCACCCCTTAAATCCCTTCCTAGAATTCATACATATGGAGTATGTCCTTTATATCTTACCTCACTGCCATTGCTGCCAAAAGCTCTATCATGAATTTCTAGCCGACAGTAGTATTGCATTTAAGAATTGTACCTTAGGCCACAACTGGGCCAGTATTTTTGTTTTTTTCCACAAATTGTAACTTGGTATAAAAACAAAAAAATCCTAATTCACCAGAAGGCGAATTAGGGTGGTTTATCTACTGGATTTCATTTTTCCACAGAATCTTTTGTTGACTCGATTGTTTACTGTGATGCATTGTTTTTCCTATTTTATGATCTGTAGTCATGTTTGTAGTGTTGATGATTTGTTTTCCTAGCAAAATCCTTTTTTAAATGTATTTTTACCTTTTTCTGGAGACATATAATTTTGGACAAAATAGAACAAATATGCAATTAGACAAGAAGGAAATTTTGGGTGGAAATTGGCTCTATCCACTTTGGTTGAGTTAACTTTGCCCACTCGCTGTTAGCGATAACAATAGAATCTAGTTTTGGATTTCTCTCTTCCAACCTTTACCTACCAATTTGTGCTTTTTTAATCTATCAAGTCATATCTAGCCAAAGATTCCATTGAAATTGAGATATTGTTCATTATTTGACAGCCATCTTATACAGAGATATTAATTATGATTAAGCTGACGTTTTTTCCCCAAAGGATTCAAATGACAAAAAAACCTCAACTAATCATAGCTCAACTAATGGTGGTCCACAAGTATCACCAAACAACCTATATATCCACACTGGGAAAAGAAAGCCACACATGTATATTTCCCATTTATGTGCACTGTATTACAGCAATACAGTACCAAAAAGTGAAAAAGTGAGAAAGTAAGAAAAATATGTTATAAACCATGTGGAAAAGAAATCATTAGATCATTAGTGTGTTTGAAGAGGAGCATTTGCAGTTTTTTTTCCATGGATAACCTAAAGTTATGAGGGGATCTGGACTACTTACTGGTGTTAATGTATCCTGCATGGTCAGATGGTTCTAATCTAGAGTATCTAATCCAAGTCTAATGAAAGAATATAATGCTACAACACTTTGATGCGGGCTGCCTCTTCTGTAATCTCCTTTAGTGCAGTTCAAGATAGAAATGGTTTGTAACATCGCTACTGTCCTGATAAAGGCGTCATAATTTGAAGTATAGCCAAAACACAAAGTTGATGTGTTTATGTAGTCCCATCTGTTTATATTCTATACTTACGTCGTAGTGTATGATTAGTGAAACATTGGGGTACAATTATTGAAGGGTGAAAGAAAAAAATACTTACCTAATCAATGCATTTTAAGGAGCAGAGTGTACTGTGTTTCTTGTGTTAATTGTCATAACAAAATTAATGTCTGTTTTCCTTTTTTTTTTACTAAAAAGAATGCATGTGTTGTAGTATTTTTTTATTCCCTCGGTTTTCTTTAGTTTTTGGTATTGCATTAACGAGGTGCACGAATCACACAAAACCTAATGTGACTATAGAGGCTGTTTGATTGTATTAGCTGACAATATTTAGTTCATTGAGATGCTGGTAGTTGGAGGCATATTTTTTTGTACTTTGACCCAGGTACCTCCGTCTCATCACCCATAATTTGGATGGAGTTCCTCTTGTTTTGTTTTAAGTTTATCTGAAAGGTTATCTGACGTGTAGTTGTTGAATCGCCTGACTGCCTGGGAATCAAGTAAAAACACATGTCCAGACTTTCTGGCATGCTGTTAGTGTTCGAAACTTTTCTTGAAGTTTTGTTTTACAGGCTAAAATGTGTTAATGACCAATAGCAATACTGACATAGGCCCTTCAAGACTGGAAAGTATTTTTTTTAGCTGACTCCTTTATGCTCAGGCCTTTTTAAGTAGTGGTCACCATAGTGATAGGTGCAGTTTGAAGATCCAATCTACCAACAACCCAAATAGTCCTGTAGACTAAATTTCCCTAGACTGAATTTGTATCACACAAACATTTTCCTCTGTATGAACTGGTAATTTTTACCATGGACATCCAGTTGTATAGGATGTTCTTATAGCCCTCAAGAATAATGTTTAAAAGGAGATTTTTGCTGTTATTATTGGCACAAAAAATCAAGTTTCAGCATTAGCCATAGTATAATAAAATGCAATACAAATCAGTATCACAATTTACACAAATAAATACACAAATCCAATCTATGATATAATAAAAAAGTAAAAATATTCTGACATCCAACATTAAAATCAAGAAGAAGAATTCATTCTAGTTCTTTCCTCTGAATGAGCCGGGCAGTCCATATATAAGAAGCAACTGAAAGAAAAATAGAGATATCATAAGTCCTATAACATAATGATATGGTGTCAAAATAGTGTCTTACTCCTTTGATCTTCAATAAACCTAGGAGCTAATTCCAGCTTGGACCAACGGTTTTACTGAAAAAGAGCATAAAGTGCAATATTGAGTCTCTGCCACTTAGCGTGCAAGTGCAAAATTATGACAGTTGTGCATCCAGTTTTGAACGACAAACTCTAGCTGGATAGGTTCTTAATCTAAATTTTATATAAGGAATGCTTCATATCTGGGTGCAACTCATCTAAATAAGGCTCCTAGCCCTCTTTATAATGCATGAAGTAGTTGGCAGTCCAAGGACTGGTACTTTGGGTGTCCACAATAGACTTCCATTACCTGTGTGCATCCTTTACAGATGTAATGCTATTACAATTAGGTCTAGGGTCCTTCCTTAAATGATAGAAAACAAGGTGGCTGGATAATAAGCAGCACGTACCAAAAGTGAAAACATCAATATTAGTCAAGCAAATGGGCGCTCAAAAAGGGGGAGAGAAAGCCACCGAAAGCACCTCAACTTGAACAAAGGGGCTGATTAGAATGGTGGTTGGACTTTCGTACGACCGCCATCCTTTCATAGATGGGACCACCCGACAGGCTGTCGGCGGTCCCGCCATAGGTATCAGGATGCAACTGCCACCACAGCGGCCGCAATGCCTATGTTTTGTATTGCGGCGGGTGCTGCTGGCTGCAGCACACGCCACAGTACAAAAAGGGGACACTTCACATATCCTTGCACTACGTGGTAGGCACCATGTGGTGCCTGCCACATGGTGCAGGAATATGTAGGGGGACACCATAGGTGCCCCCCAAAAACCCACAGCTGAGGGTCAGGGGGGAAGAGGAGCCTGTTGCGGGCCCCCAAAGTCCCTTTCCGCCTTCCTTTTCATGGCGGGTTAACAGCCATGAAATGGCGGGCGGAAAGGGACATTGTAATCCCTATGGCGGTGCCTGGCAGGCACCGCCACCATTGTAGGGAATACAACTCCCTCCGATGCACCGGCAGGCTCAAGGAACCCGTCAGATGCGTGGCAGTCGGTCTTTCCAACCACCAACCATCTGCCCGCCATTGTAATATGGCGGGCGGAAAACATGGTTATGATGGAGGTGGGACCACCACTGACGGGCTGTCGGTGGCGGTCCCACCGTCATCGTAATCAGGCCCAAAGTCCAGAAGAGAAAAGTCCTGCTGTAGTCTAATTTTTTATTCACAAGATGCTTAATATTCTGTAATCACTTCACAGTTTCTTCACAATTCTAGCCACCAGCTTTGCCATTGGCAAACTCCCAATCGACTTTCTCAGAGCAATATTTTGTTGTTAAGAAATTATGTGTCAGATCTTCAACATCATTATAAGCAAAGTCGAAGACTCACTCAAACTAGTAAATATTTAAATATCGAAAGGAGAGTATTGATCATATGTAGCCGCTCTCATGTGTCCATGAACGCATGAGAGCGACTACAGGCGAGGTGTACTCTGAATCACATAGAAGCGTGAAAAGCAAGGTGAAATTTGGATTGACCCCTGCCACTGGAGATCGTTGGTCAAAAGGCTCTAGTAATTGGTCTCATCTCAAGCTTTAAGAGTTGTTGAGAAAATGAATTCCACCATCAAATCTAAACTTTCCAGGATGTATGCCTCAACAAATCTAAAGTGGCCTGATACTCTTCCACATGTTCTCATGAGCATTAGAAGAAGCCCAGATAAAAAGACTGGTCTCTCACAACATGAAATTCTGATGGGCAAAGCCAAGAGAGTTGTATATATCTATTCCTTCAGCAACACTTGTCTCAATAACTGATGATATCATATTGGATTACTGCAAAGGTCAGTCTGATGTGGGGAAATCTGCCTCTCATCAGTTGAATTTGACAACAGCACAAACAAAAGAAACTCCTTGCCACACACTGCAACCAGGTAAATGGATTCTGATCAATAAGCATGTCTACAAGAGCTGTCTGGAACCAAGATGAAAAGGGCCACATTAAGTTGTGCTTTGTGACTAACACTGCTGTAAATAAGCCAGAACCCCGAGGTGGATCTATGCAGCTCTGATGGGAAGAGTGAAGGCGGCAGAAGAAGAAATGGTGACAACACCCACTAATTCAAGGAGTCAAGATCAAGTTCGCTGTGCGGATCCAAAGGGGGAAGGAGTAAATCCTGAAACTGGAGAAGATCCTGGTAAGGGTTCCAGTAGTCAGTTACAGTTTAAAAATCAGCAGTTTAAAAATCAGAGTAAAGAGCAGTAGTTGCAAAGTCATAAGCAACAGCAAGAATTAGTCTCTGATCAAGTTTGTGAAAAAGTCAAACTGAAAATTTGAAGCTGAAGAAACCACAACGGAAAGTGATTCATGGTGAGTCAAGTTGCTCATGCTGATCAAAGCATAAGTTCAGCTGTGAGTGAAGAAAATTCAGCAGTAGTCACTCACAAAAAACACACAGGAATCGAGAGAGTGCATCATGGAGATAAGTGGCCAGAAGCAGTAAGAAAACAGTAAAATGAGATACTGGAACAATCACAGAACAGAGTTGATCAGAGGAGACCCATAGACGATAGAAATAGATTCTGAGAATAAAGATATTGAATCACCTGTTGCTAAGAGATCAAGAAGAAGAAGATTCTTAATAGAAAGTATACATCACCTGGGTGGACTTGTGTAGCATGTGTGTCAGAAGAAGAGTCAGATATGAAAATCCACAATCGAACATACAGTTGCCAGTTCATCTTCAAACATAAGCCAGAAGAAGAAAAAAGCCTCTTTGAATTTTGTTAATTTCCAATGACTTTGAAACTAAGAATTTGAACTTTACAAAAGCTGCTGATTTGTTTTTGAGAGTACATAGATGAAGAAAATAGAATTTGAATCTGTATGAAAAAGGATCTTAACTGATTTTGATTTTTGATAATTGCTTTTAAAAAAGATTGATTATTGTTTTGAAAAAAACACCCTGAAGTTTAATCATTACTAAGTTGGGTTCCAAATGTGGGTGCAAAAAGAAGGAGATAATGTGTGAAAGGAAAAGGTGTGGTTTGGAGATGGAAGAAGTTGCCAGAGATCAAGTCTATATTCAGCTTAAAATGTTGGGAGAACTGAGATGCAAGAGACAGAAAGTGATGCAGACTGTATTTTAAATAGTTTGGTGTTTTTAGTGATGATAAAATAATCTGTGGGGGGGAGTTGATAACGCTTTTCTTTTGTGTGTTTTATTTAGAATGTGCATTGTTAATAGATTGGAGAGTGATTAATCTACATTTGAATTCATATGTCTATACTGATATGAGCCTATTGCAATTGAAACTAATTTGCTATTACATGTTAAAGGGTTTTTCTGGTATTTGTTAAGTAGGCCTAAGTTAGGCCTTGACGCCATCTCATTCAAAATGGTTGCTACATCATGTTTATTGTGTTTATATTTCTGCTGCACATAGTTAAGATTTGATTATTTCTGAATGACACTGTTCTCAAAGAACTCCTGGCCTACTGTAACAGGTTCTCAAGGACTGTCCGCTTGAACGGGGTATTGCGTTCATTCACAATGGTCGTTATGTTGTATCCATTTTGTAAAGCGCAACGAATCACATCCGAAGATGGATCTTGGCACTCGGCCTCTTCATGTATTTACTCATTAAAATAACCAGGATTTGAGCAATTTCTTAAATTGAGTGAAGTCCACACACCTAAGAAGCTCACCAGGAAGTTGATTCCATGCCCTTGTGCTGTATAAGAGAAAGCTCTGCCCCCATATCTAGAGAGACGAATCTGAGGAATGGAAAAAGGTGCCTTGTCACTAGATCTCCGAATGCAAGTAGGACAATAATGATGCAATTCGTCCTTCAGATACTGAGGTGATCTGCATAATAGAGTTTTGGGGACAAGACAACATATCTTAAAAAAGATACGCTTTCTGACCGGCAGCCAGTGGGGGGACCTGAGTATAGAGGCCGAGGGAAAGCCTGCTGGCAGGTACTAACTAAATGGACAGCCATATTTTGCACGACTTGAAGTTTCGTTAGAAGAGTGTCATTGGCTTCCATAAACAAGGCGTTGTTGTAATGCAGGCGACTGATTATCAGTGCCTGGACCAGCGTTTTCCTGGCCAAGGCGGGAAGCCAAGGAAAACCTTTCCTCAGGAGATGCAAGGTGGAAAAACAAGTTTCCCTTGTCACGGCTACGTGACTTTTCCTGATCAGTTCATGATCAATTTTTATAGCTAGGTGTTTTGCTGATTGACCGGGGCAGGGGCGATTCCCAATTCCGTGGGCCACCAGTCAGGGCACCAGACCTGTTGCGCTTTACCAAACAGCAGAAGCCCCGTCTTCTCATGATTCAGCTGAAGACAGTTCCTGGACATCCAGGCAGCAATGTCTCTCATACAGTTCTGGAAGCGGTGCCGAGTACCCTCAATGTCCTGTCCAATTGAAATGATCAGCTGCGTATCATTGACATGCGAAATGACTTCGAATCCATAGGTTTTCACAATCTGCACCAAGGGAGCATGTAGATATTAAACACCCTGGGCTCAGTGAAAAGTCTTGAGGTACTCTATTGGTGAGAGGGACCTGCAGAGATTTATAAGGACCCAACGTGGTAATATGGGCCCGGTCTGCCAAAAAATCTGGTGACCACAGCAGGACAGTACCACTGATATCGATCTCACACAGCCTGCTAATCAGAACTGCATGAGAAATGGTGTAAAAGGCCGCAGAGAGATCCAGTAATACAAGCACTGGCATCCAAACAGAGAAGGATGGAATCAGTGACATCAACTAGTGCAGTCTTAGTACTGTGAGCTGCCCTGAATCCTGACTGGGAAGGATCAAGGATCTCATGAGCTGTTTGTTTACATAACTTTCAAGTATTTTCCCTAACAAAGGCAGAAGAGAGACATGTTGATAGTTGCTTACGTTTTTAGGGTCCGCATTAGACTTTTCAGAATGGGGACTACTAGAGCAGTCTTCCAAGCAACAGGAACTTTGGCAGAACCAAGAGACAAATTAAATAAAGACAAAACCACAGGGGCTAACATGGCAGATAAAGTGACAGCAGTCCTGGAGGGACAGATGTTGCCACTTGGTCTAGAGTAAGAGACTAAACACCTATCCCAAAGTTGAAGAGAGTTATTATGAGGCTGTCTCGAAAGGATGGAATTGGTCTGTTCCTTATTAATAGGAAATTTCCTATAGATTGCCTCAACTATTTCCAGCATTTGTTATTTGGTTATAGATGAAGCTCCGCTGATCTTTTCGATAAGCGTCTGATATTGAGTGAGTGCGGATTTAAAGGTTACTTTATCATTTAGAGCCTTTGAGTCTCGCTAGCGTCCCTCCAATTTTCTACACTCTGCCTTCAGCAGGCATAAATCACTTGTAAATTTGAGGGCATGGGGTCTAGAAGAGATCTGGAAACTTTTCTAAGGGTGTAATTTTATCAAATGTCATTGACAAGGTTAGGTGGTAGTTATCTAAAGCCACATTAATGTCAGAATTCTGGGTCACGGTACCCCAAGCCATGGCCGTAGAAAGTTTTTCTGGCATAATGTTTGTCAAAACTCTATAAGCTTTATAAGCTTGATTATTTACTATGTCCACCTGCTTAGACATATTGGGCATAGCTATCTGAAACATGATCAAATAATGATCGGTCCAGGTAAGAGGGAGAGCATCTTCACTAGCCAGGAGAGGGGGATTAGTAAAAAGCAGATCTAACGTATGGCCTGCACTATGTGTGGGGCCTGTAATACATTGGCTCAGGTTTAGTGATTCCAAGTCTTTGAAAAGAATAGCAACCTCCAGTTTAAGGGCGTCCTCACCATGATAAGTAAAAACTCCTAACAAATGAAAATTATTAGAAGGAAGAACGTGAGGAGCGATGCGTTCAGTCAGAAAGTGGCTAAAGTCTTTCTTAGCCCCTGGTGGAAGATAGATGCACCCTTCCAAGGAGAGCCCATTACTAGTTCAAGTTTAAATATGCACATTTCCACCCAGTCATCCATAAATGTCTCTATGATATGAACCTTAGGGCATCCTACCTTATGCTGACTTCTAGTGACCATGCTATCCATTTATTACCGTCTACCTTTTTTGTATTGAACTGCGAATACCAAATGTATGTACACTTCCTTATCCTGCTAAGGTTGCATCTGTGTAATGTGATGCGCTCCGATTCCCTCATGGATCACTCACCACCGATTACTAGGCACCTATGCTATCCATATATATTATTATCTACTTTTTTGTGTTGAATTGCAAATACCAATTGTACCTTTACTACCTCAACCTCCTAAAGCTGAAAAAACTGTGTAACGTGAATTGCTCCGATTCCCTCGTGGATCATTCTTTGTTGACTACTAGTCACCTAAGCTATCTATTTACTATTACCTACCTCCTTTGTATTATGGCGAGCACCGAATGTATGTACACCACCTCAACCATCTAATGTTCAATTATGTTATATTGTAAAGCGCTCTGATACCCTCGTGGGTCATGTTCGCGCTATATAAAACGTTATAAATAAAAAATAAAATAAACCTTAGCATGTTTGCGAAATGCGATAGCGACTCCGCCACCCGGTCTAGATTCCCTGTTCAGCCTGACCAGTGGTAGTTGTCAGGCAGGGACAAAGGAATACAGGGCAGGGCGGAGGTATTTAACCAAGTTTCTGTGAAGAAACAGAAGTCAGAGGCAAGTGATGTCAATAAGTCCCAGACTTCCTTAGCATGTTTTGAAAGTGCCCAAATATTGCAAAAGATGCCCGAAAGAGGGAGCTGGGCCAATGTTTCTGAAGCCCTATCCGGGGCAACAAACAAGCTGAGGATAGAGAATTAGTTGAGAAGTCTAAGTTCAATCTATATGAAAGCGACAACAGAGAGGAGGGTCACACAGAAGACTTGGGAATTAGAGACAGACACGAGAATCCACAAGATCTGCAAGTAAACGGGCCTTCCAGGCAAGAGAACAAGCCCCAGGTGTGCTAAAGACTATCAGAACTCAAAAAGATGTTACCAATTTCATACAAAGATGAGGCAGAGTAGTGAATCCTAGTTTGCCCATATTTTTTTAATACCTGAGGAGCAGGGGTCCTGACTCCTGGTGACAGTCGGGCGACAAAGGGTGCAGAAGGGCTTGCCTTTGGCGCACCTTTGGCACGCCAGCAGCACGCCAGCTGTGTATGTCTGCTGCACATCCGCGCTGCCATCTGGCTCAACAAAGCAGCCAAGATGAGCGCTAAACCACTGACCAATGAGGGAGTGGGAAACAATCAATGGGGAACGACCTGCCTACACCACCCTTTCCATTCAATCAGAACACTTGCTGCGGCGGATCAATGGGCTCACTGATAGTACGAGCATAATTTTAAACGTGAACAGAATCCCCCTCAATACAACCCCAAAAACACTAAAATGCAGCAGTTTTAAAAAATATGCATGCGGGGACCCTGAAGAAGGCGGCAACCGCGTTGTCATCTGGCTAAATAAAGCAGCCAAGATGAGCACCAGACCGCTGACGAACGAGGGCGTGGGCAGCAGCCAATGGGGAACGACCTACCTAACCACTCTTTCCAACCAATCAGAACACTCTGCAGCGGACAAAAGGGCTCACTAATAGTAAGTGTTTTAATATAAAGATAGGTATTTAATGCGAGAGTCTATGAAACAAGGGAATGATAACACGTGAAAATTAAGGTGAGCAACCGTGGCAAGGCAGAGGGAAATCAGCCGATTTCCTTACCCCAGGCAAGTGACTTAAAAAGTGACTTTTCAGTATGCGTGAATATAAATAAACAAAAGTCACAGTAGAGGTTACATCTCATACTCCACAGAGAATATAGATAACGGTATAGAGTTGAGAATGTATTTGTCGACGACGTTTCAATCCCGCAGAGAGTATCGGGATCTCATCAGGACTACTAGATAAAACAGGTGCCTAAGAAGTTGCCTGGATAAGTAAGAGGGAGGGGAAGGGGAGGGAAGGGAAAGAAGCAATAAAAATAAATAAAAACCATGGAAAGGGAAAATGGAGGGGAAGGGAAGAAAAAGGGAGGGAAGGGAAGAAAAAGGTAAATTATAAGAAATTAAATCCAATGAGAGAGATAATGAGAGGTGGGGAAAAATAGGGAGGATTGACAGTAAGATGGATAAGTGAGGGTGTGAGGGTGAAGGGAAGATAAAGAGGGGGGAGGAGCAGAGTAAGGTCGTGATATTGATATCAGAATCAGGGGATAGGTGAGAAGGGGTGGAAAGGAGAGAATTAAGGGGTAGACCAGAAGGTGAGGGACTGTGCGGCATGGAGGAAAGGTGTATAGGGTAGGTCAGAAGGAGAAGGACTAACCAGTTGAGCGGCAATAGTAAGAGCCGCGATGTAGGGGGCCGAGGCGAGGTACTGGCGGTGGGTTCCGCCAGGAGCAGGCAGGAGTCAGGAAGTATCCGGGGGTTCTGGAAAAGGAAGGGGAGGCTGTGAAAAGAATTGGCGCCAAGTGTGGAAAGGGAAGGGGTGCAATAGGTAGGAATCTTACCGTTGGAATGATTAAGGTGTCTTGAAAGGGTAGCAGCTCCCAGCCGGGAGACTGCAAGGTGAATGGGCGTGCCGGACGGCAGGCCGCTGATTGCGATAAAGTCACCTTAGCCCCGGAATCGGGAATGAGAGCCGTGCGCCGCTCAACTGGTTAGTCCTTCTCCTTCTGACCTACCCTATACACCTTTCCTCCATGCCGCACAGTCCCTCACCTCTGGTCTACCCCTTAATTCTCTCCTTTCCACCCCTTCTCACCTATCCCCTGATTCTGATCTCAATATCACGACCTTCCTCTGCTCCTCCCCCTCTTTATCTTCCCTTCACCCTCACACCCTCACTTATCCATCTTACTGTCAATCCTCCCTATTATTCCCCACCTCTCATTATCTCTCTCATTGGATTTCATTTCTTATAATTTACCTTTTTCTTCCCTTCCCTCCCTTTTTCTTCCCTTCCCCTCCATTTTCCCTTTCCATGGTTTTTATTTATTTTTATTGCTTCTTTCCCTTCCCTCCCCTCCCTCTTACTTATCCAGGCAACTTCTCAGGCACCTGTTTTATCTAGTAGTCCTGATGAGATCCCGATACTCTCTGCGGGATTGAAACGTCGTCGACAAATACATTCTCAACTCTATACCGTTATCTATATTCTCTGTGGAGTATGAGATGTAACCTCTACTGTGACTTTTGTTTATTTATATTCACGCATACTGAAAAGTCACTTTTTAAGTCACTTGCCTGGGGTAAGGAAATCGGCTGATTTCCCTCTGCCTTGCCACGGTTTCTCACCTTAATTTTCACGTGTTATCATTCCCTTGTTTCATAGACTCTCGCATTAAATACCTATCTTTATATTAAAACACTTGTTAATTCCAATTTTTATTATGAAATTGTGAAATTATAATTCTGCATTCCTATATGTGTGGGACCCTTGTTCTGTAAAGCACAACTCCACCCTTGGTCCCCGCTGACTTCCAGGGTTTCCTTGTTCTTTTGCTATACACTAATAGTAAGAGCACAATTTTATACATAAACAGAATCCCCCCTCAACACAACCCTAAAAACACTAAAATGCGGCAGTTTAAAAAATATAGATACAGGGAACCTGAATAAGGTTCACTGTTATTTTTGTGACTAGTTTGCTCTGACACCTCCATATGATATTAGGTCAGAGGGACTGAATCAATGTTCATATAGTGGGCTAGTGCTAAGGTGGTAGGGTTATGTGACAATTTTAAATATTCTGTAATTTGATTAGTTGAAATTGTAATTATTTGCTCACACCGCAATGAGTTTGCAGTTCTAATGCTTTGTTAGGGAGAAAATGGCTGTATAAACCCTTGAATTTGGGAGTGAGCGAGAACTCTTGAGAGATCTTTCCTGCGCTACTAGGAATGCTGCACGGTTTTTTACTGATTTTGCTGCACTTTTGAGACTTAGACTATTTCTGATTTTGCCAATTACTTTGAATTATCCTTATTATTAAGAGCTTAAGGCAACGGTTTTATTTATTTAAATAAGACTTGCTGCATATGCACTTTACTAGTTCTGTACTGGAACTTTTGATTTTCATAATAAACCTTCATGATTTTGTGGGTGTGGGATAACCCAAAATTCTAGACACCCCAAAATTGTTCCTCAACCAGGATGTCCACATTTACTGGATCTGAGACAGTGTTAAACCTCAATTTCATGAGGCATTGTGTCCCATGTTAAAGCACCTCCCAATGCATAGGGCACAGTGAACCAGCAAAAGGACCTTGGAATTAAAATTAGAGGTTGTGACTGAGCTGGGGAAAGTTCATTGAAAGCAGAGTAAACAATGAAAATGTAAATAAACCAGTACATCTCAGCTTGACTGTGTGTAGCAGAATTTGTGAGGGGAGATGTGGGCGGGAGGAGGAGAAGGATGAGTGACAGGGTGACTTCCATCTTGGAAAAGATGGCATTTATACCTATTTTGAGGCATATTTAACACATATTAGAAAACCACCTTTCTACACATCATGGAGAATTAGTTTCAAAAGCAACAGTACTATATCAGTGTATACATGTGTAATTGAGTGAGAAAATACATTCTGAAAGCTGTTAACGATGCACAAAAATATAAACCTATGTGCCTGCTCCCCCTGGCTGCCCATAGCTCTGTGCTTGTCAGTTGGTTTTGCCTCTGCCCTTTCTTGTTTATTTCTGTTATCTGGGCCTGCCTTTTTATGCCTGTTTATTAATTTTGTGCCTGCTATACTTGTCTCTCTGTGCTTTTGGTTATTCTGTATCTCTGTCTTCTTATTGTGGTTATTTTTTGCTCTTGACACTCTCTGTTGCATAGCGAGCTGCTCACTTTCCCGACACGCCCACGTCCTGCTTCTTGCTTAATTGATTTTGTTGCCTGTTAATTTTGTCACTTTGTGCCTGTGGTTATTTTGATTCTCTGCCTCCTCATTGCGGTCTTTCGTGCTTTTTTGCCCTCTGTTTGCTCGGCAAGCCGGTACGTCGCACCGCTCTATTTCCCGTAACTCCGCCTCCCCTTCCTGCCTCCCATCGCCCATCACTCTCCCAGATCCTACTTAATGGAGGCCGCAGCGCAACTCAATTGAGCAGGTCCCTATGCTAGCTCCTCCTCACTGCCCAGAGCTCTGTGTTTTTCAGTTGGTTTTGCCTCTGCTCTTTATTGTTTATTTTTGTTATCTGTGCCTGCCTCTCTATGACTGTCTGTTAATTTTGTGTCTGCTAAACCTGTCACCCTGTGCTTTTGGTTATTTTGTCTCTCTGCCTTCTTATTGTGGTTATTGTTTGCTCTTTACACTCTCTGCTGCACGGCGAGCGGGCCTGCCGCACAGCCCACTTTCCCATCGCTCCCGCTTACCGCTTCCTGCCTAATTGATTTTGTTGCCTGTTATTTTGTCACTTTGTGCCTGTAGTTATTTTGATTCTCTGCCTTCTCATTGTGGCGTTTTGCGCTTTTTAACCCTCTGTTTGCTTGGCGAGGCGGACCACTGCACCGCTCACTTTCCCACAGCTCCTGCCTCCCCTTTCTGCCTCCCAGGACCTACTTAGTGGAGGCTGCAACACAGCCACTGTAAGGCAAGCCCGTCTGCACCCATTCGAGCCTGGTCAGCGCCCAGCACCAGGAACCCTGGATCTCCCGTCACCCACAGCTAGATCCGGCGCTCAGCTCAAAGCTTTGGACTCCAAACTCTGCAACAGCAAGTGCTGCTGCGCCTCTATATGCTCAACAGTGGGACCCTTTGCATTCCGTCTTCATCTTGCAACACCGTAGTACCTACACTTACAGTTGCCACCACCTTGCCGACCACGCTGCGCCTGGACAAGTCCACTGCCACCTGCTCAACGCCCGATCATTCTGCAAACATGCCACCAAGATCTGGGACACCATCACCTCCCTCGCCCTGATGCCGTCTTCCTCACTGAGACCTGGCTCAACCTTACATCTGCACCCAACATCGCCACGGCCATGTCCAAAGGCTACAAGAGTGCACACCGGGACCGCATCAACAAACATAGAGGTGGGATTGCCATCATCCACAAAGAATCTATCCACTGCACCATGCCCTGGACGACACCACCCTGAACACCTCAACTTCCAACTCAGAACAAACGGTAAAACCACCATTAGAGGCACCCCCGCCTACATACCTCCAGGATCATGCCTCAGCTTCTGCAACGCCATCTCTGAATTTGTCGCTCCTCAAGCCATCGACACCAATCACTACATCTTAGTTGGAGACCTCAACTTTCACCTCGACGACCCCAGCGGTGCCAACACAGGCAACCTCCTCAAAAGTATGAGCAACATTAGCCTCGCCCAGCTAGTCCGTGACCGCACACACATTGCAGGGCACATGCTGGACCCTATCTTCACAGCCAGCAACAGAGTCATGTACTACCAAGCCACTGAGCTCACCTGGATGGACCGCTCAGTCGTCCACTTCACCTTCACAGCAGCCCCCAGTGCCACCATCAGACCTCCCAGCACCTCACCCCACAGCTGGAACAAAGTATTCGAAAGCCAATGGACCGACGCCCTCAACACCTCCCATCCTGACACCACTACTAACCTTGAACAGGCTGTCAAGAACTTCATCACCTGGATCTCCGACTGTGCTGACAGAGTCTCCCCCATCAAACCCACCAAACTCAAGAGATCCATGAAACATGCCAGCTGGCACACAACGGAACTGAGAACCACGAAATGCAAATGCAAGCAACTGGAAAGGAAATGGTGCAGCAGCAAGGAGCCACCCGACTGGTCCACCTTCAAGACATCGCTCAACCACTACCACCAAATACTCAAAGAGACGAGAAGGAACACCCTAGCCGACTGCTTTGAAGCCTGCTCCAACCACAGCAAAGAACTCTTCAGCATTGTCAAGGAGTTCTCCAAACCCTCAGCAACGGAAAACATCACCCCCTCCCAAGAACTCTGCGACACCCTGGCGGACTTCTTCCATGACAAGACCTCCACCATCTACAAACACTTCGAGCCTCAACCCACCGTCGCTGACATCCTCATCCTCCTCACTCCCACAGTTGCAATATCCGACCACTGAATCACCACCTGGGACCAGTTCACCATACAGAGCACCACAGACATCATGCGCTCTGTCCACTCTGGAGCACCCACGGACCCCTGTCCCCACCACATGTTCAATCTCGGCAACAGGACCATCAGCAACAAGCTCACAGCCATCTTCAACAGATCCATCACCTCGGTCACTTTCGCAGATGAGTGGAAACATGCTGAAGTCAAACCCCTTCACAAGAAATCGTCCACTGACCCAACGAGCTCAAGAACTACCAGCCCATCTCCCTGCTCCCCTTTCCCGCCAAAGTCCTCAAAAGGCCATCAACTGCCAACTCACGGAATACCTTGAGAACAGTGATGTTCTGGACGCATCACAATCCAGATTTCACCTGAACTATCGCACCGAAACCACCATGATCGCAGCCACTAGTGGCATCAGATCCTAGAACGGGGAGAAGCTGCTGCCCTGATCCTCCTCGACCTATCAGCTTTTGTCAACACTGTGTCCCACCACACCCTGATCAAGAGGGTTCATTAGATCGGAATCCAAGAGGACACCCTCAAATGGATCGCATCCTTCCTCACTGGAAGAACACAGAGAATATGCCTTCCACCGTTCACCTTGGAGCCAAAGAACATCCTCTGTGTTGCTCCTGAAGGTTCATCCCTCAGCCCTACTCTGTTCAACGTCTACATAATCCCCCTGGCCAACATCATCAGAAACCATGGACTGAACATCATCTCCTACTCAGACAACACCCAGCTCATCCTGTCTCTTTCCGGAGACCCATCCACCATGAGAGCCATCTTCCACCTGTGCATGAACAATGTCACTGAGTGGACACAAAACAACTACCTGAAGCTCAACACAGACAAGACAGAAGTACTGATCTTCAGGAACAACACCTCCCCGTGGAACGACTCCTGGTGGCCTGCTGAACTGGGACCCTCTTCCGCCCCCACGGACCACGCCCGGAACTGCAGCATCATCTTGGACAGCAAACTTACCATGAAGAGCCAGATTAATGCAGACTACTCCACCTGCTTCCTCAATCTGCGCATGCGCTGAAAGATCTTCAAATGGCTCCCAGTCTCCACCAGGCGCACCATCACTCAAGCCCTTGTCACCACCTACCTGGACTACGGCAACACACTCTACGCCGGAATTACCACACACCTCCTGAAGAGACTGCAGTGGCCAGACTCATCCTCAACCTTCCCAGACAGACCCACATTACCCCTCACCTGAAGAAATTCCACTGGCTCCCTGTTCACAAGAGATGCCAATTCAAGATTCTGACCTACAAAGTCATGCACAACCAAGGACCAGCATACATCAACCACTGCCTGAGCTTCCACCAACCATCCAGACACCTGCACTCTGCCTCCGCTCACACCGCCCACATCCGCTGAAGCAACAGTGGAGGACGCTCCTTCTCCGACCTCGCCGCAAAGTCCTGGAACAGCCTCCCCCTCTATCTCTGAACCACACCCTCTCTCCAGGAATTCCGAAGGGGACTGAAAACTTGACTATTCAACTGAAGCCACTCGATCAGCTTGGCTCTCAGTGCCTGAATACCCTCGTTGGTGATTAGCTGCACTTTATAAATCCTGTCTGATTATTTGATTGATAAATCTCTCACAATTTTTCCTAAATTCTGCTATAGAACTCACTTTTTGAGTCAGTCTTTTCTTTTATTGACTGTTTTTGAAATGCTGTTTTTGCACTTTGTCTCTGGGACACATTGCCCCCTGATTCAAGGTTAACACCATCCCGTGTCCACACATGAAATCATTTGCCATGAAAGTCGCAATCGGCATAAAGGGGTACTTTACACTGTTTTCTAACTAGTATTTTCTGACACTAGCGTGGGTTTGTAGGTAACTTGTAAATCATCTTCTTTGTCAGTAGTATATAACAGGTATCATAATGTATTTGGAATGATACAGGATCTATCATTCTAGTTTATCTGACATAGAATCTGTTTTACAAAAAAGAGCCAATTTCTCTGAGTCCTGAAAGTAAGTACACTTGCAGCAGTCTCTGTTCCTCTGAGGGAGCAGCTCTGCCTTCCGCTGTGCTGCTCACAGATTCAGATGGATGGGTTTAAATTCCGGCTGTTCTTGCAAAGGTTACCTGTTCCATTCATCCCCGCCGGGGCTGCTTTGCTTACACAAGTCAAATCTCAGACTGTGATGATATTTTAAGGGCGCTTGAGCATGTTCCCGATTGCTCCCACAAGTGGCCTGTTCCCCGGAGCCTCCAACGCGGCACCATTTGCAGTGCAACCGCGCAGCGAACCCTGGCTGAGAACATAGGATGGTTGAAGCGCTCAGCAGGATGCAAACCACGTATCAGGAATCACGTTAAATATGAATTCCAGCTTTATATGAGATAGACATTCTAATGACTTCGGTTCTGACATTACATATTTCTTTTTCGTTATCCTTTGGCTCTTGATGTGCTAGAATGAATTATCAAACTCCTTCGACGCACCTTAGAGTGAGAAGAAAACATGAAGGGTGGTGTAAAAGAAGACAGGAAAAATGTAATGACGGGTCATTTTGGCCAGTGAATTATGGTACATGTCAGAGGCGCAACTAGAGCCAAATTTCGCTGAGGGGGCTACTAAATATTTCGGGGGGGGGGGGGTGAGGGGCTAATTCTTCCAGCAATAGCTATAGTGGAGCTGCAGGGGCTCTAAGAAGGGGTGAAAAAACAACAAAGCCTCGTTAACAAGTAAATGGTCTTTTTAAAGACCTGTGAAGTACACGGGTGCGGCTGCAATAAGACGGACGCCAGCCCACAGCAGCTCAAAAACTGTCTGTGTGTGTGCCCGGGAAGCTGTCTCAGCCCGAACTGACACACACAACCAGGGGTGGGGGGGGGGAGGAGGGGAGCTCTGAAGCCCTTTGAGCCCTATGGGCGTTGCGCGCCTGGTACATGTATCACTGACCAGCGCCGGCTTTAGGGCGGTACGGACAGTTCCGCTGCACTGGGAACCAAAATAGTGAAGGGGTGCAATTTGCGCATGCACTCGGAAAGCACGCGCCATTGGGAAACCCAGTTGGCAGTGATTTCTATAGTGCCCCCGCTGAGTGGGGGGGGGCACGACGCCAACAGATTGTTTCACATGCGTCCACCAGCGGTCAGGTTAGTGCTCAGTGGTGTAACACAGGCCCCCGCAGCCCAGCCGTGCCGGGGGGCCAAAGTTCTAGGGGGGCCCCTCACAGGGTTGAATTGGGATCAAAAATCGGCCCGGGCACGCAAAAAAAAAGTGGTCCACATTTGCATATTGCCTTTCCGCAAAACACTGCTTCGGCGAAATTTTATTAAAAAAAAAAGGGGGGGGGGGGGGGTGTAAAAAAAATGCACGGATTAGTCCCACTGGTGAAACACCTGAAAACAAGTGAGGCCACTTTTGCTCAGGCCCCCTGCCCCCGCTCAATATGCATATATTAATGGGCCGGCCCAGCCAGAGAAAGGGAGTGACACCTCTGCATTGATAAAGAGGAGGTAATGGACGCCCATCTACCTCCAAAAAGGCCACTCAGGGCCCCACTGGGCTGCTGGCGGCATCCGAACCACGCAGAAACTGCCAAATCGGCCCCCCAGCTGCTCAAAAAAGCAGCCCGCAGCTGGAATTCGGATATTGGCCCCTCGGGCATTGCCCGAGTGCCCGCGTTACCAATCCGACGCTGGCCCCTCAGCACAGTACTCTGCCCGGAGAGCTCCTTAATGAGTCCGGAGGGGGCCCCTCAAGCTTCGTTACGCCAGTGCCGGTGCTGTCATTGACAGTTTAGCACGAAGCTAAACACAGGAACACAGATCTATTTTGCACATGCTCTGCACCTTTGCAATGTAATTTTGTGCCAGTATTTTCACTAGCCTGTCTAAACGAGTACAGTTGCGTTAAGCTCTGGGTGCAAAAAAAACATTACACTTGCTCTGAGCAACTATTCACATCACGACGTGCTTGTTGTAAATGCTGTGTAAATATTTGTTCAAGATATTTACTAGAAAATGACTGGGCTCTGTGTTTTCGTGCAGTTGGTGAAAACAAATATTTGTAGTTATTTCTTTTTCTATGACACTCAGTACTGTCTAGGCTGCCAACTACCCCGAGGTCATGTGTGGCACTTTCAGCCAGTTTTTGTTTGTTGTAGCTTTTCCTAAGAACATACATAAACAACATCCAAGCTTATAAATTGCTGTTGACAGAAGAACATTTAAGATTAGCTCAAAGAGTCGTACATAACAGGGCACTCATTATTTTGGCAGCAACTGGCTGCCTACCAGCGACCACAGGCTGTGTATCAGATTTTGTAACAGAGGGATATATGTGGAACCAAAGCTCTTGGAAACCCGTCAAGAAAACTACAGTAAAGCATTGAGTAATGTCAATGACACATTGTAAAAACAGAGTATACCATAAAGTATTTATGTTATAATTGTCTCATGCAAAACCACATACCACCTTCTATTTCCTAATAAAACTTGCATTTACAGATGGACTCTGTGGTAGTTGACATTATATTTACCTTACAAACAGCTTTTGCTTCTTGTGTGAAACGTTTTTGGGTACAACCAACAGCTTCAAATTATCTTTCAAAGCCCTTAGTGATGGCATGGTACCATTTCATTAATATAAAAAAGCCTGGCACAGTTCCAAACTCGCTTCAGCCCAGGTCCTCCCTGGCTACACCACTGTGTCATAAGGGCTAAGGTCAGAAAAATTGACAAAACGTGCCTTGCTGGTTGATCAGTAAAAGACTTTCACAACTGGTACAATCGGCCCCCTTAAAATCCTGGCCCACAGCACTTTTTCACCTGCTATACTAATTATAGCTATAAAGGTAAACAGATCTAAGACTCCTATGTGACTTACATTCACACCCTTCACGACTTCACAATGCATGAAATTCAAGACACTGCTCATTTTAATGAAACTGGGCCTTCATACTCTGTATAATAATGGGACATTGGATAATGGACAGGATCCTTGCAATACATCTGAAACTCTCCCTGGCTTAATTCTCATTTGTATATATGGTTTTGCTAGTGAAGACGGTAGCTAGTGAACATTGTCTCCTTCCAGTGAGGTCTCCCAGTAGATTTGCTGCCCCAATTATTGTGTGAGAGACCTCCTGGCTAATTTACACACACTCATCGAATCTTTCATCAACTCATACATGTGGAATCCTGACATTGACAGACTTGGGGGCATATTTACTAACATTTCACGCAACGTAACACAGCAAGTGAAGTTGCTGCACTGCTTTGCATTGCGTGAAAGAGGGAGATCAGTAATGTGCCATATTTTCAAGTGCAGTTATGATCACTCCTATCATTGGCACACTTGTGGCTGCTTACCATCAATGCAGGGATCCTTCTGTTATGATGGAAGGGTGCATGTGTTGTGGTCAGGATAGTTTTTGTGCGGGAGAACGTTTCTTTGAGGCTATTTCCTTTTTGTATGTGTGCTGCAGAATAGAGATATTTCTCCTTGTTATGCCAGTTTCAGATAGGCGCATCATTTTGGTGCAAACCCATGTCTACAAGTCTTCAAGTCTTGGTGGATGTAAGAGATGCCCATGCACCACCCACGTAATGCCCCTGATGCAGGGTAACGCAAGTCAGCGCTATGTGTTGTGTTGCATTTTTTTGTTTTTTTTACAGAGCTGACCTAATTTGCATTTGCAAATCCCAAAAAAGATTTTGTATCGGCTGCGCCAAATAAGTGACCCAACTCCTGTGCAAAGTCTTAGTAAATCTAAGCCTTGATTTTTTTTCTCACTGTGCTGCAAAAGGCAGTACATGGGCTTTGCAAAAAGCCTGGAATTAAATCCCAAAAAGCAGCACCATGTGAGGTTGCTGACTTTAATGCCAAATGCAAAAACAACAAAGTGATGAATAGAATACTTAAATGAGCCTCAGCCACTGGCAATCGCTCGGGCCGCATCCCTATCCATCGATTTTTCCCTACCACGCCACCTCAATTTGGACCCAGCTATATGCAGATCAATTTTGACCCTGCTCCTCATGGGAACAGTCCAGCTGAACTGCCTGTCCAGGTAGTCCCTGAACCATAACACAAACAACCTAGGACCGGTTTTGCCCTAGTTAGGGCTCTTCAGCTTGGTTCCAGTGGCACAGTGGGGCTGGATTTGGGATATGGACCAGAGTGATTGCCAGTGGCTGAGACTAATTCAAGCATTCCATCCATCACCTTGTTGTTTTTGCATTTGATGCCCAGCTACACTGGCTTCCAGTGAAGCAGAGAACCAGATTCAAGGGGCTATGTATAGCCCATAAAGCAATCCATGGACAGGCCCCAGCATATATTAAAGAACGCTTGGCAACTTATGTACCAGGGCGCTCCCTTCGGTCTTCAGATGCTGGGTTATTATCCTGTGCTCGCTTCCTGAGCTCCTCCAAGGGGGGCAGAGCTTTCTACATTGATTCCCCAGCTCTGGAATAAGTTGCCGGAAGGCCTCCGCAAAGAACCAGCACTTCTCCCTTTTAGGAAAAAATTAAAAACCATCCTCTTCATAGAAGCCTGGGGCACAATCTTGGCCTAAGTTAGGGCGCACTACTCAGTAGAGCTGCTATGGTGCCTTCTCTCACAGCGCTTAGAGACCAGTTGGTGATATGCGCTTTAGAAGCTCTAATTAACATTAACATTAACATTAACATTAGTGCACTGGGTATGCCCAGACTTGGGTCCCAGGCTCAATGTGCCATTGGAACCAAGCTATACCTGACTTAAGAGCCCATAACAAGGGCAAAATTGGTCCTGAGTTGCTTGTTTTCTGGTTCAGGGATGGACCTTCCACCTGAAGAAAAGTGTCAAGACTGATTTGCATATGGCTGGGTCCAATCTGAGGTAGCATAGTGTTCGAAAATCGATGGATTGGAATCTGGCCCGAACGATTGCCAGTGGCTGAGATTAATTTGAGCATTCCATCCATCATCATGTTGTTTTTGCATTTGATGCCAAATGCATCTAGGTCCGAATGAGAGTGAAAACTTTAAAGTGGAGTATTTGCAAAATGAAAAATGTAGACTATTGTCCCTCTGAGAAAGGCGAAAATGTATCAAAATGTTGATATCTAGATATTGATATATGATACTTGAGCTCAAAACATGAAGTAGCAAAGCGTATGTGCAAAATTAAGCTGAAATCAAGCAAAGAGACAGCCACAAGTATTGGTGTTACTGTAAGTTTCATGCATTCCATAAAGATGCAGTAGTAAACCACAAACTCAGAATATATTCCAACTTTGTAAAGATGGAAAAACTCACACAGCCAGAGATATCTTTCTTGATTACACCATCACACTGATTTTACAAATAATGATCACAGGAAAAGTACAGTGTTGGTAATTTCACAAACGATAAAAGGAATTCTTTTTAGCAAAATGTAGTTTTCTTTTTGTCAGTGTATGGGAGTGAATAGTCTTCATTTAATGGCAATATAACTGAATATTGAACAGTGCTGGACACAGCATCCTTGTCCCTCCCTATACAGTGTTTGTTCATCATTTACCTTTCAAACATGCCCATCACACTCCACCAGAATCAGAGGGTAAATGAGGATGGTTGCCCCATGGGGTGTTTACCAACCAACAGAGCATACAGAAGCCCTAATACACACAGGTGGATGAGGCTGACCCCCCAGCAAAAGCGAAAGAGGGCACACCAGTCACACCCACAAAACTCCCAAGCCTCTGCCGAAAAGCCCCAAACCACTGCAGAAGATTGGTTGTTGCAAATCCTACGTCAAAGCATTTATCCTGCTTACCTTCCTTGACAGATAGTGGGAAGAGAGATCCACAGAGCCCAGACCTCAAGGAACACAAGAGGTAGGGTAACTGTGATTTGATGCTCCACATTGGACACCTTGTTGTCGCTTGTTAAAAGAGAACAGGATGACACTGAAAATATTTGCTCCAGGACCTATGCTAAGGTGGTGGACAATCGTGTGACACACACCCACACCCACATGCACACATATACAGACACACACAGACGCATACACACACACACACACACACATACACTTCTAATACCTGCGAGAAGATCAGAAAGTTTTTCCTGCGCGTGTGAATGACCAATCCGCACTCACCTGGAAATGTTCTTAGCTAGGAGAAAGGTCCTCTACAGACTCCAGCACGTACCTGGGGCACTTTGTTAATGTAGAAGGGGCCACAACCATTAGTGTGACCCTTTCTGTAATACAGATGGTGTTGGTGGCATCCTAAAAATCATTCCTTCATTTGCATGCCCCATGCAAATGAGGGAAATACTTTGCCTCTATGCCCACGTCGTATTATAGAAGCGGGCACAACAGCAAAGAGGCCATCAGGAGGCGTGCTCACTGTTTGGCACAAAGATGTGGTGCATAGTCAGTGCACACCTCTAGGGAGACCCCTGCAAGGGGAAAAGTGGGCATCATGGATTGCCCTAGATATCCCTGTGAAGGGGGGCACAGTCACTCACTGCACACACCTGCAGGGAGACCTCTGTCCCCACTCAAAGTGCAGATCTGGGCCGGCTGCACAGTGAAGGATGGAATGCCTACTTCAAACAGTAACTCCCCCTGTCCCTAATCTACTCATCTTAGGGAATCTGTATGTTCACGGCTGTTGTGGGGGTAGAGCTTTGATTGCAATATGATGCACTGCCCTGGTCTGCGCCTGGCACTCCTTGCTAAAGGTGTGATGCAGTGGGGAGGAGTCTTTTACCTTGAGTGGCCGGAATTACTCAAAGGTAGATGGAAGATGAAATGGACATGGCTCTAATGATTCAAGCTGTCATTGGTGCTTACACCCTGTGGAAAAAGGGGTTACACTGGAGTGTAGTGTGGGATCTATTATAACTGTCAACCTTTCGCATGCATACTTCTCTACCTCAAAATAAAAGTGAACTCTCTACGGAGTTTTGAAGATGATTCACAAAACATGAAGGTGCTAATTATTGAGATGGATTGCACATGGAAAGGCATTCTTAGAAACATAAAATCTGTCCATAGTACCCTGTGCTTCCTGAAGAAACTCTATAGAAGGAATCATTTCTTCGGGGCTCACCAAGCTCATTCGGCACCTAATTTATTTTATATGCGTGAGTAGCAAGTGGGTTCAACCAACCATGGCCAAAATACAATATGCATTTGGTCTGTGGCTCTTCTAAGTTTGCCATCACTGCTACAATAAATCATGGGGACTAAGAGGGGTGGGAGGATGCTTTGGTACTCTCACAGATACTTGCAAAATGTAATCTGTCAGCGACAGTCCTCTCCAGCCACACTGTGCCCTCTCTATCCAGTCCTGTCAAAGACTCTTAAACCAAAGGACACATTCCCTTTCTTGTTGAAATCTTGAGTCAGGACCAAAATGTTCTCTGCTCCTGGACTGGGGTAGTAATGGTTGTGCTAATAACATATCGCACAATTGTCTGCTTGCGCAATCTTCCCCAGCTAAAATGTGGTGCAAATCAGGAGGCCAAACACAGCACATTCTAAAATTGCACATAAGGGAAATATGCATTTTTCTATTTTCCAAGGCCAAAACTTGTAATGGTGAAGACATTTCAGACCCAAAAACATTGATGTTTTCCGGCTGCTCAATTACCACCCAAGACTGAATGGGTAATATAATGAGTCCCTAAAATAGCTTCTTAAACATATGGGTGTGCTATTGCTTAGATAATCTGCATGACTGTGGTGCACCCAAATTTGCAGGGGGTCCGGGCCGGTGTCAATCTCAATAACTATGACGTAATGTGTTCTTAGAGAAAAGATTTTGTTAGACCTGTCAGCCTTGAGGTGGTCTTCCCCCAAATGTTTTGCCTGCTTGCCTTTAATTTTGCTGAATTTGATTTTTTTGGCCTTAGGACTCTGTGCACTTTACCACTGCTAACCAGTGCTTGTGCTCACTTCCCTAAACATGGTTTGAGTGATTTATTCACAACTGGCATATTAATTGTACCTATCAGTCCCTAGTAAAGTGCACTACATGTGCCCGGTGTGAGAAGTTGGCCTGGTATATGCTGTCCACTAAGTATAGTGGGCACCTTGCACCAGTCCAAACAACCCCTTATTGGAGATAGGTTAAAGACAACCTTTATTGAAAGCTATCCTAGTGGTAGCTATGGAGAGCAGCCTTCAGGCTAAGTCTTGAAGGAATGTAAAGCAGCTTGTTTTACCAGTCTATAATCTCTTGAGTGACCAAATGAAAGAGGACCACACCAGGTATATATTCAAAATATATGTATTTATTGCTAAACACACCCCTCTAGTCTCTTTATGAGGCTAGAGTTCGAAGTACATAAGTTATAAGTTAGTTATCAACAGTAATAGCACAAATACACTTTTGAGCCCTAGGGCGTACCAAACCATATACCAATAAAGTGGTATAAGAACCACGACTGAGCTAGACACAAGGCCTAGAGCCTGTAGAAGTGCTTGGCCCTCAAGGAACCACCCAAGGTAGTGACACAGGAGACCCACGGGGGACGCGGGCAGTGTGAGAACACAGCCGCGAGCCGCCGTTGACTTCTATGGGGAATGTCGCGGTTGGAGTTTTAAAGAAAAGGGACACTTGGAGGAGAACTTGGAGCAAACCCCTTTAGAACTGGGTCGTTCTAGAGTCTGTACACACGGGAGCACCGGAGTACTCGAGTTACCTCACCGAGGGAAGCCGGGTGCATAGGTGTCTTTCGGGGTCGGGTTTCGTCGTCGTTTTCGATGGCGATCTGCTGCAAGGTGCTGCTGGCGGCCAAGTCGAAAGTGTTCGGGTGGATCCAAAGGTGGATCGAAGATCTGAAGAACCTGAAAGCAGAGGGGACAGAGTTTGGGTCACTAGCCAGTGACCAGGAAGGCGATGAGCGGATGCCCACCGATGTCGTGTGCTTCAGGTAGGTTGACGGTTGTCTGGACTCTTCAGCCACGAGGTCCAGGAGGGGTCGACGATGACCAGGAGCTGGATTCGAGCTGTCCCACGACGTCTGTCGATTGCAGGGGTGTCGGCGACTGGATTGGACCCAACAAGCCTTGGCAACGGCAAGTCTTGTGGAAATAGAAGAAGGACGGTGGTGCAGACCAACAAGGTCTGATGGACTCACCCAGCAAGGGTAAGTCAGGGCACGCCTGGAGCAACCAGGGAAGCCCAAGCAGAAGAAGATTGGCCTTTGGGCGGGCCTACTAGCCAACGGACTAGCGACCGCAAAGGAGCCTCGAGTGGACGCACTTAGAGCTGGCTCACGGGACACTCGTGGAGTGGAGGCCAGTGATCTTCGATGCAGTCAGTGCTGGAGGCAGGGGCTACTCGGAGCCCAAAGCACAACTTTGTGGAAGACCAGGAAGAGGATGCACTTGCAAATGCGCTCGGTGTCCAGGGGTCACGGTTCCACGTTACCCACGACAGCTACGGGCCTCAGCTTTGCTGGGGACTCAGGGCAGCCTCGGGAAAGTCTGGAAATCTACCTCTGGTGATGCAAAGACTTCGGCGTCCGGCGGGAGCTTCAGCGATGCAGACCGGACAATTGCTTTGTTGGTGCCTGCCAAGCAGGGGAGTCACTCCTTGACCCCAAGGGAGATTCTTCAGTCCTCTAATCTTAAAGTAGAGCGTCGAAGGTCCAGGATTCTGTGTCAGAGTTTCGTCCAGGTAAATCTAAAGTCCTAAGGACTGGGGTCCCATACTTATACTAAGTTATGGGGTTGGACATACTCTGGGGACCCACCTATGGGAGGGTCAGGGAAGAGGGGTGGTTACACCCATTCCCTTTGTCCAGTTTCACGCCAGAGCAAGGGATGGAAGCCCCTGAACCAGTTTGAACTGGGGTATGCACAGGGACACCAAGTGTGCCCCCAGTGCAGGACTTCAAAGCACCAGAGAGTGCTCCCGCCCAGCCCCAATACACATTATCCTGTCTGGGGAGGTGGTTACACCTCCCTGGGACAGGAAACCTATTGTCCAGGCTTCCCCTGCCGGAGTTTCAGTCAGCAGCAGGAGGCCAGACCCGTGTCTGTGGCATCGGCATCCATTTTGTGATGCCAGGGCTTGGAAAGAAGTTACCGGGCAGGCCGATGTGTACATGTCTCTCCCTCTAGAAGGGTGGAATGCTACCCCCGCTGCCAGAACTGGCGGGGGAGGGTAGTATTCCAAGATGTTTGACACCAAACACGACATGTTTCCGTGCAGCCATCCCAAAGTTAGCATTTAACGCGAGGTTATAATGCGCTTAAGAGTATATGGTCAGGCTGCACTACAAACATCATCAGAGAAGGGTCTCTGAACGCTGCAGAGGAGCTCTGCTCATGCAGGGGCACCCTCTCACATAGGAACCAAGCACTCTGCCTTCAGGATTGACAAGGCCTGCCATAGGAGTGACTTATAGGTTTATATGTGTGTATGTATGTAGTGATATAGGTAACCTATATCGCTGTAAGGGGTGCATGCACCACCTTACCCAGGCTGTAGTAGCAGACCTTTGGTGTCATTTTGGATGGCCTTCCAGGGGTGGCACAATACATGCTGCAGCCCTGAGTAGGCCTCTGAGGTACCTATGCCCTGGGTACATAGTATACCATATACTAGGGACTTATAAGGGCACTCCAGATTCCAATCAGGGATGTGCTTAATGTGAGAAGTTGGCCTGGCATATGCTGTCCACTAATTATAGTGGGCACCGTGCACCAGTCCAAATCGACTCTTATGGTAGGTAGGTTAAAGACAACCTTATTGAAAGCTATCCTAGTGGTAGCTATGGAGAGCAGCCTTCAGGCTAAGTCTTGAAGGAATGTAAAGCAGCTTGTTTTACCAGTCTATAATCTCTTGAGTGACCAAATGAAAGAGCACCACTCCAGGTATATATTCAAAATATATGTATTTATTACTAAACACACCCCTCTAGTCTCTTTATGAGGCTAGAGTTCGAAGTACATAGGTTATAAGATCTTAAATCACAGTAATAGCACAAATACACGTTTGGGCCCTAGGGGCGTACCAAACCATATACCAATAAAGTGGTATGCGAACCACGACTGAACTAGACACTAGGCCTAGAGCCTCTAGAAGTGCTTGGACCACAAGGAACCACCCAAGGTAGTGACACAGGGGACCCACGGGAGACGCGTGCAGTGTAAATACACAACCGCGATACGCCGTTAACTTCTATGGAGAAAGTCGGGATCGGGAAAATAGAGGAAAGGGACACTTAGAAGAGGACTAGGACAAAACCCTGTGAGATCTAGGACTTTGAAGAGTCTCTACCCACGGGAGCACCGGAGTACTCGTGTTACCTCACCCAGGGAAGCCGGGTGCATAGGTGCCTTTCGGGGTCGGGTTTCGTCGTCGGTTCTTATGGCGATCTGCTGCAAAGTGCTGCTGGCGACCAGGAGAAAAGTGTCCGGGTGGATCCAAGAGTGGATCGGAGTTCTGAAGAACCTGAAAGCAGAGGGGACAGAGTCTGGGTCACTAGCCAGTGACCAGGGAGGCGATGGACAGATGCCCACCGATGTCGAGTGCTTCAGGTTCGATGACGGTTGTCTTGACTCTTCAGCCACGAGGTCCGGGAGGCGTTGTCGGCGACCAGGAGCAGGATTCGGGCTGTTGCTCGATGTCTGTCGAGTGCAGGGGTGTCGGCGACCAGATTGGACCCAACAAGCCTTGGCAACGGCAAGTCTCGAGTAAGATGTAGATCGTCGATGATGCAGACCAGCAAGGTCTGGGGAACTCACCCAGCAAGGGTAAGTGCGGGCAGGCCTGGAGCAACCAGACTGCCAAGTAAAGAAAAGATTGGCCTTCGTTAAGGGCTACTAGCCAATGGGCTAGCGACCGCGAAGGAGCCTCGTGACGCCGCACGTGGAGCTGGCTTACAGGACACTCGTGGAGTGGGGGCCAGTGATCTTCGGTGCAGGTGGTGCTGGAGGCTAGGGCTACTCGGAGCCCAAAGTACGACTTCTTGGGAGACCCAGAAGATGGTGCACTTGCAAATGTGCTCGGTGTCCAGGGGTCACGGTCTCAAGTCACCCACGATAGCCACGGGCCTCAGCTTTGCTGGGGACTCAGGGTAGCCTCGGGGAAGTCTGAGAATCCACCTCTGGTGATGCGATGACTTCGGCGTCCGACGGGAGCTTCAGAGATGCGAACCGGACAGATGCTTCTTTGGTGCCTTGACCCCAAGGGAGATTCTTCAGTCCTCTAATCTTGTCGTAGAGCGTCGAAGGTCCAGGATTCCGTGTCAGAGTTTCGTCCAGGTATAATCTAAAGTCCTAAGGACTGGGTTCCTACCTTTATTCTAAAAATAGGGGATGGACTACTCTGTGGCCCCACCTATGGGTGGGTCAGGGCAGAGGGGTGGCTACACCCCTTTCCCTTTGTCCAGTTCGCGCCAAAGCAGGGGCTGCAAGCCCCTGATCCGGTTTGAACTGGGGTATGCACAGGGACACCAAATGTGCCCCCAGTGCAGGACTTCAAAGCACCCGAAAGTGCTCCCGCCCAGCCCCAATACACATTGTCCTGTCTGGGGAGGTGGTCACACCTCCCTGGGACAGGAAACCTATTGTCCAGGCCTCCCCTGCCGGAGTTTCGTCCAGCAGCAGGAGGCCAGACTCGTGTCTGTGGCAGCAGCATCCATTTTGTGATGCCAGGCTCTGGAAAGAAGTTACCGGACTCGTCAGAGTTAACATGCCTTTCCCTCTAGAAGGGTGGAATGCTACCCCCGCCGCCAGGATTGGCGGGGGGTAGTATTCCAAGATGTTTGACACCAAACATGACATGTTTAGGTGCAGCCATTCCATAGTTAGCATTTTACCGCGAGGATATAATGCGTTTAAGAGTATATGGTCAGGCTGCACTACAAACAGCATCAGAGATGGTCTCCGAACGCTGCAGAGGGGTCCTGCTCATGCAGGGGCACCCTCTCACATAGGAACCATGCACTCTGCCTTTAGGATTGATAAGGCCTGCCTTAGGAGTGACTTATAGGTTTATATGTGTGTATGCCTTTAGTGATATAGGTAACCTATACCACAGCAAGGGGTGCATGCACCACCTTACCCAGGCTGCAGTAGCAGACCTGTGGTGCCAGTTTGGATGGCCTACCAGGGGTGGCATAATACATGCTGCAGCCCCTGGCAGGCCTCTGAGGTACCTATGCCCTTGGTACATAGTATACCATATACTAGGGACTTACAAGGGCACTCCAGATCCCAATCAGTGATGTGCCTAAGGCACATGGAGACCCTTTTAAAGAGGAAACAGCTAGGCTGGGGTTCTGAATAGCAGGGCCCCAGCCAGACTAATGTCGAAAACCAGTGAAGTATCAGCAAAAAGTGGGGGTACCCCTGTGAAGCAGATCCTACTCTCCTACACAACCCCCCCCAAACGTAGGGACATTAAACTAACCTTGCCCAGTTAAGTCTTCATGTTCTAAGTGGAAATACCTAGAGAGTCCATCTGCATTCGCATGGTTACTCCCAGGCCTATGTTCCACTGTAAAGTCCATCCCCTGTAGGGAAATGGACCACCTAAGCAGTTTGGGGTTTTCACCCTTCATTTGTTTTAGCCATAAGAGGGGCTTATGGTCTGTCTGAACCAGGAAGTGTGTACCAAACAAGTATGGCCTCAACTTCTTCAGAGCCCAGACCACAGCAAAGGCCTCCCTCTCTATGGCTGACCAACGTTTCTCTCTAGGGGTCAGCCTTCTGCTAATAAAAGCTACTGGCTGATCCTGACCTTCTTCATTCAATTGTGACAGTACAGCCCCTACCCCCAATTCAGATGCATCAGTTTGAACAATGAACTTCTTGGAGTAATCAGGACTCTGCAGAATTGGAGCAGTGCACATGGCCTGCTTGAGGTCATCAAATGCCTTTTGACAGCTAACTGTCCACTGAACCTTTTTGGGCATTTTCTTAGAAGTTAAGTCATTCAAGGGTGTCACTATTGATCCATACCCCTTGACAAATCTCCTATAATACCCAGTCAGGCCTAAGAAGGCTCTCACCTGAGTCTGGGTAGTGGGAGCAGTCCAGTCCATGATGGTCTGGATCTTGCTCTGCAAAGGTTGAACCTGGCCTCCACCCACAAGGTGGCCCAGGTACACAACCTGACTCTGCCCTATCTGGCACTTAGTGGCCTTGATAGTCAGGCCTGCCTTTTGCAGGGCCTGTAAAACATTCCTGAGATGGACCAGGTGATCCTCCCAGGTGGAGCTAAAGACAGCAATATCATCTAGATAAGCTGCACTATAGGCTTCCAGTCCTGTGAGAACTGTGTTCACCAACCTCTGGAAAGTGGCAGGTGCATTTTTCAGACCAAAGGGCATCACCACAAATTGATAATGCCCACTAGGGGTTGAAAATGCTGTTTTGGGCTTTGCAGCATCAGCTAGTCTGATCTGCCAGTAGCCAGCTGTTAGGTCAAATGTGCTGAGATATTTGGCAGAGGCCAAAGTATCTATGAGCTCATCTGCCCTGGGTATTGGATGGGCATCAGTCCTAGTGACTGCATTGAGGCCTCTGTAGTCTACACAAAACCTCATCTCTCTTTTCCCACCACTGGTGTGAGGTTTAGGTACTAGGACTACTGGACTAGCCCAAGGGCTATCTGAGGGCTCAATCACTCCCAATTCCAACATCTTCTGGACTTCAGTCCTGATACAGTCCCTGACATGGTCAGGTTGCCTATAAATCTTGTTTTTAATAGGCAGACTGTCCCCAGTGTCCACTTCATGAGTGCACCAGGTGGTCTGACTGGGTGTCAGTGAAAACATATGCCTAAACTGATTGAGGACTTGCCTGCAATCAGTTTGCTGCTGGGTAGTGAGGCTGCCTGCCAAGGCTACACCATCAACTGACCCATCGTCAGGGTTCTGTGAGAGCAGGTCAGGGAGTGGGTCACTCTCTTCCTCCTGCCCTTCATCAGTAGCCATGAGCAAGCCCATGTCTGCCCTGTCCACATATGGCTTAAGTCTGTTGACATGGAGAACCCTTTGGGGACTCCTGGGTGTTCCTAGGTCCACTAAGTAAGTGACCTCACCCTTCTGTTCAACAATAGTGTGGGGTCCACTCCATTTGTCTTGGAGAGCTGCTGGGGCCACTGGCTCCAACACCCACACCTTCTGTCCTGGCTGGTAAACAGT
Organism: Calotriton arnoldi; assembly: GCA_963921515.1. Lineage (NCBI taxonomy): Eukaryota > Metazoa > Chordata > Amphibia > Caudata > Salamandridae > Calotriton > Calotriton arnoldi. The sequence goes on from CAWUFW010013321.1 coordinate 249,912, forward strand.
CAGAACAGCCTTTGGTCATGCCAGGCCTTCTGCAGTTCCTGGCTAGCCTCAAGGTTTTTGGTTGCCTTTTTCATGTACTCAGCCATCCTGGAGCGGAGACCAAGTACATAGTCCACTATATCTTGCTTTGGGGGCTTGAGAGGTAACTCCCATCCTTCCTTCACCAAGCACAGTGGACCCCTCACAGGGTGGCCAAACAGAAGTTCAAAAGGGCTGTAACCAACCCCTTCTGAGGCACCTCCCTATATGCGAATAAAAGGCAGGGCAAGAGTATGTCCCATCTACGCCTAAGCTTTTCTGGGAGCCCTTTAATCATGCCCTTCAAGGTTTTGTTGAATCTCTCAACTAAACCATTGCATTGTGGGTGATAGGGTGTGGTGAACTTATAAGTAACTCCACACTCCTTCCACATTGCTTTTAAGTAACCAGACATGAAGTTTGCACCCCTGTCTGATACTACCTCCTTAGGAAAGCCCACTCTTGAGAAGATTCCCAGGAGGGCCCTTGCCACCACAGGTGCTGTAGTGGTCCTGAGGGGAATAGCTTCTGGGTACCTGGTGGCATGATCCACTACCACCAGGATAAACCTGTGCCCAGAGGCTGTTTGGGGATCCATGGGACCAACAATGTCAATCCCTACCCTCTCAAAGGGCACCCCCACCACAGGTAGTGGTATCAGGGGGCCTTTGTAGTGCCACCTGCTTTGCCACTGGCTTGGCAGGTTACACAGGAGCGACAAAACTCCTTACTGTCTTCAGACATGTGGGGCCAGTGGAAGTGAGGGACAATTCTGTCCCAAGTCTTGTTCTGGCCCAGGTGTCCTGCTAAGGGAATATCATGGGCTAGGGTCAATAGGAAGCCCCTGAACTTCAAAGGTATTACCAACCTCCTGGTAGCACCAGGCTTGGGGTCTCTACTCTCTGAGTACAGGAGTCCATCATCCCAATACACTGTATGGGGACCACTAGCTTTCCCAGCAGCCTCAGCAGCAGCTTGCTGTCTGAGGGGTTCAAGGGAGGGGCAGCTCTGCTGCTCCTGGCTCAGATCTGCCCTAGAAGGTCCCCCTGTCCCCAAGAACTCAACCTGTTCAGGTTCAAGTTCCTCTGGGACAGTTCCTTCTTCAGGGCTGAGATCATCCCCCTCAAGGGACTGATCTTCCTCCTGAGCCAAGGGGAAGGCACTGCCTTAACCCTACTACTCCTCCTCTTGGAAGGCACTTGGTCCATTCTTCCAGAATCCAAGGCCTGTTCAGTTTTAGACAGTTTAGCTTGTGACCTGGTCACAGCAAACACATCTGCAGGGATCCCCAGCATTTCTGCATGGGTCCTGAGCTCCACTTCTGCCCAAGCAGAAGTCTCTAAGTCATTGCCAAGCAAGCATTCGACTGGTAGGTTTGCACTTACCACAACCTTCTTAAGGCCAGTTACCCCTCCCCAGGAGAAGTTAACAACTGCCAGAGTATGGTCTGTTCTGACATTGCTAGCATTGGTCACTTGGTACATTTCACCAAGTATAACTTGCCCAGGTAGCACAAGGTCTTGTGTCACCATTGTGACACTTGCCCCTGTGTCCCTAAATGCCAAAGCCTCTCGTCCATTGATTAAAGGCTGTTGTCTGTACTTGCCCAGATTACTGGGACTCACAGTGGAGGTCACATCCATGCCTCCATCACAGACTAACACAGCCTGAGTCAGTTCCCTGACTAAGTCAGAGCCCAACTCAGTTCCCAGGGTGAACCCTACTAAACCCTTTGCTGGAGCACCTCCACCAACTGTACTAGGGGGAACAGGTGCCTTAGGGGCATTGGTGGGTGCTGGACTGGAGTCTTTGGACTTGGTGCAATCACTGGTCCAGTGGGTCTTTTGCTTACAGACCTTGCACCATGGTTTTCTTTGGCCTTTACCCTTGGTAGACTGGGAATCCCCACCAGAAGAAGATTTTTGGGGGCCTGATGAAGACTTTTGATCTTTACCCTTCTCCCCACCCTTGTCAGAGTTCTTAGCATCTTGCTTCTTGGTTTCCCCACCTTGGTTCTGTACCTTCTGCTTCACCCTGGTTCTGACCCATTTGTCTGCCTTCTTTCCCAATTCTTGGGGAGAGGTCAGATCAGAGTCAACCAGGTACTGATGCAACAGCTGGTTTTGACAGTTATTAAGAATCTGCTCCCTCATTATCAGATTATACAATCCTGAGAAGTCACACACCTTACTGCCCATCAACCAGCCTTCCAGAGCCTTGGCAGAACAATCCACATAGTCTACCCAGTCTTGAGTCTGTGCTTTTTGGGTGTCTCTGAACTTCAACCTGTACTGTTCAGTGGTTAGGCCAAACCCATCAATAAGAGCACTCTTCAAGACCTTGTAATTGTCAGCATCCTCCTCTCTAACAGTGAGGAGCTTGTCTCTACCTTTGTCAGCAAAGGAGAGCCACAAGATTGCTGCCCACTGCTCCTGAGGGACCTTCTGTACTTTACAGGCCCTCTCTAAAGCAGTTATCCATTTGTGGATATCATCCCCACTCTGGTAGGGAGGGACAATCTTGCTCAGGTTCCTATGGTCATAGGACCTTTCCCTATCTCTAGGGACATGGCTGCCACCATGGGACTCTAGTCCCAACTTTCTTCTCTCTTTAAGGAGATCTAGGGATTCTCTATCTAAAGCCAATTGCTTCTTCCTGATCTCCAGTTGAGTTTCCTCATACTGGACCAGTCTCTTTCTTCTCTCATGAGAGGATTCCCTCCTGTGAGAAGAAACAGAGCTCCCTATTGAGGTGCCAGAGTGGTTAGACTCCTGAGAAGGAGACCTAGACTTTCTGAGCACACTCATAATCCTTCCTGGGGGGACAAAGGTGTGGTTCTCTAGATCCTCATCTTCATCTTCCCCAGAAGGGATTGGGTTTTCCAGGTCAGGGTCATTGTCACCCTCCTGGTCAGTTTCAGAGGGGGGGCTGGGGGTAGTAGTACCCCTGACCCCTTCCTCATCTGCTGGCCCACCCTCTGCTCCTACCCCTTCAGTCTCTGAGGACTTACTAAGATCATAAGCCACCAACAACTCCTGGAGGTGTTGGGTGGTGGGACTTTGGCCTGTCCTTAATTTCCTCACGTTACACAAAGCTCTCAGTTCCAAGAATGGGAGTGTGTCATACTTGGAGGGGGAAGCTCAATGGCTTCCTGCAGGGCATCTTTGGATCCTGCTTTTAAAGACATTACTAGTGTGGTGTGGTGTATGCACTACCTACTCTAGTGTGGCCTACTAAACTCTCTTGAGTTGTAGAAAGGGTTGTGCTATCCCTTAACACACAACTCTAAGTTCAGTAGAACTTACTGATATTCTAAGCTTAAATTATATGTACCTTAGGTACCTTTAGTGGTTTTCAGTTGATCAATTCAATTGAGATTATCTGGTAAAACAATAGCAAGCTGGAATCCCACACGCTGCACACCAATGTGAGAAGTTGGCCTGGCATATGCTGTCCACTAATTATAGTGGGCACCGTGCACCAGTCCAAATCGACTCTTATGGTAGGTAGGTTAAAGACAACCTTATTGAAAGCTATCCTAGTGGTAGCTATGGAGAGCAGCCTTCAGGCTAAGTCTTGAAGGAATGTAAAGCAGCTTGTTTTACCAGTCTATAATCTCTTGAGTGACCAAATGAAAGAGCACCACTCCAGGTATATATTCAAAATATATGTATTTATTACTAAACACACCCCTCTAGTCTCTTTATGAGGCTAGAGTTCGAAGTACATAGGTTATAAGATCTTAAATCACAGTAATAGCACAAATACACGTTTGGGCCCTAGGGGCGTACCAAACCATATACCAATAAAGTGGTATGCGAACCACGACTGAACTAGACACTAGGCCTAGAGCCTCTAGAAGTGCTTGGACCACAAGGAACCACCCAAGGTAGTGACACAGGGGACCCACGGGAGACGCGTGCAGTGTAAATACACAACCGCGATACGCCGTTAACTTCTATGGAGAAAGTCGGGATCGGGAAAATAGAGGAAAGGGACACTTAGAAGAGGACTAGGACAAAACCCTGTGAGATCTAGGACTTTGAAGAGTCTCTACCCACGGGAGCACCGGAGTACTCGTGTTACCTCACCCAGGGAAGCCGGGTGCATAGGTGCCTTTCGGGGTCGGGTTTCGTCGTCGGTTCTTATGGCGATCTGCTGCAAAGTGCTGCTGGCGACCAGGAGAAAAGTGTCCGGGTGGATCCAAGAGTGGATCGGAGTTCTGAAGAACCTGAAAGCAGAGGGGACAGAGTCTGGGTCACTAGCCAGTGACCAGGGAGGCGATGGACAGATGCCCACCGATGTCGAGTGCTTCAGGTTCGATGACGGTCGTCTTGACTCTTCAGCCACGAGGTCCGGGAGGCGTTGTCGGCAACCAGGAGCAGGATTCAGGCTGTTGCTCGATGTCTGTCGAGTGCAGGGGTGTCGGCGACCAGATTGGACCCAACAAGCCTTGGCAATGGCAAGTCTCGAGTAAGATGTAGATCGTCGATGATGCAGACCAGCAAGGTCTGGGGAACTCACCCAGCAAGGGTAAGTGCGGGCAGGCCTGGAGCAACCAGACTGCCAAGTAAAGAAAAGATTGGCCTTCGTTAAGGGCTACTAGCCAACGGGCTAGCGACCGCGAAGGAGCCTCGTGACGCCGCACGTGGAGCTGGCTTACAGGACACTCGTGGAGTGGGGGCCAGTGATCTTCGGTGCAGGTGGTGCTGGAGGCTAGGGCTACTCGGAGCCCAAAGCACGACTTCTTGGGAGACCCAGAAGATGGTGCACTTGCAAATGTGCTCGGTGTCCAGGGGTCACGGTCTCAAGTCACCCACGATAGCCACGGGCCTCAGCTTTGCTGGGGACTCAGGGTAGCCTCGGGGAAGTCTGAGAATCCACCTCTGGTGATGCGATGACTTCGGCGTCCGACGGGAGCTTCAGTGATGCGAACCGGACAGATGCTTCTTTGGTGCCTGCCAAGCAGGGGAGTCACTCCTTGACCCCAAGGGAGATTCTTCAGTCCTCTAATCTTGTCGTAGAGCGTCGAAGGTCCAGGATTCCGTGTCAGAGTTTCGTCCAGGTATAATCTAAAGTCCTAAGGACTGGGTTCCTACCTTTATTCTAAAAATAGGGGATGGACTACTCTGTGGCCCCACCTATGGGTGGGTCAGGGCAGAGGGGTGGCTACACCCCTTTCCCTTTGTCCAGTTCGCGCCAAAGCAGGGGCTGCAAGCCCCTGATCCGGTTTGAACTGGGGTATGCACATGGACACCAAATGTGCCCCCAGTGCAGGACTTCAAAGCACCCGAAAGTGCTCCCGCCCAGCCCCAATACACATTGTCCTGTCTGGGGAGGTGGTCACACCTCCCTGGGACAGGAAACCTATTGTCCAGGCCTCCCCTGCCGGAGTTTTGTCCAGCAGCAGGAGGCCAGACTCGTGTCTGTGGCAGCAGCATCCATTTTGTGATGCCAGGCTCTGGAAAGAAGTTACCGGACTCGTCAGAGTTAACATGCCTTTCCCTCTAGAAGGGTGGAATGCTACCCCCGCCGCCAGGATTGGCGGGGGGTAGTATTCCAAGATGTTTGACACCAAACATGACATGTTTAGGTGCAGCCATTCCATAGTTAGCATTTTACCGCGAGGATATAATGCGTTTAAGAGTATATGGTCAGGCTGCACTACAAACAGCATCAGAGATGGTCTCCGAACGCTGCAGAGGGGTCCTGCTCATGCAGGGGCACCCTCTCACATAGGAACCATGCACTCTGCCTTTAGGATTGATAAGGCCTGCCTTAGGAGTGACTTATAGGTTTATATGTGTGTATGCCTTTAGTGATATAGGTAACCTATACCACAGCAAGGGGTGCATGCACCACCTTACCCAGGCTGCAGTAGCAGACCTGTGGTGCCAGTTTGGATGGCCTACCAGGGGTGGCATAATACATGCTGCAGCCCCTGGCAGGCCTCTGAGGTACCTATGCCCTTGGTACATAGTATACCATATACTAGGGACTTACAAGGGCACTCCAGATCCCAATCAGTGATGTGCCTAAGGCACATGGAGACCCTTTTAAAGAGGAAACAGCTAGGCTGGGGTTCTGAATAGCAGGGCCCCAGCCAGACTAATGTCGAAAACCAGTGAAGTATCAGCAAAAAGTGGGGGTACCCCTGTGAAGCAGATCCTACTCTCCTACACTTAAGGCACATGGAAACCATTTTAGAGAGGAAGCAGCTAGGCTGGGGTTCTGATTAGCAGGGCCCCAGCCAGACTAAAGTCGAAAAACAGTGAAGCATCAGCAAAAAGTGGGGGTACCCATGTGAAGCAGATCCTACTCTCCTACACAACCCCTCCCCAAACTTAGGGACATTAAACTAACCTTGCCCATTTAAGTCTTCATGTTCTAAGTGGAAGTACCTAGAGAGTCCGTCTGCATTGGCATGGTTACTCCCAGGTCTATGTTCCACTGTGAAGTCCATCCCCTGTAGGGAAATGGACCACCTAAGCAGTTTGGGGTTTCACCTTTCATTTGTTTTAGCCATAAGAGGGGCTTATGGTCTGTTTGAACAAGGAACTGAGTACCAAACATGTATGGCCTCAACTTCTTCAGAGCCCAGACCACAGCAAAGGCCTCCCTCTCAATGGCTGACCAACGTTTCTCTCTAGGGGTCAGCCTTCTGCTAATAAAAGCTACTGACTGATCCTGACCTTCATCATTCAATTGTGACAGTACAGCCCCTACCCCCAATTCAGATGCATCTGTTTGGACAATGAACTTCTTGGAGTAATCAGGACTCTGTAGAATGGGAGCAGTGCACATTACCTGCTTTAGGTCATCAAATGCCTTTTGACAGCTAACTGTCCACTGAACCTTTTTGGGCATTTTCTTGGAAGTTAAGTCATTCAGGGGTGTCACTATTGATCCATACCCCTTGACAAATCTCCTATAGTACCCAGTCAGGCCTAAAAAGGCTCTCACCTGAGTCTGGGTAGTTGGAGCAGTCCAGTCCATGATGGTCTGGATCTTGCTCTGCAGTGGTTGAACCTGGCCTCCACCCACAAGGTGGCCCAGGTACACAACCTGACTCTGCCCTATATGGCACTTGGTGGCCTTGATAGTCAGGCCTGCTTTCTGCAGGGCCTGCAAAACATTTCTGAGGTGGACCAGGTGATCCTCCCAGGTGGAGCTAAAGACAGCAATATCATCTAGATATGCTGCACTATAGGCTTCCAGACCTGTAAGGACTGTATTCACCAACCTCTGAAAAGTGGCAGGTGCATTCTTCAGACCAAAGGGCATCACCACAAATTGATAATGCCCACTAGGGGTTGAGAATGCTGTCTTTGGCTTTGCATCATCAGCTAGTCTGATCTGCCAGTAGCCAGCTGTCAGGTCAAATGTGCTTAGATACTTGGCTGAGGCCAAAGTGTCTATTAGCTCATCTGCCCTAGGTATTGGATGGGCATCAGTCCTAGTGACTGCATTGAGACCCCTGTAGTCCACACAAAACCTCATCTCTCTTTTCCCACCATTGGTGTGAGGTTTTGGCACAAGGACCACTGGACTAGCCCAAGGGCTATCTGAGGGCTCAATAACTCCCAAATCCAACATCTTCTGGACTTCTGTCCTGATACAGTCCCTGACATGGTCAGGTTGCCTATAAATCTTATTTTTAATAGGCAGACTGTCCCCAGTGTCCACTTCATGAGTGCACCAGGTGGTCTGACTGGGTGTCAGTGAGAATATGTGCCTGAACTGATTGAGCACCTGTCTGCAATCAGTTTGCTGCTGGGCAGTGAGGCTGCCTGCCAAGGCTACACCATCCACTGACCCATCATCAGGGTTCTGTGAGAGCAGGTCAGGGAGTGGGTCACTCTCTTCCTCCTGTCCCTCATCAGTAGCCATGAGCAAGCCCATGTCTGCCCTGTCCACATAGGGTTTTAATCTGTTGACATGGAGAACCCTGTGGGGACTCCTGGGTGTTCCTAGGTCTACTAAGTAGGTAACCTCACCCTTCTGTTCAACAATGGTATGGGGTCCACTCCATTTGTCTTGGAGAGCTGCTGGGGCCACTGGCTCCAACACTCCACACCTTCTGTCCTGGCTGGTAAACAGTCAGTACAGCCTTTGGTCATGCCAGGCTTTTGAAGTTCCTGGCTAGCCTCAAGGTTTTTAGTTGCCTTTTTCATGTACTCAGCCATCCTGGAGCGGAGACCAAGTACATAGTCCACTATGTCTTGCTTTGGGGGCTTGAGAGGTAACTCCCATCCTTCCTTCACCAAGCACAATGGACCCCTGACAGGGTGACCAAACAAAAGTTCAAAAGGGCTGTAGCCAACCCCTTTGAGGCACCTCCCTGTATGCAAATAAAAGGCAGGGCAAGAGTATGTCCCATCTTCGCCTAAGCTTTTCTGGGAGCCCTTTAATCATGCCCTTCAAGGTTTTGTTGAATCTCTCAACTAAACCATTGCATTGTGGGTGATAGGGTGTGGTGAACTTGTAAGTCACTCCACACTCCTTCCACATTGCTTTCAATATCCAGACATAAAGTTAGCACCCCTGTCTGGTACAACCTCCTTAGGGAAGCCCACTCTTGAGAAAATTCCCAGGAGGGCTCTTGCCACCACAGGTGCTGTGGTTGTCCTAAGGGGAATAGCCTCTGGGTACCTGGTGGCATGATCCACTACCACCAGGATAAACCTGTGCCCAGATGCTGTTTGGGGATCCATGGGACCAACAATGTCAATCCCCACCCTTTCAAAGGGAACCCCCACCACAGGGAGTGGTATAAGGGGGGCCTTTGTGGTGCCACCTGCCTTGCCCCTGGCCTGGCAGGTTACACAGGAGCGACAAAACTCCTTGGTGTCTTCAGACATGTGGGGCCAGTGAAAGTGAGGGACAATTCTGTCCCAAGTCTTGTTCTGGCCCAGGTGACCTGCTAAGGGAATGTCATGGGCTAGGGTCAATAGGAAGCCCCTGAACTTCAGAGGAATAACCAACCTCCTGGTGGCACCAGGCTTGGGGTCTCTACACTCTGAGTACAAGAGTCCATCATCCCAATACACTGTATGGGGACCACTAGCTTTCCCAGCAGCCTCAGCAGCAGCTTGCTGTCTGAGGGTTTCAAGAGAGGGGCAGCTCTGCTGCTCCTGGCTCAGATCTGCCCTGGAAGGGCCCCCTGTCCCCAAGAACTCAACCTGGTGAGGTTCAAGCTCCTCTGGGACAGTTCCTTCCTCAGGACTGAGATCATCCCCCTCAAGAGACTGATCTTCCTTCTGAGCCAAGGGGGAAGGCACTGCCTTTACCCTACCACTCCTCTTCTTGGAGGGCACTTGGTCCATTATTCCAGAATCCAAGGCCTGTTCAGTGTTAGACATTTTGGCTTGTGACCTGGTCACAGCAAACACATCTGCAGGGATGCCCAGCATTTCTGCATGGGTTCTGAACTCCACTTCTGCCCAAGCTGAAGTTTCTAGATCATTGCCAAGCAAGCATTCAACTGGTAGGTCTGCACTTACCACAACCTTCTTAAGGCCAGTTACCCCTCCCCAGGAGAAGTTAACAACTGCCAGAGTATGGTCTGTTCTGACATTGCTATCATTGGTCACTTGGTACATTTCACCAAGTATAATCTGCCCAGGATCCACAAGGTCTTGTGTCACCATGGTGACCCTTGCCCCTGTGTCCCTAAATGCCAAAGCCTCTTTTCCATTGATTAAGGGCTGTTGCCTGTACTTGCCCAGATTACTGGGACTCACAGAGGAGGTCACATCCTTGCCTCCATCACAGACTAGGACAGCCTGAGTGAGTTCTCTGACTAGGTCAGAGCTCATCTCTTTACCCAGGGTCAACCCTACTAAACCCATGACTTGTGTAGTCCCACCACCAACTGTAACTGCACTAGGGGGAGCAGGTGCCTTAGGGGCATTGGTGGGGGCTGGAGTAGAGTCTTTGGACTTGGTGCAATCACTGGTCCAGTGTGTCTTTTGCTTACAGACCTTGCACCATGGTTTCTTTTGGCCTTTCCCTTTGTTAGGCTGTGAATCCCCACCTGAAGAAGATTTTTGGGGGCCTTGTGAAGACTTCTGGTCTTTACCCTTCTCCCCACCCTTATCAGAGTTCTTAGAATCTTGCTTCTTTGGGTCACCACCTTGGTTCTGTACCTTCTGCCTCACCCTGGTTCTGACCCATTTGTCTGCCTTCCTTCCCAATTCTTGGGGAGAGGTCAGATCAGAGTCCACCAGGTACTGATGCAACAGCTGATTTTGACAGTTATTAAGAATCTGCTCCCTCATGATAAGATTGTACAATCCTGTGAAGTCACATACCTTACTGCCCAACAACCAACCTTCCAGAGCCTTAGCAGAACAATCACATAGTCTACCCAGTCTTGAGTCTGTGCTTTTTGGGTATCTGTGAACTTTAACCTGTATTGTTCAGTTGTTAGGCCAAACCCATCAATCAGAGCACTCTTCAAGACCTTGTAATTGTCAGCATCCTCTTCTCTTACAGTGAGGAGCTTGTCTCTACCTTTGTCTGCAAAGGAGAGCCACAAGATTGCTGCCCACTGCTCCTGAGGGACCCTCTGTACTTTACAGACCCTCTCCAGTGCAGTTATCCATTTGTGGATGTCATCCCCACTCTGGTAGGGAGGGACAATCTTGCTCAGGTTTCTATGGTCATGTGACCTTTCCCTATCTCTAGGGAAACTGCTGCCACCATGGGACTCTAGTCCCAACTTTTCTCTCTCTATAGAGATCTAGGGACTCCCTGTCTATAGCCAATTGCTGTTTTCTGAGTTCAAGCTGGGCTTGCTCATACTGAATCAGTCTCTTCCTCCTCTCATGAGAGGATTCCCTTCCATGAGAGGAGACAGAGGTCCCTACTGAGGTGTCAGAGTGGTTAGACTCCTGAGAAGGAGATCTAGTCCTTCTGGGCACACTCACAACTCTTCCTGGGGGACAAAGGGGAGGTCATTCTGATCCTCCTCCTCATCCACAGGAGGAATTGGGTATTCCAGGTCAAGGTCATTTTCACCTTCCTGGCCAGTTTCAGAGGGGGGGGGGTCCTGGGTGATTTCACCCCTGGCCCCTTCCTCATCTTCTGTCCCACCCTGTCTGCCTACCCCTTCAGACCCTAGGAGCCTGCTGAGATCATCAGCTAGTAGCACCTCTCTGAGGTGTTGGGTGCTGGCACTTTTGCCTGCCTTCAGCTTCCTAGTATTGCACAATGCTCTCAATTCCAAGAATGGGAGATTATCATACTTGGAGGGAAGAAGCCCACTGGCTTCTGGCAAGGACTCACTGGGTCCTGGCTTTGAAGACATTACTAGTGAGGTGTGGTGTATGCACTACCTACTCTAGTGTGGCCTACTAAACTCTCTTGAGTTGTAGAAAGGGTGTGCTATCCCTTAACACACAACTCTAAGTTCTGTAGAACTTACTGTATACTAAGCTTGATTTATATGTACCTTAGGTACCCTTAGTGGTTTTCAGTTGATCAATTCAATTGAGAATATCTGGTAAAACAATAGCAAGCTGGAATCCCACACCAATGTGAGAAGTTGGCCTGGTATATGCTGTCCACTAAGTATAGTGGGCACCTTGCACCAGTCCAAACAACCCCTTATTGGAGATAGGTTAAAGACAACCTTTATTGAAAGCTATCCTAGTGGTAGCTATGGAGAGCAGCCTTCAGGCTAAGTCTTGAAGGAATGTAAAGCAGCTTGTTTTACCAGTCTATAATCTCTTGAGTGACCAAATGAAAGAGGACCACACCAGGTATATATTCAAAATATATGTATTTATTGCTAAACACACCCCTCTAGTCTCTTTATGAGGCTAGAGTTCGAAGTACATAAGTTATAAGTTAGTTATCAACAGTAATAGCACAAATACACGTTTGAGCCCTAGGGGCGTACCAAACCATATACCAATAAAGTGGTATAAGAACCACGACTGAGCTAGACACAAGGCCTAGAGCCTGTAGAAGTGCTTGGCCCTCAAGGAACCACCCAAGGTAGTGACACAGGGGACCCACGGGGGACGCGTGCAGTGTGAGAACACAGCCGCGAGCCGCCGTTGTCTTCTATGGGGAATGTCGCGGTTGGAGTTTTAAAGAAAAGGGACACTTGGAGGAGGACTTGGAGCAAACCCCTTTAGAACTGGGTCATTCTAGAGTCTATACCCACGGGAGCACCGGAGTACTCGAGTTACCTCACCCAGGGAAGCCGGGTGCATAGGTGTCTTTCGGGGTCGGGTTTCGTCGTCGTTTTCAATGGCGATCTGCTGCAAGGTGCTGCTGGCGGCCAAGTCGAAAGTGTTCGGGTGGATCCAAAGGTGGATCGAAGATCTGAAGAACCTGAAAGCAGAGGGGACAGAGTCTGGGTCACTAGCCAGTGACCAGGAAGGCAATGAGCGGATGCCCACCGATGTCGAGTGCTTCAGGTAGGTTGACGGTCGTCTGGACTTTTCAGCCACGAGGTCCAGAAGGTGTTGACGATGACCAGGAGCTGGATTCGAGCTGTCCCACGACGTCTGTCGATTGCAGGGGTGTCGGCGATTGGATTGGACCCAACAAGCCTTGGCAACGGCAAGTCTCATGGAAATAGAAGAAGGATGGTGGTGCAGACCAGCAAGGTCTGAGGGACTCACCCAGTGAGGGTAAGTCAGGGCACGCCTGGAGCAACCAGGTAAGCCCAAGCAGAAGAAGATTGGCCTTCGGGAGGGCCTACTAGCCAACGGACTAGCGACCGCAAAGGAGCCTCAAGTGGACACACTTAGAGCTGGCTCACGGGACACTCGTGGAGTGGAGGCCAGTGATCTTCAGTGCATTCGGTGCTGGAGGCGGGGGCTACTCGGAGCCCAAAGCACAACTTTGTGGAAGACCAGAAAGAGGATGCACTTGCAAATGCGCTTGGTGTCCAGGGGTCACGGTTCCACGTTACCCACGACAGCTACGGGCCTCAGCTTTGCTGGGGACTCAGGCCAGCCTCAGGAAAGTCTGGAAATCTACCTCTGGTGATGCAAAGACTTCGGCGTCCGGCGGGAGCTTCAGAGATGCAGACTGGACAATTGCTTTGTTGGTGCCTGCCAAGCAGGGGAGTCACTCCTTGACCCCAAGGGAGATTCTTCAGTCCTCTAATCTTAAAGTAGAGCGTCGAAGGTCCAGGATTCTGTGTCAGAGTTTCGTCCAGGTAAATCTAAAGTCCTAAGGACTGGGGTCCCATACTTATACTAAGTTAGGGGTTGGACATACTCTGGGGACCCACCTATGGGAGGGTCAGGGAAGAGGGGTGGTTACACCCATTCCCTTTGTCCAGTTTCTCGCACCAGAGCAGGGGCTGGAAGCCCCTGAACCAGTTTGAACTGGGGTATGCACAGGGACACCAAGTGTGCCCCCAGTGCAGGACTTCAAAGCACCAGAGAGTGCTCCCGCCCAGCCCCAATACACATTATCCTGTCTGGGGAGGTGGTTACACCTCCCTGGGACAGGAAACCTATTGTCCAGGCCTCCCCTGCCGGAGTATCAGTCAGCAGCAGGATGCCAGACCTGTGTCTGTGGCAGCGGCATCCATTTTGTGATGCCAGGGCTTAGAAAGAAGTTACCGGGCAGGCCGGTGTGTACATGTCTCTCCCTCTAGAAGGGTGGAATGCTACCCCCGCTGCCAGAACTGGTGGGGGGGTAGTATTCCAAGATGTATGACACCAAACACGACATGTTTCCGTGCAGCCATCCCAAAGTTAGCATTTAACGCGAGGTTATAATGCGCTTAAGAGTATATGGTCAGGCTGCACTACAAACAGCATCAGAGAAGGGTCTCCGAACGCTGCAGAGGGGCTCTGCTCATGCAGGGGCACCCTCTCACATAGGAACCAAGCACTCTGCCTTCAGGATTGACAAGGCCTGCCATAGGAGTGACTTATAGGTTTATATGTGTGTATGTATGTAGTGATATAGGTAACCTATATCGCTGTAAGGGTGCATGCACCACCTTACCCAGGCTGCAGTAGCAGACCTGTGGTGTCATTTTGGATGGCCTTCCAGGGGTGGCACAATACATGCTGCAGCCCTGAGTAGGCCTCTGAGGTACCTATGCCCTGGGTACATAGTATACCATATACTAGGGACTTATAAGGGCACTCCAGATTCCAATCAGGGATGTGCTTAAGGCACATGGAAACCATTTTAGAGAGGAAGCCGCTAGGCTGGGGTTCTGATTAGCAGGGCCCCAGCCAGACTAAAGTCGAAAAACAGTGAAGCATCAGCAAAAAGTGGGGGTACCCATGTGAAGCAGATCCTACTCTCCTACACCCGGGGCCTGTAAATTAAATGCTACTAGTCAGCCGGCAACACTTTTATTTTTTTTTAGTTTTTTTATAGCGCGAACTAGACCCGAAGGTTTCAGAGCGCTTTACATGAGCACCAATTGCACACATTCATATTTTGTTTTGTTTGGCATGGGGAGATTAAGTGATTTGCCCAGAATCACATGATGTTGAGCGTCCGTGCCGAGACTCGAACCCGGTTCCCCAGCTTTAAGATCGACCGCCATAGCCATTAGGCCACATCCTCTCCCCAACACTGATTATGCCTCCCACTTCAGTAGCCATTTAAACATGTCTCAGGCCTGCCTCTGCAGAGCCTGTGTGTGCAGTTTTACTGTCCCCAAATGTTTTGCCTGCTTGCCTTTAATTTTGCTGAATTTGATTTTTTTGGCCTTAGGACTCTGTGCACTTTACCACTGCTAACCAGTGCTTGTGCTCACTTCCCTAAACATGGTTTGAGTGATTTATTTACAACTGGCATATTAATTGTACCTATCAGTCCCTAGTAAAGTGCACTACATGTGCCCGGTGTGAGAAGTTGGCCTGGTATATGCTGTCCACTAAGTATAGTGGGCACCTTGCACCAGTCCAAACAACCCCTTATTGGAGATAGGTTAAAGACAACCTTTATTGAAAGCTATCCTAGTGGTAGCTATGGAGAGCAGCCTTCAGGCTAAGTCTTGAAGGAATGTAAAGCAGCTTGTTTTACCAGTCTATAATCTCTTGAGTGACCAAATGAAAGAGGACCACACCAGGAATATATTCAAAATATATGTATTTATTGCTAAACACACCCCTCTAGTTTTACTGCCACATTGACTTGTCATTTAAAGCCTCTTGCCAGGCCTTAAGCTCCCCTTTTATCACATATGTCACCCCTAAGGTAGGCCCTAGATAGCCCATAGGTCAAAGTGATGTGAAAGTAAATGGCAGGACATGTACTTTTAATTTTTACATGTCCTGGTAGTGAAAAATTCCCAAATTAATTTTTCACTACTGTGAGGCCTAACCCTCTCAAAGGATAACATTGGGGATTCCTTATTACATTTAATAAGCTATAGTTCCTAATTGAGAGGGAGTAGATCGATCATGTGTGGTACCTATGGATTAGTAATGATAAATCCTTTTAATGGCAAAATTTGGATTTATTATTACAATTTTGAAAATGTCATTTTTAGAAAGTTGGTATTTTTCTGCTCCTACCCCTGTGTGCCTGTAGCATGTCTCTGATACACATCTGGAGAAGGTGACAGCTGGA
Source organism: Calotriton arnoldi (assembly GCA_963921515.1). Taxonomy (NCBI): domain Eukaryota; kingdom Metazoa; phylum Chordata; class Amphibia; order Caudata; family Salamandridae; genus Calotriton; species Calotriton arnoldi. The sequence goes on from CAWUFW010013321.1 coordinate 265,500, forward strand.
CTTTGTGTATTCCCCCTATACAGCCACACACAATGAGAGCTTAGGTGTGACTTGATGGACCATCCTGGGAGAATCGGAGGGAAGAGCTGGGTACAGCCTCACACTTACACTTGAGTAGGCTGTGTCCTGTCTCCACACAACAGGCTGCATAACCCCCTGTAGTGAGTCTGGAGCCAGGGCAGGAAGGAAGGACCTAAGTGCACTTCAAAGACCCTTCTTTGAAGTCTCCCCCACTTCAAAGGCACCACGGTGGATAGGAACTGGACCTAAGACCCTACCACTTTAGTAAACGTCTGGCCCTGTGGATACTCTGCCAGGAAGAAGGACTGATGTGCTACTGAAAAACTGCCTCTCTGCTGGACTGCTGCTCTGGAAGAACTGCTTTCTTGCTGTGCTTACCTGCTGCTGCCCTTCCGGTCTGGGCGAGAAGGACTGGACCTACATCACTTGATCCCCTGAACACAGAGTGACTCCAAGGGCTGGTTGGCTGTTCTGAAGTCTCAGGGCCATAATAGACTTCTAACTCTCCTGCTTCTGCACCTGGACTCTGCCCTCTGTGTGTCTAACCTGCCAAGTGGTGCCACCCCAGTCCTGGACCCTTGGAAGTGGGCCTAAGGTACTTGCTCAATACTTCATCGCCTTCACAGAGACGAAACAGCGCATCGCTGCTACTGCATGGTCAGCACCGACGCATCATCGCCACTGCGCAGATCGGAACCTGTGCATCGCCCCTGTTGCATGGACCAGAACTGGCGCATCGCTGCCTTTGGGTGGCTCAGAGATACCGCTCCGCCTTCGGTACCACAACTGTGTGACGCTCTTCAAGTAAAGTCCTTGCATCGCTGTCGACGACACTATTGACTTCGAAGCAGAAACTCTGCATCGCATCGGAATTGATGCATCACTGCTGTTGCACAAGTAGGATCAGCGCATCGTCACCTACACGTGGCTCGACATCAGTGCTTCGCCCCTTTTGCGATCCGCAGCTTCTCCATTGACTGGATCTGCGACGTTGATGCAGGCCGGACTAAGGTACTTTTGCTCAGCTGGGCCAATCTGGTCCTTTTAGCCGGCCCGTGCTTCATCGCGGTGGGCCTGAACTTTTGACTTTGTCCCAGTCCAGCATGACCAGATAATATTAGCTTGCACTTAGAGCTTTTCGTGCTATTTTCACTTTATGCTTTAAAAATCAATATCTCTGGTTCTACTTGTTGGATTTTTGTCATTTTGGTCTTGTATTATTTATTAAAATATTGTCTATGTTTCTAAACAGGTGTGGAATCATTTTGTGAAGTGTTTTTTTTTGTTTTTGAATTTTTATGTCCTCATTCCGCCAACCTTCTTGCTGGTATATCTCTCATCCCTCAATAGAAAGGAGGGGTAGATGAGCTTGCCCATGCAAGAAAACTGTTGTTTCCACATTCATCTCCCTCCCTGTAGAAACCAGGGCAGAGGGGAGCCGGGACCTCCAGCATATTTGGCTTAATCATCGGACCCACTTAGCTGTTGTCTCCATTCTACATAGAGTGCCCAGACCTTCTCCAAACTTTTAACGTCACAGGCAATATCTGTCTGGCTTGTGAAATTAATAGCTCTGAGGCAATCAGCAAACAATGGGGGGGGGGGTTCAGATTTCCACAGCCTGCATATCTCCCGTCATGCTAACAATATCACATAAAAAACAAATTTAGCTGTAACGGAATTTGCTCATGTACAAGCTTCAGGATGCTGCCCAAAAAATATAAGTCGAGGGCTTACCTTGATCTGTTGGCCGATCACTTCCTTTATGACGTTGCATACCGATAGCCACTAGGGTATGATCTTTGGACACTGCATAAACTTATGCAGGTCATTCGCTGTTGAGACCATGCATTTTGGACATGTATCATTCCTGGTTACTTTTGAAAGCTTGGCCGGAGACCAATACACCCTGTGGGTAGTAAACAGGTGGTTTCTCTTGAGTGAGGCGAGTTTCACCACTGCACATAAAATGGAAAAGGAAGTATGCCAGACTTGCTCTATATTTCCTTCCTCATATCCCTTTTCCCACATGTTGGAAATGTCTGATAAGCTCTTACCATCTGCCTCCATGAAGGCCCAATACCAAATAGAGACCTCCTTTTTTAGTGGGCCAATTCTCATCGCCTGTTCTTAACCACGGCTCTTCTTCCTCCTCAACCCACTCTTGAATAGCCCACCAGGAACGTAGCTGGTAATATTTAAATCTCGATAATTGTTCCTTGGTGTAATTGCATAGACCCTCCCAGCCCACTAAACTTGGTCCCACTTTCAGGTCTGCCCAGTAACATAAACCCGCAACTTTTAAGGGTTGACTGAGCTGATCGGTCAGATACTCAGGAGTGCCCGGGAAGTCACAAATCGGTGCACAGGACGAGCAATATGGTACTCCCAACATCCTCCGAAAATATATCCATGTTCTTAAGGCAGTTTTCAAAGTCTTTAACCTCACCTCTTTGAAATACTTCGGATCCCCGTATTTAAACAGGAAGTGATACTGTCCCTGACTGACACCAGCAAGCATTGCCTCAAAAAGTTTCCCCATTGGTGACCTGTCTGGCTTGTTTAATAACATACGGAAGTTCTTAAAATGGAAAGCATGGCAGTATATAAGCAGATCCGGTAAAGCCAATCCTCCCACCTCCAGCTTTCTCCTTAGTTTCTTCCATGCTATCCTGGGTCCCTTTGATGACCAAATAAAACTACCTATTTTCCCCTGGAGTTTAGCTATATCTTCTCTCCGAAATGTAAGAGGTATAGAGTTAAAAAGAAAAGTAATCTTAGGAAGTACAATCATCTTGATAAGATTAACCCTACCATATATATTCAATGATAGATTTGCCCATTTTACTAACAGGCTCCCCACCTCCTGACTAACTTTGTTCCAATTAGCTATAGAAATTTCTTCAAGTTTCTGTGTGATTGTTATGCCCAGGTATCTCATTCGAGATTTTGCCCCCCAACTGCTGTTGCCTTGGTTCCAATCCATAACTTCGGTTTTATCAACGTTCACCTTATACCCCGATATCTTCCCGAAGGTTTGAGCCTTTGCCATCAAATTAGTAATTGCAGTCTCCGGGTTGGTGGTATACAGACTCAAATCATCCACATACAATGCTAATTTCACCACCAACCCAGCAGACTTAAAAGGGGTTATGGTGGAATCTACTCTTATTTGATGCGCAAAGGGCTCAATATATAGGTTAAAGAGAAGCGGAGATAGGGGACATCCCTGTGTCGTACCTCTAGTAATGGCAAACCAATCTGAAAGTTCTCCATTTACCAACACCCTGGCTTTAGGGAGGCTAGAGAGGTTTTGCACCACCCTCACCACATTCTGTGGGAATCCAACATTTTTAAGGGTTTCCCAGAGATATATCCAATGCACTTGGTCAAAAGCCTTTGCTGCGTCTGCGGCCATTACCGTCAAAAGCAATTTCTGGGCCTCCGCCATATCAATAACCCCCATCATCAAATACGTGAGCTCATTAAGCTGCCTCCCAGGAATAAAACCTCTTTGGTCAGAGTGTACAACTCCCTTTTTGACCTGTGCTACTCTTGAAGCTACTACCCCTGAAAATATCTTATAATCAGTATTCAAGAGTGATGTTGGTCTCTACGAATCAGCTCTTAACGGGTCTTTGTTTGGTTATAAAATTATAGATACCGTTGCCTCTGACCAAGAAAGAGGTGCTTCCTTACCTTCTATATATATTACATTGAATACTTCTTTCAGAAAAGGAATTACTATTTTGTGAAGTGTGTTCACTGGTTAACATTTGAAGTTTTGCACAAATACTTTACACATTGCCTTCAAGTTAAGCCTGACTGCTCTGTGCCAAGCTACCAGGTGGTGAGCACAGGTTAATTTGGGGATTGCTGGTGTCCTACCCAGTAGCGGTCGGTGGTGGGAGTGCCGCCGGGCGCTGACGTGGGGCGGGGGGTAGTAAACTACGGATTACGGCCGATTACAGGTAAGTACACATATAAATAAATAAAACAAATTTCGTTTCTCGCGCTGCATCGCATTATCGTTTCTCGCGCTGCATCGCCAAATGCGATGCAGCGCGCGCAACGAAATTAGTTTTATCTATTTATATGTGTACTTACCTGTAATCGGCCGTAATCCGTAGTTTACTACCCCCCACCCTGCCCCTCCCCCGCCCCACGTCAGTGCCCGGCGGCACTCCCACCATCCACCGCTACTGGTCTTACCCTGACTAAGATTGTGGTTGCTGCCAGACTTAGGCTCATACCCCAGTCAACAAACAACCCAATTCTATCAGATTTAAAACAGCATTTTAAAATAAAGTAAGTAAGAAAGACTGACTGAAAAAGGGAGTTTGTGATCTTAAATTTAGGAAAAACACAAAGGATTATTACAATTTAATGGGTAATATAAAACATAGGAAAAATGCGAATGCATCATTAAATCAATAAAAATACATAGAAACCACTTGCAATGAAGCATCTCAGTTAAATAAATAATGCAATAATGAGCAAAGATCAGGTAACTAGACTAAGTCTCAAATGTGCAGCAAATCAATAGAAATTGGGCAGCATCCCTAGAGGCCCAGGGAAGAGTCTTGTCTCACTATGTTTTTTTATAGGTATTTTCATCAACGGAAATCACGGACACTGCAAATTCAGCACTGTGTGAGCATTAGAGCAAATAATATTCCATATTTTTAAAATGTCAAATAACCCAGTGATTTCTGCTTGTCTCTGGCCACAAAGAAAACCGCACATGACAGATATCCACATTGGACTCAGCACTCACCTCTTCCGCAATCGTATGTAGACATTTGGGCAACATTTTCCGCTTAATCAAGCATTCCAAGATTTTCCTGCTCAGTCATATGTTATATAACTTTCATAGTAATAATTTTTGGTTAACAATGAATGTCCTCCTATTTTTAGGATTCATAATGCACTGCTTACCTTTTCAACTGCTTGAGTTGTGCCATGCTACCATTAAGAGAGCCTTTGGCATTAAAGAGGTTTGGACACAACTCTGTGAATAGTTGAGTTTAGCTGCTATGGAAGCTCAGGTATGGACAGAGCAAGTAGAATTAAGCGATTCTGCAGCTGTGGCATTTTCTGTATATTTATGATATTCCATCATCTTTTGCACATTGCAGATTATAACAAATTGTTTCTAGCTCAAACAGATCAAAAGTTACTAAACGCTGCCACCTGTTGCAACCCAGTGGCAGGCCCTTTGCAAAGGTTAACTGATCACCTTTCAGTTCCTGATTGTTGCATTTGTGTTGAACAGACATTAAAGAGGTGAAACATTTCCCCAGTGTTCATACCTATAAATGACAAAGTAAGGAAGTAACACTATCGAAAAAAATGTGCTGCAACATGCAGCAAAATGTGACATTTGCCACATAATTTAGTCAACTTTGCCACATAACTTACTCCTCGTCTACTGCATAATTCCAGTGGCATTGACCATAGGTCTAATAGCCCTTTACTCAGGTTTTATTTCTTACCATAGTACATTTGCTGTATTTGCCTGTACACACATTAGAACATATCTAAAGCATTTTTTCAACATGAATCATCTAGCAAGATTGTGAACCTGGGCAGCTTAAGGCACAATATCAATGCTAGAAACAGGAGCACTGTAGCGTGAGACATTTCATAAGTGTTAATGATAATACGGGAGAATGTGCAAGCACGATTCTATAGATGGATAAAGACGATGTGCAAATTTGATTGGGCTATATTTAAAGTGTGACTAAGGTTAAAAAAAGCTATCTTCTAAAAGGATCGAGAGCAGAAAATGTTGTGAGAAAGCAGGAATTTCTACATTCGATGCCTCTAGTAGAGAAAATCAGAAAAGATGGCTTCCATTCGGAAATGGTCCACCACAACCCTGATGGATAGGTTGCAGCCTATATAGGTCCTATTTGGAGTATGTCAGGCCCGCTCTTTGGTACTACAATTGTGGCAATCGTGTTATTGCAACTGGCAAGTAATATTCAGCAAACCTTAAACAATTTCGGGAATAATATTGAGAGACGTTATTTCTGCCTGTTTTCCCACCATTCAAAGGTGTAAAATTCACACCAGTTATTTTTTGCTAATCGGCACCGATTACTCATCCAGGCCCGTGGGTATTGCAACATTTACTCATGCTGTATTACCTCTGCTAAATATGAAAATCATGTTAAACGCACCAAAACCACTTTCTGCACAGTTAACGCAATTTTCTCCAACTCCTTACACATTCTTAGTTTTTGTAAAGTAGCAGAGAACAGGCTGATGTTTTTGACTTTTAGATAAAGTGAATAAGTTAATTTACATAGCGCCAGAAACAAACCACTTGAATTGCAAGCTCTGTACCAGACACTGTCCAGAAGGATGGAGCAGAACAGTTTAAACACTGGGATAGCTGTGTTTACTTCTTTGCTGTCTATGGAATCATATAGCACAGAAGCGTGGAAGCAACAGCTCGACACTAAAGACATCTCCATGTAGAAGACCGTCATTTTGTGTATCATCGGTTCCTGTGGCTTCATAATAAACAATGATGGACTCGAAGCAGCGCTCACAGGTGTTCGAGAAGAGAGAGGTTTATTCTTTTGGCCGATCGACTCCTCAGGAGAGTCAGCATAAACCGGATGAGAACTACTACTGTGCGATCCAGCGGGACTCTTTCTTCAGCCAGAATGAACAATAAAAAAGTGTCAGTGGCTGGTGGGAAAGACGCAGAGGCACATTTACTATTATTTCATGAAACACGGTGTGGCAAGGGAACTTGCTGCGCTGCACTGCGTGAAAAGGAGAGAGCAGCAATGCTCCATATTTACAAAGATATGGAGCATGTCTGCTGTCTCCTTGCGCTTGTGCAGTGTGCTGCCTAGTGCAATGGTGAAAAGGTGCTGCATTACAGGAAGGATTGTTTTAGTGTAGAAAGGGCCACCTTCCTGCACATAAACAATCCTTAGAGGCTTTTCCTTTTTAGGTCGGACCTGGGCAGCTCATGTGCTTCTCTGCGAGGCATGCTGTATTCAAGAAGGGACTTGAAGCTCCGCCCATATTTTTCATTGGCTTGTGTCATTGTCCACTGTAAACTGTGGCTGTTCATTGGTCAATAGGCTTAGATGTCCCTCCTTATTATCGCCTTGTCTCATTTTGTAACCTCCCATGGCGACACCCCTGTTACGTGTGTTGTTACTCGGTAGACTTAAATTATAGCCTCCGCGCACTATTTAATCAAATAGCTTTAAAAAAGTTTTCATAGCACCGGCACAAATGCATTTGAATTTGAATTTGAAGAAGTACTTGTAAATCGCGAACGGTCACTCCGAAAGGAGCATCCTGGCGCTGTGCGGAAGAAAGTCAAGGTGGACAGGAGAGGACATTATATGAGTGATAGGCAAAGTTCATCTGAGGATCCAAAAACGAAATTGGCAGTATTTCACTATCAGGACATGCCGCCCACATCAGGGCATGTGCTACCTTTCACATACACTGCACAGGGGTACCTTGGGCCTACCTTAGGGGTGACTTACATGTAAGGAAAGGGAAGGTTAGGGCCTGGCAAGTGGGGGCACTTGCCAGGTCGACATGGCAGTTCCAAACTGCGCCCAGACACTGCAGTGGCAGGTCTTAGTTACATTTACAGGCTGCTTATGTGGGTGGCACAGTCAGTGCTGCAGGCCCACTAGCAGCATTTGATTTACAGGCCCTGGGCACACAGAGTGCACTGTACTAGGGCCTGACTAGTAAATCAAATATGCCAATCATGGAATCAAAAATCCATAACAATTTACAGGGAGCACTTGCACTTTGGCACTGAACAGCAGTGGCAAAGTGCCCAAAGCATCTAGACCAGCAAAAACGAAATCCAACACAAGGCAAAATAACAGGAGGCAAAGGAAAAATTACAGGGAAAACCCACGCCAATGATGCCATGTCTAACAGAGACAAACCCAGATTTCGAAAGACTTGTAAACCTGGGTTTGTGCCAAATGGTGCGCCTACCTGACAGAGGCGTAACAAGAAGAAATATCTTTTCTCCTTGTTAGTTGATCTTTCCATGTGTGCTACAGCACACATAGAACAAGCATTTGCAATGCAATAGGTGTCGCATTTGCGAGAATTTGAGCTATTGACGTAAATGACAATGCCTTTTATTTATCTGTTTTTCTAACAGCACATAAATAAAAGGCATTGATATTTATAATGCCAATACCTCAATGTCCTGCTTTTTTTAAAAAGCAGGACATTGAATTATTAAGTGTTACTGTGTGCTTTACAGAGTTCAGAGTTTCTAACTCGCACCACCTCTCTGAGAAAGCCCTGGACTACTCTGTCTCTCTTCCCTGAGGATCAAGTGAAAAAGGGGTGTGCTCCCTGGCTTTCCCTCAACGGCTAACATGTTGTGCTTTGTTTTGACTACTGCTGGCTTTCCTCCAGAGCTACCACCCCTCCATCCCTGAGAGAGATGATAGTGATGGATGGAGTCTAGACTGCTGTCTTAGTTTATTTGGTGCATGGAATTGGGGTTCTTCAAAGCATTCCCTAGAGCATGCTCTTCAGTACATGTGCAGTATGTTGTTCCTACATGGTGGCAATCTCCCATAAGCTCACTGTACGACACATAAAGGTCCGGTTTGTATGTGCTAACGCTTGGATTCAAAGGACTGCACAAACAGTGGGTATTTGCATTACGACTTTGAAGCCAGACCTCTTGACTTTGGCTGACAGCATTCTTTACAAAATAATGTGTAACAACACATCAGCTAAATTGCCTTGTGCTTGAACATCATATTCTAGGTACACACCCTTTATTCTTCACTGCTTCTGTGCTCAGCACAATGGAGCATACAGCTTCGTAGGCTTGGGTTCCAAGTGCTGGAAGGATAGGGGAGTGAGGTGCCAAATCTTGCTGTCATGGAGGATGGGTATCTAGAACCTTAGACCCCCTCAGGCCTCAAATTCATGATCTGATGCCTGGAGCCGAGCCCATTTGTCAAATTGAGGGCCTGTAAAACACATTTTGGGGGAGAAGGAGCCAAGCCCCCACTCTGTCCCTAAACCATTTCATATGAATCCTGAACCCAGAGAAGTTCTCTTGGCACAATCCTGGAGCTCGTCTGCATGTGCCTGAGTCCTTGACTCCAAAGATACTTGTGCACAACTACGAGATGTAATGATATTATTGTGTCAAATGACACCGGTCACAGGGCAGGGGTATCAAGCGCTGGGAACACTGACAGCATCCATCAGACATTTCGCAACATGCTGATGAAGTGGAACAGCATGGACCTATAGATGGTTCAGCAGTGGAAACCCCATCTGCTACCTCAGTGCAATAAAAATGGTAAGCTAATTCCATTTGTTACTCTGCTGTGTGTTTCTCACAAAGCCTGTTGTTGTTTTCCCTATGTTAGCCTAATCATGCACATTGTAGGCCGCTTTAGTATTGCACACGTTATTAAATATCATGGATTCCTCCAAAGCACCATAATTTGACCATTTTTTAAAATTGACAATTCATTTTCTAGCTTCCCCAATATAATTTTATGAATTGTGCTTTGAGTTTGTTTATTTTTCTGTTATATTTATATTTTTTAGAGATATATTGTGCTAATATCCTGACCAAAGGGAGGGTGTTGTGTGTTTCTCACAGGCTCATTATCGTTTTCCCTATGTTAGCCTAAGCATGCACATTGTTGGCCGCTTTAGTTTTGCACACATTATTAAATATCATGCTTGCTTTTGTGCCACATTGTATTTTCACACAGAATAAGCATATGTTTTTTGCATTTTATTATTTTCCTGGGATTTAGTCTGAACAGCCAAGACAAGGTCAAACAACATTGCCCCTTGTTATTCTCTCTGATCAGACACTAGCACCTAGACATAATAAAAGAATGCAGCTGCTATTTTGAATACGCATATCTTGTCATATAACTAGGGACAGGGTTCAGGAAAACAACAGACACACAGAGTGAAGGTCCTGTGACAAGAGTGCTGTGTCCGCTGAGATGTAGAACATCCACCTATGTATGCTAAGGTATGGGGTCCGCCACAAAACCCAGAGATCTACATTTTATAGCCGCTTAGCTTCAGTAGTACAGAAGGGTTTAGACAGATCTGTCAAATAACATGACAGAGCTCTTTATTTTATATGGTTTATTAACCATGCTGATGACATTTTTGACATGTATTTGTTTTCTAATTGTGGCACAATTATTGCATCTTAGAGCACGATAGTTTAAATAAACATTGTAAACTTCTTTTGTGTCTCTTTTTTATCTTACTGTAGACAAGTAAGAGTTAGAGAGCGAAAGGGTGTGTCCTGTTACCGTGATCCCTGAGAGGGTCAAGAGTGCTATGTTCTGAGGTGCCAAATCACTTGTCTCTCTGGAAAGGTTAGTAGGGCAAGTAGCTAGTCGGACTCGCGCTTATAGATACTGATGTGGTATGGTGACTCAGTCCCCTACATACTGATGTTCTATGGTCCCAAGCATAGTTTTGTTTCTGGGCAGAATCCTTGCAACCTACTGCCATCAGCGTTTGGTCAGGTACTTATTTGTGGGAACCCTGAGTAGTGCTTGTGCTTGTCGACAATAACCTTGCACCTTTTACTGGAGATGCCCGTGGTGTTGGGGGATTATCCTTCACAGTGTTTAGGAATCACCTAGTTCTGTTGGTTTTTCAAGCTTGAATATTACAAGGTTTAAACTCAGTTTATGTTACACTTTAAATCCACCTTTGTTTTCTCATGGCACAACCTGTAAATATTGTGGCCAAGTGCTGACCGGCAGTCTATGCACATTTAGCACAGCATGGAGTCCCTAATCTGGAAGCTCCTGTAATCTTTGTAGTAGAAGCAGACGCCGCATACCGCTTTGAAGTTTTTTATTCTTGGGTCACATCTCCAGCTATGGATGATAACACTTTTCGTGAATGCACTGCCCCACAGGTACCTGCTACATACAGACCTTATGCACTTGTTGAAATTCCTCTTATTGTCTGGGAACACCAGACTTGGTTTAATGGTGCCCTTCCCCATGTGCCTGGGCCAGTTCGAATGGGTCACCTCAGTAATGAGGTAACTACTTGGCCAGCATTAGCTGGATATACACCATACCCTAATTTAGGCAATTTCAATGTTGTGCAATCACGAGGTTTGTACAAGGTTCTCTGCATCTTATACAGGATCCTAATTCAATTTATTTTGCGTACATTGTTAGCTGGTCCAGCTAGAAATGGCCTGCAAGCGCATGCCCAGTTGCCTGCAGCGCCTGCTATTTGTCCTGTAATTGTTCATTCAGTTATGGGCAAAAGACCCACTAATAGTGAGAAAATTCCATTTTGGATTGCCCAAAATAGCGTTCAACTTGAAGCTGTGTCTCCCCTTATTGGACCACAAGTCAAGCACAGAATTGTAACTATGTGTTACCCTCTGGAATGGTTCCCACTCTTAGAGACTGTAACACCTAGACGACAATTTTTACCACAGTCAATATTATCTGTCATGGCACTCCCTCGATGGCTGTTTTACCAAATGTTCTCAAACAGAATGAACATGGGGCATATCCTGCCCTATATTTGGGGATGAAGCTAATGGGTAACTTTCCCGTAGTCTCCTAAATGAATCTTTCTAATGTTAAAGCTGAAGCAGCATCCCTAGCTATACGCCAGAGACTTACTGCGGTGGCAGTAGCCGATCGCGAACATGAGTTGCCTACAATTATTGCTAATGTATATACATCTTTGGGACGCAATAATTTGGGAACCAGACCCTCAGAACCACCACTTGGCAAGTCTAGCACTGACAAGAATGCCAGACGAGCCCATGAGTTTGTTAAAAAAAAACATGGGGTAAATCTAAACAACAACAAAAAGGTAGACCTCGACGAGGTTCTCCATCCCCGGAGTCCTCTGAGAGGCAGTACGACTTACCTGATCGCACTAAAATCAAAACTCCAGACAAGTATCAGGTTCCTGATACACGTTCTCCTCGTTCCTTTCAGGAATCATCAGAGGAGAATGATCTGAATGCAGACAAGAAGAGTACATGAAACCGAAAAAGGAGCCACAACGCTCCTCTGATTTGAAGATAAAGAAAAAAGGTAAGACTCCTCAATATAGAGCCCCATTTCAGAAAAAGAAAGTAGAGGCTTTGTCTGCTAAATATGCCACAGACAGTGATAAGCCTCCTCCTGATCAAGAGCTGGGCAGTCACTCTCCTCAACACCATGGCAGAAGTCACCATAGTATGCTGGAATCCCCAGGAGTTTCTGGTAGCAAAAGCAACTGATACCTTTGTTACAGTTGAAACCGCAGATACATGCATGCCCCCTCAAGAAAGATGATATCAGTTAGATATTCAAATAGAAGGTGATGTTAAATGCACCACTAAAGCAATATTCTGGGAAAATTTGACTTTGTCCTATGACGTCCTTTTGGCAGAGGTCGATTGGCCCCCACCATTTGTACTCACATGCCCTCAAGGAGAGAATGTGATTCTTCCTTCCTTTTCTGACCTTGTTCCTGACGAAGTCAAACAAGCTTATGCAGCCGAGTGGGCACTTGCATTGGCCCCCGCACTTTACTGCAATCATGTTGGCTGGGATAAGTATTCCCCTTCTCTTACCATACCAATAAGATCCAGCCCGCAAGTGCAGCCACAATATCCTATTAAAAGGGATGCTAAAGCACCCGTTAAAGAAATTCTCTCCCAATTGGAGTATCAGGGAGTAATTGAACTCTGTGTATCGCAGATGTATAATCTTCTTTTTCCTGTTTTAAAACCTGATCATTCCTATCGCATTGTCTTAGACTATAGACATTTAAATAGTCATACACGCACATTTGTAGTGCAAAATATGCACAGTACGACACTCATTAACAATGTAGTCTGTAAAAAATACAACACCACATTGGACATTTCCAATGTTTTTTCAGTCACAATTTTGCTCTTGAAAAGCCGAGTTGGACCCATTTTAGCGCCCTTGGATTTCAAATGCGATACGCACGGTTTCTATGGGCTATAAGAATAGCCCTGTTGTTTTTGCGGCATGTATTGTGTCAATTCTCCATGATATAGACCCTGACGCACTGTCCTACATAGATGATCTCTACTTAATGGACGATGAATTGAATCACCACCTAGCCAGAGAAGAACGCATTATAATGAGATTTGCTGAGCTTGGTTACAAGTTGGACTTCAAGAAATCCAATATAGCCTTTTTCAGTGTCCTTTTCTTAGCCTATGAACTTACACATGAGGGTAAGAGCCAGGCCCCTCATTTTTTGGAGAGATGTTCACAATTGCAACCTCCAAACACATTGAAAAAAATTGCAGTCCCTGCTGGGATTTCGGCAGGACTTACATCCCTGACTATGCACAACAAATTAAACCACTTTATGAAATAATACGCCCTAATTTTCCCACTGCATACATCTTTTTAAGCTTTAAGACTTGGTACACTTTTGGGTGGCTCCACCCCTTCTTACCCGTTCTTCCATGCTGAGCGCCGGGACACTCTCCGAGTAGCTGCGTGCTAGGTAAAAGGCATTAATTTATTCATTCATGCTGGACATCCGAACCCACAAATACACTCAAATCTTCACAATCTGACTTACTTTAAACATGCCACTTACATGCATGTGTCAATATCATGAACCTGGCCATCTGTATTTTACCGGGTGCAATTGGATTTACATACATCACCTTTAATGAAGGTGAACCTGTGCATATAGCATATACATCGCATTTATATTCCGGAGTGGAAATGCATTTTGCTTTAACTGAAAAAATACTGACTGCTGTGCAGACGGCTATCCTTAAAGAACTGCCACTTGCTCAAGGGAAATGCATTATTGTTGTTACTCTCATGCCAGCCTTAGAGGCTGTCACCAAAGCTAGCGTTCTGAACACTAAAGCCCTCCATCCTATATGGACACAATGGGCTACATCCTTTACAGCTGTTGATGTGGGCTTTGTCTTTGACCCCTCTTTACAGACAAAAGAATGTCTACAGTATGAGCATTTTTACCTTTTGACATCTACTATTCTGCCTCTTGATCAGTAAAAATATATTATTTACACTGATGGTTCAGGTTAACCTTCTATAGGTTCTAAGCAGCGATACTCTGCTGCATGCACCATCTTTATTGGTGTTATGTTGGATGGCATATTCCAACCTCAAACAACTCACACACAGTCTTTAGGAGACTGCACTGCGCAGTTGGCTGAACTGAAGGCTTTACTTCTTGCACTTGAATGTACGGATTCTGAATTCCCCACTCTTATTGTGTGTGATTCATTTTACTGCGTACAGTCCCTTAATGATAATTTACATTATTGGCAACAAAATGGATTCAGAGATTCAAATGGTAGCACAATCAAGCATAAAAGGCTTTGGGTTAAAGTGGCAGACCTGAAAGATAGGTTGCCAAAAACTCATGTAATACAACCACTGATTCATCAGCGTGTGGGAGCACATGCTGAAGGGAATTCTCTGGCTGATGAGGTAGTCAAATCTGCAGTCGCCACAGCTACAGTAACAGCAATTACACACTGTAAAACTCTTATCGATAACTATATCTTGATTGCTGTGAATGCAATTAAAAACTGCACCCTCTTTACCAAAGGGCTTTCCTTCTAAATACTCTTATCATTTAAATGACCAAAATGTTCCTTTTGTAATAATTCCTGGGTTTGGCAATCACTTGATTCCCAACCAAGACCGCAGACTTGCACTGGTTGTAGTGGAACATGAATGTGTTGCTTCAGCACATGCTGGGGTGGCAGCCACAATGTTGCTGCTACAACAATGTTATTATAGGCAAGGCTTATACCAGCAGGCCAAAAAATATGTCCTCTGTTGTGACATTTATCAACAGATTAAATGTTCCACTGTGACTCGTCAACCGCAAACACACCTACTGATTTCCAACAGGCCTTTTGGCTGTATCTATTTGGACCACTGTGGTCCATTGATTTTGGAAACTGCATTCAAATTTATTTTGGTTGCAGTTGATTCTTGCTCTAGATTTCTTTGGGTTTAGCCGAACTGTTATTAAAGACATGCATGTCTTTATCGGCACATATACATGCTGTGCATTCCACTCGGACCAGGGTCCGGCTTTCGCGTCTAAAGCGTACCGAGATTCAATGAGGTTCCTGGGTGTACAGGTGCATTATTCTTCTCCATATAGGCCTGAGGGCAATTCTGTTGTGAGTGGAAAGAATGAACCTTGATTTAAAGCAGTCCTTATTAGCTAGAGTATTAGGTACTGGACGTAGTTGGGTCAACAACCTCTACGGGGTTCAACGAGCCCTCAATAACCTCCCTAAAAGATCTCTGGGTGGGCGGACCCTGTACAAAGTACTTTTTGGCATCAAGATGTATGTTCCAGACCTTGACGGTCCAGACATTGTGGCGGCTGCCGCAACCTTTGATGTGGATCACCATTGTGCTGTCTTACAGGAACTACAAAGGTTCTGTGACGCTCAATCAAGCAAACACTTGTGCACGTCTCTCTCTCCATGTGCAGAAGTACAGCCTGAAGTTTTCGTCTGGATTCCAAAAATTGAAGATCTTGTTCAAGAGAAGGTGGCGATTAAGAAAGAGTTTGGCCCATCCTACTGTGCTCCGGTGCTAGTCCTTGGCATCCAAGATTCAAGAATTGTAATCTTGCCACCGCTTCCTGGTGCTAGAGAAAAAGGTTTTGTCTCCATCGAACATGTCAAACTACACCATTTGGCTGATTCTAAATAGTAAGCCAGGGGGTGTTTGTGCTACTCTACAGGACATTCCTCTGCAGTCCGTGAGCACCACCTATGCTGATGCTCCTCGGCTGGGGGGGGGGGGGGCTGAGTCCTCTACCGACAACACTACCGAAGTGAGCGCAGTTTCTACTACTGTGTCTTCTACAGGTGGCGTCATTTATACTGATCCACTGTTGGTGGATCCACCTCTGATGTGGTATGGTGACTCAGTCCTCTACATACTGATGTTCTATCGTCCCAAGCATAGTTCTGTTCCTGGGCAGAATCCTTGCAACAGTTCTTATCTCTCTATCTGTTCGACCGACTCCTGTGCCCAGGAGGGAAGTGGCTAGTGTTTGGTGCTCCTGCATACCTCCATAGCTGGGAAGAGTGCTGGTGGATGTAGAGATCCTCTAATGCAATGGCAGCAGTGATATTGAGCAGCCACCTCCCTTAGTACACTACTTCCTGCTTGTGGCCCACAATGGCAAAGCTGTACCAGCAGTGGAGGGCTGAACTGTACTGCTGGGAGTCTGCTGAAGGATATTGTTTCTTCATGAAAGGGCGATTCATGTGTGTATACATGTTCTAAACTTCCTAGATGAGGAATTGTAGGAGAGGGGTTTTTGTTTGTCTGAAATTCAATTCCCCAGTACTGTAAGAGAGCCTCTGGTGTCTGATCTGTTTATTATAATACACTGTGCAGAAGGCAGCTACATTAAACAAATATTGAGGACTGACTGTTGAGTGCTTGTATGTTCTTCAATATTACCAAATATGAACTGATAGTGGCTTTGGGTCTCTCCTGTGGCTTCTATAGGTAACTGTCCCTTGGTTCAGGTTGCCTTTAAGAAGGGCAGCCCTTGTTTCCATACAATTCATATAATTATATGCTTCACCAAAGGAAATGATTTCAGTGAAGAAAAAGCATGCAAAGGTTGATAATAATAAGTAGATCAGTGCTTTGTCCAGTAACTCATGTGAGGGAAATGCAAATCCAGTTGAGCAAGAGTGAGCATCCAGTTAATCATATTGCCCATCTTCCTGCCCAGAGAATACAGGTAACAGAGACATTGTGTATGACACATCTACCTGCCCAGAGAATACAGGTAACAAAGGCATTGTGTAGGACACATCTACCTGCCCAGAGAATACAGGTAACAAAGGCGTTGTGTAGGGCACATCTACCTACCCAGAGAATTCAGGTAACAAAGGCGTTGTGTAGGACACATCTACCTGCCCAGAGAATACAAGTAACAAAGGCATTGTGTAGGGCACATCTACCTACCTAGAGAATACACGTAACAAAGGCGTTGTGTAAGACACATCTACCTGCCCAGAGAATACAGGTAACAAAGGCATTGTGTAGGACACATCTACCTGCCCAGAGAATACAGGTAACAAAGGCGTTGTGTAGGACACATCTACCTGCCCAGAGAATACAGGTAACAAAGGCGTTGTGTAGGATGCATCTACCTGCCCAGAGAATACCTGTAACAAAGGCGTTGTGTAGGGCGCATCTACCTGCCCAGAGAATACAAGTAACAAAGGCGTTGTGTAGGGCGTATCTACCTACCCAGAGAATTCAGGTAACAAAGGCGTTGTGTAAGACACATCTACCTGCCCAGAGAATACAAGTAACAAAGGCATTGTGTAGGGCACATCTACCTACCTAGAGAATACACGTAACAAAGGCGTTGTGTAGGACACATCTACCTGCCCAGAGAATACAGGTAACAAAGGCGTTGTGTAGGACACATCTACCTGCCCAGAGAATACAGGTAACAAAGGCGTTGTGTAGGACACATCTACCTGCCCAGAGAATACCTGTAACAAAGGCATTGTGTAGGACACATCTACCTGCCCAGAGAATACAGGTAACAAAGGCGTTGTGTAGGACACATCTACCTGCCCAGAGAATACAGGTAACAAAGGCGTTGTGTAGGATGCATCTACCTGCCCAGAGAATACCTGTAACAAAGGCGTTGTGTAGGGCGCATCTACTTGCCCAGAGAATACAAGTAACAAAGGCGTTGTGTAGGGCGCATCTACCTGCCCAGAGAATACAGGTAACAAAGGTGTTGTGTAAGACACATCTACCTGCCCAGAGAATACAGGTAACAAAGGCATTGTGTAGGACACATCTACCTGCCCAGAGAATACAGGTAACAAAGGAGTTGTGTAGGACACATCTACATGCCCAGAGAATACACGTAACAAAGGCGTTGTGTAGGGCGCATCTACCTGCCCAGAGAATACACGTAACAAAGGCATTGTGTAGGGCGCATCTACCTGCCCAGAGAATACAAGTAACAAAGGCGTTGTGTAGGGCACATATACCTACCTAGAGAATACAGGTAACAAAGGCATTGTGTAGGACACATCTATTGCCCAGAAAATACAGATAACAAAAGCGTTAACATAAGAAAATGTATCAATCAGCCACTGCTTTGTAAATTGTGATATATTTGAAAAGAACATAAGAAAAATTTATCAATCAGCCACCGCTTTGTAAAGTGTGATATATTTTCACATGTGTTTGTTTAGTTATAAATTAATTTATAACCACTGTCTATTTCCGCACTTTATACATGTGTGTTAATTGTATATATTTGTGTTGTTCTATTGTAGAAAATATGTTGTATTGTTGTTGTCTAGTTTTATATGTCTTTTTTAAGATCATTAGATGAAAGCATATCAATAAATTTAAGTTTTTTATATGAATTCTATGTACACTGAGGGGCATATTCACAAGAACGTGTGATAACTAACGCAAGTGTAGCTTAACGCAACCCTTCACATCGCAGTCCATCGCGGGAAAACAACTCCGTGTTAACGTGGTATTCACAACACGGCGGCACCATGCGATAGACACAAGATAACGCGTCAAATGAACGTGTTAAAACTAACGCGATGCAGAAAAAACGCGAAACACGAACGTGAAAATAGTAGCGATGAGGCCAATCGCGATACAAAAATCAGCGATAACCAGTGAGAGGCCTGCAATACCCACGCGTCATGCTGTAAATGCACAATAAAAGCAGAGTAAAAAAATGGTGAGATGACAATGTACGAGCACAACCCCACATCCGTGACGTAGAACAAATGAGCATCGTCCCGCATCAAATAGGCATCTCCCACAGTCACAATGTACATTGACATGCAGTCTGCATGTAAACTGCGCAAATGCTGAAACATGCATGTAACACACAGTGAAACCGCATCTCCCCCTCACATTGCAGAGGGACAAGCAACCCCTCCTGCACACAAACGTGTCATGACCATGACCAACAAATCACGAAAGCATGGACGACTGTAGGGGCAGTGACTCCCGCTTACGTACATGTTGCCCATGTTGTGGGACCTGAGTCACAGGGGGCATCCCTGCATCATGGTGGTACATATCTGACCCCAAAAGGAGCCCTGTTGTCACCTACAGGACACAAATGGCAGCCAAAATGGAATGAATCTGGACACATGTGAAACGCCAAAGAGTGGGATTCCCTACTAACTGCGACACACAGAACTGGCAGTACGAACAGGTGACACCCTAAACAGCCTCTCTGCACAGAGGTGACACACCCACCACACATGAACAAATCACAAAAATGTCAGCAATACATGTCGCACTCACACTTGCCTGAGTGATGTGCCTGTACAGATGAGAGACATGCACTCAGGGATAGTGTTCTTCGAATGCATTTATTTGCACATGCTTTGCCTGTGGTCATTATGTACTGTCCCAATACTGCCAAGGACTGCCACAATGTGACGTGCTCATGTGAAGAAATTGTCAATGATGGTGTTCCTACGGGCTATTCCTGCTGCGGCTGCAGTGGGCTGTGGTCCACCTGCCTCATCCCCATCATCATCGTCCGGTGCATCCGGCACATGTATCCATGGTGCCCTGCTGCGTACACATATGTTGTGCAACACACAACATGCAAAGATCATCTTGCACACGATGTCTGGGCTGTACAGGAGCCTTCCTCCTGTGATGTCCAGGCACCTGAAACGTGACTTCAACACGCCAAATGTGCGTTCCACGATGCCCCTGGTGCGTTTGTGGGCCGCATTGTACTGCCTCTGGGCCTGTGTGTTCGGGGCTCGGAGGGGTGTCATCATCCAAGCGCAGAGTGCATATCCTTGGTCACCTGTGACAGTGCAGAGAGACATGAGTCAATAGTTGGTTCGGCATGATGTGTTGGCAGGCTCACTGGTTCATTGGTGTGTGATATGTGTGACTTTGTGATTCCTGCATGACATGTACTGCTTGTTGCAAATGAGTGGCATCAATGTGGATTACGAAGCCTCAATGCCGCTTCTCCCTCCCCCTGAGCATATTCACCAGAGTGCGCAGCGCGGTTGCATCACTTGCACCCCTACGGCACACTATTGTCATGCCTGTCTGCGCATGTCCACAAGCCTGACGACGACACAGTGATGTCCTGCGCTGAAGGTGGACGGACACGTGTGTGTAGGGCAATGGTAAAGACAGGGCGGACAAAGATGTAGAGTTCATGCCTGGCTGAACTCGCCATGCGGCCGAGGGTAGACCTTTGGCTTATGCTGCGGAAATAGCGACACACACAACAGTTGGCATGTCTGATCCCTGACCCCCAGCGGGCCTGCACACCCTTATCTACCCCTCGGCCGAGCCCGTACCCCGGGCGCATGCTACATGGCAACATTGAATTTTGCGTGACGTGTGGCGCCGACACTACACCTGAGACACACGCATTAGTTACTTCCCTGGCAAGGCCTAAACTTAACCACGCCCAGAGCCACCTGTGGAATGACCACACCCCTACGCCGTACTGCCGTACGCAGGTCCACTGCCTAACGCTCACAGGGTGGTCTGACACAGCCACATGTCCCAGGTCTACCCCACTGCCTGAGGTGACTAGGTTGCGCCCGCTGTACATGGCACAACGTAATGTGGTATGGCCCGGGGCCCACATGCATACATAATGACCACACGGACACACTGAGATTATCCGTGGAACTGGCTACGGGCACGTGCGCCCAGCACCTGTTATTGCCAGGGCCACACGTCCAGTGAACCCTGTGCTGGATGGGAGTTGGGTAGTGTACGCCACCCCTCAGGGGTTGGTTGGTGCTGGCAACAACTACAACAGTGATCAGACAATCAGAAGTTCAAAGTACACACAGCAAGGTTCCAGGACTTGAGCTGCACAGAGTTGGTGGCCCCGGATGCACAGCGGCCGGCACAGGCACACCGCCACGGGACGGTGACTTGCGATGCACTGAGGTAGGGCCAGGTGAGCTGAGCGGGCGCACATTGATGTCCAAGGAGAGTGTCGCAGAGTGTTACGGGGGACAGTGGAAGGTGTCCATCCAGGGCATGATGCAGAGGGCAGAAGCAAGCAGAAACAGGCAATATGAAGGAGTTGAATGCTACAGTCTCCTTTTCCCCACGATGTCAGTATCAGCTACATGATGATGGAGACAACCCCCAGGCCATAGACTCTGACGCCACCAGAGTTCCACCAGAGAGTGTCCATGACTCCCGTGGCACAGAATCAGTGGCACCAGAGCCGGAAGGGGATGCAGTCTGCGATGAGGCCTGTACAATGACATGAAGTCTGCAATTGACAAATCAAGAGCCAGTTCCAACTGTGTGTCCTACTCGACCGCAGTGTGTGCCGGAGGCAGCGGTCAGTGCGGGGCAAGCGATGTGCAGCCAGCTCCTCCTGGATTTCTAACACACAGCGTTGAAATGGCATGTGGAGAAGATTCCTGGTTGACGGAGGCGGAGGCACCAGAGCTGAGCGGGTGTCTAGCCAGCGACGATGCCGTGTCCTGCCTGTTACGGACTGTATTGGATTGGTGTGAGGCCTGCTGGACCGCAGTGTAGGCCAGAGGCAGCGGTCAGCAAGGGCCCACAGACACCTGTGGTCGGAATGCTATGCACAGAGTTGGTGGCACCACCGCGAAGGGAGTACACTGATTTAGACTCTCCATTAACATGTGTACTCTGCCATTGTGTAATCAAGACTCAGTTCCAAATGTGTGGCCTACTTGTCCGCTGTGTAGGCCGGTGGAGTACGTCAATGACAGAGGAGTACTGCGAGCCTTGCCCGCGGAGGCCGTGGTAGTCTGAGGAGGCTGCCAAGCTCGAGGGCCTCTGGCTTGGTGCGAGCGCAGGCACGTGGTGGGCCCTCTTGGGGACACGCCGGTGTCGGCAGGTCAGCAGTGAGGCCTGGATGCGCACGGCCGGGCGGAACTGGTTCGGGGTCCAGCTGCCCGGGCTGCGGCGGACGCACAGGATCGTGGCGACACCGCTCTCGGCGACGGCGTCTGCCTCATGGCGGGGTGGGAGGCGCTGCCCTGGCAGACACGTTGGGCATTCCAGAAGAGAACCACGCCCAGAGCTACGTGCTTTTTATTCACACCCCTACGCTGGCCTGGCGTACACCGGGCTAGCCCACTCCGCACACGCTTGCAGGGGGGGACGTCACAGGCTACATTTCCGAGTCATTCCCCACTGCCTGGGGTGACATGGTTGCGTCCACTGTCCACAACACTACCACCACCAGCAGTATATGTCGACATGGATATGTCTGTGGTCTGCATACTGCAGTCTGTACAGCACTTCCACGCCACACTTGGCATTGTGTGCATTCTCATTCATGGGTCACTTGCCTCCTTCACACGTGCCTGCTTCCCACCTTTACCCGCATACTGCTATTGTGTGGCTGAGGTGCCATGTCGGTGATGGCTCATGTACATGGCTAGCCCAGGTTTCCGCAGCACGTTGTGCAGTCGTGTCTGGTGGGTGGGCATGTTGTATGTGTGTTTGTAACGTGTGCATTCCCAGGGTTGTGAGTTGCATGATTGTGGATTTGAGGTGTGTGGTGTGTTCATTTGGTACTTACCAACGAGCACTGCATTTCCGTAGGTGCCATCCTGGAAGCGCCGGTTGATGATGGACTGTCGGAAGATGTATGAATCATGCACACTGCCTGGGTAGTTTGCGACGACATTGGTGAAGAGTCCCCGGTGGTCGACTATTGCCTGCACATTGATGGAATGCGTGTGCTTTCTGTTGCGGTAATTGTGTGCAGTGTCGGCAGGGGGCACAAGTAGGACATGTGTGCAGTCAATTGCCACCAACACGTGCGGAAAGCCTGCTATGGCGTAGAAGCCTTGCTTGGTCTCCAGTTGTTCCTGCGCAGTGTGGGGGAAGTATAGGTACTGGGGTACCAAGCTGTTGATGGAATCCAGGACAGGTCTGAGGAACTTGGATAGGGCTGGCTGTGAGACTCCTCTGACTCTGGCAGTTGTTGGTTGGAATGTCCCAGAGGCCAACAGGTGCAGCACGGCCAGCAGCTTTGTCTGAGGTGGGATGTTGGTTGTCCGCTGTGTTGGTACCGTCAGCCTGTGGGCAATGATGGTCAGGAGGCGGAGGATGGTTGACCTTTTGAGTCTGTAGTGGGCAATGACATTCTCTGGTGTCAAGTCTGTGAGGCTGGTGCATTTCCTGAAGGTCCGCTGTCTTTGTCTGCGCTGCCTCCGTGGTGGTCCGGGTGGGGGGGGGGTTGGGAGGGGTCCGGGGGGGGGGTGGCGGACCTGGGTGTGGTGGTGGTGGGTGTTGTGGCCCTGTTGGGGCTCTGAGCTGCATGATGAGTAGCTCCATGGCATCTGTTGTTCTTCAGGTGTGGCTGTGGGCTGGGCTCCCTTTTCTGGTGCAGGTTGTCGTCCGACTTTGCACCAGGTCAGAGCAGGTGTTAATTTCCTGCTGCTAACGCGCCTTATCGCATGTTTTGTGATCTTATCGCGGATCTGGCTGGTCGTTGAGAATGTTGCGTTGTGGTGTTGTCGCGGATATTTGCACGGGAACGCCTACTCTGCATATCATTAGCATTAGTTGCCGGGGTCATCTGTTGCGATGTGTTTTGCGGCTGCTATCGCAGGTAAACTGGTGATATCGGCTCTTTGCACCAGCTTGTGAATGGGGCGATGAATTTATCACGGCTTTGGCTGCGATAAAGTGCCGTTAACTCGGCGATAGTTCCTTGAGAATATGCCCCTGAGTCTATAATATCATGAGTATGTTGGAATAGGTCTCGTCATTCACTTGACCAAATTGTTGCCTAGGAATGTTATTTTTCAGAAGTGTACGGCACATGTACCTGCCGAGAGAATACAGGTAACAAAAGCGTTGAGTAGGACACATTTACCTACCCAGGGAATACAGATAACAAAGGCATTGTGTAGTGGCAATTGTACTGCAGCATAGAGAGATTCAGCTAGTTACAGCGGGCCTCATGTACCGAGCCATTTGCAAATATAAGTCTGATTACACTTGCAAATGGCTGGATTTACGATTTTAAGATATTCACATTAGCTGACCTTGTACTTGTAACATCCTTTTACACAAATGTAATGTTATTCCGCAGTGGTTTAATATTACATCTAAATAAATCCCACTCTAGGGATCGGGAGGGGGACTTTTAGAGCAGGGTTTTTCTGGTAAATTTGGGAACACTCACAAATTTGATTTTGTGGCTACTCGCACTCCTCTTTGACTCCTTCCCAGCTTGGAAATGGATGGAGATTTGCTCCTGTGAAGGGCAGGAGTATATCTCTTTCAATGATGGGAGGGGGAAGGAAAACCCTCAAAACTGAAACGAGTGCAGGTGAAAGAGTGTCTCCATGAGGCAAAATATTTTTGCAGTGGATCAAAAAACCTGAAATCAAATATTTGCCAATCAAGGAAGAGGATTTCAGCATTTGGAATTGTGTAACTGGTAGATATAGGAATCCAGAAAAGTTTGACATTGTACGCGAGAGACCTACTTTTGAATTTTTTTATATATTCATTAGTCTTAATATTGCACCCATGCAGAATGTACTCTTGTGAAACAGGTTATTGAGTTCTTTGTAAATTTGGTGGGTGGGGCCAATATCCCTCATGAGGGGGCGGAGCTTCAGAGAATAATATAAGATACAGAAACACTTCCAAGAGGATTTGGGCTCCTGTGTACAGCTAACGTAATAATTCTTATCATGCTTTAAATTCTCTTCTGAATATAATATTGCAGAATTGCACAAGTTAAAGAAGTGGGCTACAGAGGAGCAATATTTTGTTTGAAACATCTGAGAAAACAAGCCCTCTCCTGTAGGCACGTCAGTTATTTTATATGTAAATAAATCAACAAAAACTTTATAAATAGGCTGAACAGCTGAACCTCGAAGAGCTAACAGAGTGGAGGCCAGTGACAGGCATTGGCTGCAGCAAGTTATTTTCGCTGTTAGTAAACTCTGCCATATTTATTCAGCAAAATGACTGCACACCGGAAGCTGCTCTCTGTGGGAGCAGCTTTCACACTGGTAAGCTATATGGTATTGATCGGTCTGGCAGTACATGTTTTCCCAGTGTGGATTACCTTTATTTACCGAAAAGTTCGCTTCTGGTTTCCTGTAACGCTGAAACGGGAGATGAATAACTCACGTCTGTGCCTTTCCTTGTTTGTCTTTAAGGCCTCTGCTGCTGATGCAGGCTCAGTACAGGGTGGGTGAGCGGACTGATTACAATATGCCTTTCTAGAGTGTGAGCAGATTGAGCTCTGCTCTCTCACGCATATGTGTGCAATGTCTGTGTGGCTGATGCACAAATGAAATGGAAGCCTTGTGTTCAATTCACAACAAGCATTTGCAATGCAATAGGTCTCGCAACTGCGAGTTTTGGAGCTATTGGTATTGTAAATGGTATTGTAAATGACAATGCCTTTAATTTATGTTGTACAAACCAAAACATAAATAAAAGGCATTGTCATTTACAATGCCAATAGTTTAAACTTGCGTAAATGCGAGACCTATTGCTTTGCAAATGCTTGTTTCAGGAGGATTCCTCCTCGCAGGCCCCCAAATACTGTTTCGTTTCTTCACTGTGCCAGTTTGTTGTCCCGCTCCCACATGCACTCCGGACGTTTTATTCGCACCCTCCCAACTGTGAAGCATTGTTCGCTTCCTGTCCAAAAAGTGCTTGCAAAGGTGCAACATTGTCACAGTGACTGGTGGGTTTGAGAGGGGTACTAGGTATGTCCAGGAGGGTAGCATCTTTGCAAGATTTTCTCTGTAAGTGCTGATCCCATAAATGCACTTTAACTTACTGTGTATACATTTATCTTATGTAGCTATCCCCAAAATGTGACAGGGGTGGGCCAGTGCTCAATTTGTAAAGAAATAATTGCCAGGGCTCTCGCCAGGAGGCCACTGCAGCTTGCACCACCCATTGCCCCTGTCAAAATTGCCATTACATTACCTGCACAACTATTAATCATCAGACTGCTACCAGTGTGACAATTCAGACTGTTAGAGGCCTCCACAGCTATAAGAATGGTTTGGGCTGCAGGTATCTGTTGTTTTTAATGTATAATGAAATAATAAAACTATTGTTCTGCTTATCTCTAAATCACACAAACAGCGCCACCATGTGGCAGACTGTGATAAGTGCCGATGTTGACAATTAATTGCTGGTGTCGAGCACCGTAAACTACTGCCTCAAATTAAGCACTGGGTGGGGCCCTCCTGGGTCTATGTTAGACATCCCTCGCTGAGGAGTTTGACATTCTGAAGTAATCTGGGGGCCAGCAGAGCCCCGATAAAATGCAGGGAGTATTACTGCCCCAGAGTGCACCTTGTGGGGGCAGCTACTGAGTGTTCCTGAATGGAGAGACCAGCTGATGTACCAGGAGAGGATGTGCCAGGAGGCGGGAGCTGTACCTCCTGCAATGGAAGCCACCCCCTTCCAGATTCTTCTAGCCAGGGAGGTAGGGCAGGGAGCCTAGGAAGAGCACTCTAAGCTCGCTCCCCCACTTGGTGATGGTGTGTCAGAACACATAGTGACTTGAGAAGTCTGGGTGTAGTACATCCCACTGGTAGTTTGTGTTACGGACTTATTCCTAGACATTTAAACTCACATTTAACCCTGAAGTATGAGACACCCTGCATTGGAGAGTTTCAGTGAGGAGCAGTTGGCAAAGTGGTGACACTTAATAATAAAAAAGTCCCTTGTATTGTAAAGCAATAAGCAAATATAATGCACCAACTTGACACTTGTACGGTGTTCCAACAGTGCACATGTAACACCTTAAGCACATTTTATGAATGTGATATATCACCCTTATAAATCATCTGTGCTTCAGGAGTCATTATATGTGTATAAGGATCAAAACTGCCACAGGCACACACATCACACACTCACACAGTTATCTACAAGCATCAGACATCCACAAGCATCAGGCATCAGACATCCACAAGCATCAGGCATCAGACATCCACAAGCATCAGGCATCAGACATCCACAAGCATCAGGCATCCACAGGCATCAGACATCAGGAATCAGACATCCACAAGCATCAGACATCAAGCATCAGACATCCACAAGCATCAGACATCCACAAGCATCAGACATCCACAAGCATCAGACATCCACAAGCATCAGGCATCAGACATCCACAAGCATCAGGCATCAGACATCCACAAGCATCAGGCATCAGACATCAGGCATCATACATCCACAGGCATCATACATCCACAAGCATCATACATCCACAAGCATCAGACATCCACAGGCATCAGACATCCACAGGCATCAGACATCCACAAGCATCAGACATCCACAGGCATCCACAGGCATCCACAGGCATCAGGCATCCACAATTATCAGGCATCCACAATTATCAGGCATCCACAGGCATCAGGCATCCACAGGCATCAGGCATCCACAGGCATCAGGCATCCACAGGCATCAGGCATCCACAGGCATCAGGCATCCACAGGCATCAGGCATCCACAGGCATCAGACATCCACAGGCATCAGACATCCACAGGCATCAGACATCCACAGGCATCAGACATCCACAGGCATCAGACATCATCAGACATCCACAAGCATCAGACATCCACAAGCATCAGACATCAGACATCCACAGGCATCAGACATCAGGCATCCACAAGCATCAAACATCAGACATCCACAAGCATAAGACATCCACAAGCATCAGGCATCATACATCCACAAGCATCAGACATCAGGCATCATACATCCACAAGCATCAGCCATCAGACATCATACATCCACCAGCATCAGGCATCATACATCCACCAGCATCAGACATCCACAAGCATCAGACATCCACAGGCATCAGACATCAGACATCCACAGGCATCAGACATCCACAGGCATCAGACATCCACAGGCATCAGACATCCACATGCATCAGACATCCACAGGCATCAGACATCCACAGGCATCAGACATCCACAGGCATCAGACATCCACAGGCATCAGACATCCACAGGCATCAGACATCCACAGGCATCAGACATCCACAGGCATCAGGCATCCACAGGCATCAGGCATCCACAATTATCAGGCATCCACAGGCATCAGACATCCACAGGCATCAGGCATCCACAATTATCAGGCATCCACAGGCATCAGGCATCCACAGGCATCAGACATCAGGCATCCACAAGCATCAAACATCAGACATCCACAAGCATAAGACATCCACAAGCATCAGGCATCATACATCCACAAGCATCAGACATCAGGCATCATACATCCACAAGCATCAGCCATCAGACATCATACATCCACCAGCATCAGGCATCAGACATCATACATCCACCAGCATCAGACATCCACAAGCATCAGACATCCACAAGCATCAGACATCAGACATCTACAAGCATCAGACATCAGACATCCACAATTATCAGACATCCACAGGCATCAGGCATCCACAATTATCAGGCATCCACAATTATCAGGCATCCACAATTATCAGGCATCCACAATTATCAGGCATCCACAATTATCAGGCATCCACAGGCATCAGGCAGGCATCAGACATCCACAGGCATCAGACATCCACAGGCATCAGACATCCACAGGCATCAGACATCCACAGGCATCAGACATCCATAGGCATCAGACATCCACAAGCATCAGACATCCACAAGCATCAGACATCCACAAGCATCAGACATCCACAAGCATCAGACATCCACAAGCATCAGACATCCACAAGCATCAGACATCCACAAGCATCAGACATCCACAAGCATCAGACATCCACAAGCATCAGGCATCCACAAGCATCAGGCATCCACAAGCATCAGGCATCAGACATCAGGCATCCACAAGCATCAGGCATCAGACATCCACAAGCATCAGACATCCACAAGCATCAGGCATCATACATCCACAAGCATCAGACATCAGGCATCATACATCCACAAGCATCAGCCATCAGACATCATACATCCACCAGCATCAGACATCATACATCCACCAGCATCAGGCATCCACCAGCATCAGGCATCAGACATCCGCAAGCATCAGACATCCGCAAGCATCAGACATCCGCAAGCATCAGACATCCACAAGCATCAGACATCCACAAGCATCAGACATCCACAAGCATCAGACATCCACAAGCATCAGACATCCACAAGCATCAGACATCCACAAGCATCAGACATCCACAAGCATCAGGCATCCACAAGCATCAGGCATCAGACATCCACAAGCATCAGACATCCACAAGCATCAGGCATCATACATCCACAAGCATCAGCCATCAGACATCATACATCCACCAGCATCAGACATCATACATCCACCAGCATCAGGCATCCACCAGCATCAGGCATCAGACATCCGCAAGCATCAGACATCCGCAAGCATCAGACATCCACAAGCATCAGACATCAGACATCCACAGGCATCAGACATCCACAGGCATCAGACATCCACAGGCATCAGACATCCACAGGCATCAGACATCCACAGGCATCAGACATCCACAGGCATCAGACATCCATCAGGCATCAGACATCCATCAGGCATCAGACATCCATCAGGCATCAGACATCCATCAGGCATCAGACTTGAGGCATCAGACATGAGGCATCAGACATCCACAATCATCAGGCATCAGACATCCACAAGCATCAGGCATCAGACATCCACAAGCATCGGGCATCATACATCCACAAGCATCAGCCATCAGACATCATACATCCACCAGCATCAGACATCATACATCCACCAGCATCAGGCATCCACCAGCATCAGGCATCAGACATCCGCAAGCATCAGACATCCGCAAGCATCAGACATCCACAAGCATCAGACATCAGACATCCACAGGCATCAGACATCCACAGGCATCAGACATCCACAGGCATCAGACATCCACAGGCATCAGACATCCACAGGCATCAGACATCCATCAGGCATCAGACATCCATCAGGCATCAGACATCCATCAGGCATCAGACATCCATCAGGCATCAGACTTGAGGCATCAGACATGAGGCATCAGACATCCACAATCATCAGGCATCAGACATCCACAAGCATCAGGCATCAGACATCCACAAGCATCGGGCATCAGACATCCACAAGCAACAGACATCAGACATCCACAAGCATCAGACATCCATCAGACATCCACAAGCATCAGGCATCAGACATCCACAAGCATCAGGCATCAGACATCCACAAGCATCAGGCATCAGACATCCACAAGCATCAGGCATCAGACATCCACAAGCATCAGGCATCCACAAGCATCAGGCATCCACAAGCATCAGGCATCCACAAGCATCAGACATCCACAAGCATCAGACATCAGGCATCAGACATCCACAAGCATCAGGCATCAGACATCCACAAGCATCAGGCATCCACAATCATCAGGCATCAGACAGGCATCAGACATCCACAAGCATCAGGCATCAGACATCCACCAGCATCAGACATCAGACATCCACAAGCATCAGACATCCACAAGCATCAGACATCAGACATCTACAAGCATCAGACATCAGACATCCACAGGCATCAGACATCCACAGGCATCAGACATCCACAGGCATCAGACATCCACAGGCATCAGACATCCACAAGCATCAGACATCCACAAGCATCAGACATCCACAAGCATCAGACATCCACAAGCATCAGACATCCACAAGCATCAGACATCCACAAGCATCAGGCATCCACAAGCATCAGGCATCCACAAGCATCAGGCATCCACAAGCATCAGGCATCCACAAGCATCAGACATCAGGCATCATACATCCACAAGCATCAGACATCAGGCATCATACATCCACAAGCATCAGCTATCAGACATCATACATCCACCAGCATCAGACATCATACATCCACCAGCATCAGGCATCCACCAGCATCAGGCATCAGACATCCGCAAGCATCAGACATCCGCAAGCATCAGACATCCACAAGCATCAGACATCCACAAGCATCAGACATCCACAAGCATCAGGCATCCACAAGCATCAGGCATCCACAAGCATCAGACATCCACAAGCATCAGACATCCACAAGCATCAGGCATCCACAAGCATCAGGCATCAGACATCCACAAGCATCAGGCATCAGACATCCACAAGCATCAGGCATCATACATCCACAAGCATCAGACATCAGGCATCATACATCCACAAGCATCAGCCATCAGACATCATACATCCACCAGCATCAGACATCATACATCCACCAGCATCAGGCATCCACCAGCATCAGGCATCAGACATCCGCAAGCATCAGACATCCGCAAGCATCAGACATCCACAGGCATCAGACATCCACAGGCATCAGACATCCACAGGCATCAGACATCCACAGGCATCAGACATCCACAGGCATCAGACATCCACAGGCATCAGACATCCATCAGGCATCAGACATCCATCAGGCATCAGACATCCATCAGGCATCAGACATCCATCAGGCATCAGACTTGAGGCATCAGACATGAGGCATCAGACATCCACAATCATCAGGCATCAGACATCCACAAGCATCAGGCATCAGACATCCACAAGCATCAGGCATCAGACATCCACAAGCAACAGACATCAGACATCCACAAGCATCAGACATCCATCAGACATCCACAAGCATCAGGCATCAGACATCCACAAGCATCAGGCATCAGACATCCACAAGCATCAGGCATCAGACATCCACAGGCATCAGGCATCCACAAGCATCAGGCATCCACAAGCATCAGGCATCCACAAGCATCAGGCATCCACAAGCATCAGGCATCCACAAGCATCAGACATCAGGCATCAGACATCCACAAGCATCAGGCATCAGACATCCACAAGCATCAGGCATCCACAATCATCAGGCATCAGACAGGCATCAGACATCCACAAGCATCAGGCATCAGACATCCACAAGCATCAGACATCCACAAGCATCAGCCATCAGACATCCACAAGCATCAGACATCAGACATCCACAAGCATCAGGCATCCACAAGCATCAGGCATCCACAAGCATCAGACATCAGGCATCAGACATCCACAAGCATCAGGCATCAGACATCCACAAGCATCAGGCATCCACAATCATCAGGCATCAGACAGGCATCAGACATCCACAAGCATCAGGCATCAGACATCCACAAGCATCAGACATCCACAAGCATCAGCCATCAGACATCCACAAGCATCAGGCATCATACATCCACAAGCATCAGACATCAGGCATCATACATCCACAAGCATCAGCCATCAGACATCATACATCCACCAGCATCAGACATCATACATCCACCAGCATCAGGCATCCACCAGCATCAGGCATCAGACATCCGCAAGCATCAGACATCCGCAAGCATCAGACATCCACAGGCATCAGACATCCACAGGCATCAGACATCCACAGGCATCAGACATCCACAGGCATCAGACATCCACAGGCATCAGACATCCACAGGCATCAGACATCCACAGGCATCAGACATCCATCAGGCATCAGACATCCATCAGGCATCAGACATCCATCAGGCATCAGACATCCATCAGGCATCAGACTTGAGGCATCAGACATGAGGCATCAGACATCCACAATCATCAGGCATCAGACATCCACAAGCATCAGGCATCAGACATCCACAAGCATCAGGCATCAGACATCCACAAGCAACAGACATCAGACATCCACAAGCATCAGACATCCATCAGACATCCACAAGCATCAGGCATCAGACATCCACAAGCATCAGGCATCAGACATCCACAAGCATCAGGCATCAGACATCCACAGGCATCAGGCATCCACAAGCATCAGGCATCCACAAGCATCAGGCATCCACAAGCATCAGGCATCCACAAGCATCAGGCATCCACAAGCATCAGGCATCCACAAGCATCAGACATCAGGCATCAGACATCCACAAGCATCAGGCATCAGACATCCACAAGCATCAGGCATCCACAATCATCAGGCATCAGACAGGCATCAGACATCCACAAGCATCAGGCATCAGACATCCACAAGCATCAGACATCCACAAGCATCAGCCATCAGACATCCACAAGCATCAGACATCAGACATCCACAAGCATCAGGCATCCACAAGCATCAGGCATCAGACATCAGGCATCCACAAGCAACAGGCATCAGACATCCACAAGCATCAGACATCCACAGACATCAGGCATCAGACATCAGACATCAATCATCATACATCAGGCATCAGACATCCACCAGCCACGTGTGCACTCACTACTGTCACAGAGTACACGGCGTGCACGACATCGCAGCCGAAGAGGGAAACGTGTTGCAGGACATGTTCAAATACCATCAGCGCGTCTTAAAGCGTCTAAACCGTTTCACTCAAATCTATTGTTCTTCAGAATGCAGGAAAACACCAATATATGTTTTGGCGGGATATATATACTCTTTATCTACAATGATGAAAATACTGAGTCCCTTTTACATTCCCACACACACGGCATGTCTGCCTTCACACACGGCACAGACTTCCCTGGATAAAAGCATGGATAACTATAAACTTGGCTTGTTATTTAAAAAGGCGGGCGAGGGCTTTTGAGCGTGCAGCAGCAGTCCTTATGCTGATGTGAACTCCGGTGACAGACCTGGCCGCGAGGACGAGTCTCTGGCAGACGGAGCCGTGAATCACCGGAAACCGAGGCTGCCTCGGGGGGC
This sequence comes from Calotriton arnoldi, assembly GCA_963921515.1. Taxonomy (NCBI): domain Eukaryota; kingdom Metazoa; phylum Chordata; class Amphibia; order Caudata; family Salamandridae; genus Calotriton; species Calotriton arnoldi. The sequence continues at coordinate 299,306 of CAWUFW010013321.1, forward strand.
GGGTGACACGAAGCAGCTCTGGGGGCTATTCCGCAGGGGCGCGGGGGCACATGAGGCTTTACAGGCACTAAGTGGCCCCCATCCTTTCTCTCCACGCACACGTGCTTCCTGTCTCAGGGAGACAGTGGAACATGTAAAAACCCTCGCCCACAGCGAACAAGTAGCCTGAGCATAATATTCACCTTCCAGAGCTCCCTGCGGCACCTCCAATGCTGTACTGCTGAATTTGGCCAACGAGAATGGCAGCAGGGGTGCTCCCCGTCAGCTGCAAGATAAAGCAACGAGGAAGCACTGAAGTGGATGCCTGCTTGTGCCCCGGGGGGACTACTGAGTGCACGCTCGAGCCCGATAAAGCAACGAGGAAGCACAGAAGTGGATGCCTGCTTGTGCCCCGGGGGGACTACTGAGTGCACGCTCGAGCCCGATAAAGCAAAGAGGAAGCACAGAAGTGGATGCCTGCTTGTGCCCCGGGGGGACTACTGAGTGCACGCTCGAGCCCGAGCGTATGAATGCTTTTACCGAGGCAAGTTAATCGCACTTAGCCCAGCATCCATAACAGACACCGAGCCAAATTAACAAGCCCTGTCGAGTGCGCCGTGAGCAAGAGACGCCGTGCGCGTGCACATCGGCTGTCCGGGCAGCTGAAATCGTTTTGAGCGACGTCAGTTGCGTGGCGCATGGGCGGCGCATGGAGCGCGCGGCCGGAGGTGTCCGGGGCTCCCGTGAGCTGAGGGAGCCCCGTGTGTTGGAAAAGTGAGGCGGGAGCCCACCCCGCCTTCGTGAATGCCGCATGGTGCGGCCGGAGCAAGATTCAGCGCTGAGTCCCCACAAGAGCCGGTGAGTGGGGTTGAGCGGGAGGCATGCTGGACGCCGCGCCTGGACAGGACATGTGCACGCGTATGGTGCGAGCAGGAGTTGTAAAAGACGCGAGCCGTACGCGTGCACATCTCCTGTCTGTTAAGTTTGAGCACAGACAGTCTATGTGCACGCGTACGGCTTGCGGCATTGTTACAACTTCTGCTCGCACCATACGCGTGCACATCTCCTGTCCAGGACTTGCCGTACGCGTGCACCTGTCCTGTCCCGCATCGGAGCAAAAGTCGGCAACAATAGATCTCGCATAGCGGGCAGCGCTTTGCGCTGCATCGCTAGGCGAGACCTAAAAAAGTGCATCTACATCAAAACATTTACACTTACGATTGGAGTGGATTTACACAATTCTAGAATTCTCAAAAATGTACAATAGTAGTCTGGGAAAACTGCAAAGTTGGAGCTGCGCAGGAGTCTTCACATATGTAAGAAGCAAAACATTCACAATTGTATATAGTGTAGAGGGTAGTAATAGCTATATAAATGCAATTACAATTACACATTTGTAAATCCTTGATAAAGAATATTTGCATATGCTAAAAGTTCCGTGTTTTTCCTCATGCACAGTCACCAAATCTGGGGGTGTCCCCTGCTCATTCCCACTGTAGGAAATTGGGTTGTTGGTTGACTGGAGTGTGAGCCCTGGTCAAGCAGCAACCACAATCCTTGTCAGGGTGAGACACAAGCCAACCCTAAATTAACCTGTGCTCAACCCCCTGGTACGTGGCACAGAGCAGTCAGGCTTAATCAGGGGGGGCAAATATTTATTCAGCATTTCAAACAAAAAATAAATGAAAACGCCACACAAAAGGAATTCCACACCAAAAGAGCTATTTTTAATAAATAAAACAAATCTAAAATGTCAAAAATCCAATTAGTGGAACTAGAGACATGCAATTTTAAAGACTTCAGGAAAAATTGGGTTAAAGAGCACAAAGCGCCAACTCTCGATATCTGGACGGGGACAAAGTCACAAGTTCAGGCCAACTACGATGGAGCGTTGGCCGTCTACAGGGACCCAGTTAAGCCCGCTGAACAAAGTACCCTAAATCCTGGTTTGAAGAGCGTTGCAAGGATCTGCGTGGAAGATGTGTCGTTCGACCAAAGAGATACGTCGGTTCTGAGATGCGTTGAGGGTGTTCTGTGAGGTCCTGTGTTGTCCTCAAGGATCCCGTCATCGAGGGGTGTGAGGGCTTCTGCCGAGAATGCATCACACAGTCAGGGTGATGCGTCAGTTCTGATGAGTTGCAAGGCTACGATGGGTATTCCATCGTCATCGTCAAGGCTATTGTTGATGAGGAATGTGTGGGACTGCACAAGAGGGTGTGTCGCACAGCAGCGGTTTCAATGCAGTGACCAGGTGTGATGCGATGCAGAGTCTTTGCAATGATTGCGATCCACGCAGTAGCGGCGTTGCATCGGTTCTGTTCGGGGTTGCGCTCTGCAGCAGAGGAGATGCGTGGGTTCTGCTGGATCCACCGAGGCTGTCAGGGCACCTTAGGCCCACTTCACAGGGCCTAGGACAGGGGTGGCACCACTTGGCAGGATAGACCCATAGATGGAAGAATCCAGGTGCAGATGCAAGGTTATTGAAAGTCTGTTGAGTGCCTGAGGCGAAGCTTCAGATCAGGAGGCCAGCTGACTATTCATTCAAATCACTTTCGCGTTCTGGGTTCAAGAGATGCAGTCCCAGTCCTTCCCACTCAGGCAAGAGAGCAGCAGGCAGTAGGTCAGCACAGCAGGGCAGTAGTCCTTCATAGCAGCAGTCCAGCAGAGTGGCAGTCCTTTCAGCAGCACAACAGTCCTGCTTCCTGGCAGAGTATCCACAGGTCCAGAAGTATACTGAAGTTGTGGTGTCTGAGGTTCAATATTTATACCCAGACCTGCCTTTGAAGTGGGAGAGAAAGCTTCTTAAGGTTTTCCTTTGAAGTGCACAGGTGCCCTGCCTCCCCTGCCCTGGCTGCTGTTGAACTACAGGGGGGCATGAAGCCCTTTGTGTGGAGGCAGGACCCAGCCTATTCAAGTGTAAGTTGGCTTGTGCCCAGCTCCTCCCTCCCATCTTGCCAGTGATGGCACACCTAAGCTTCCGATTGTGCATGGCTGCCTAGGAGGATTACACAAAGCCCAGCTGTCAACTTCACCCAATCATGTGACCCAGAGACAGGCTGCAGGCACTAAATGTCTAAGGCAGGAATTTGCCCACTTTCTAAAAGTGGCATTTTCAAAATTGTAATTTAAAAATTCGACTTTACCATAAGTTAGGATTTTCAATACTATTCCAAAGACACCAAACAATTTGAAAATTACAGCTTATTAAATGTAGTAAGGTAACTCCAATGTTATCCTATCGGAGAGGTAGGCCTTTCAGTGGTGAAAAATTAATCTTAAGAGTTTTTGGTTACCCGTCCATGTAAAACTAAAAAGTATATGTCCCCCTTTTTTAATACATTGCACCATGCTCTCTGGCTGTCCAGGGCCTAGCCGAGTGGTAACCTACATGTATTAAAAAGGAAGGTTTTGGTCTGGCAAAAGATTTATTTTGCCAGGTCGAAATGGCAGTTTAAAACTGCACACACAGGCTGCAATTGCATGCCTGAGACATGTTTAAAGTGCTACATAAGTGGATGGTACAATCGGTGCTGCAGGCCCACTAGTAGCATTTAATTTACAGGCCCTGGGCATGGGTAGTATCACTTTACTAGGGTCTTACAAGTAAACTAAATATGTCAATTGGGTATAAGCTAGTTCAAACATGTTTTAGGGAGCGAGCACAAGAACACTAGCACTGGTTAGAGTCCTAAGGACGGCAAAAACGAAAACAGCAAAAAGTGGAGGGTAAAGGTAAAATGTTTGGGGGTGACCTGTAGAGAGAACCAGGTCCAACAATCACCATAGATATGGATTCTCTAATCAAACCCAGAGTGGGAGTTTGGCTTGAGCAAAATTGTGAATACCCAGAAACTCAAAATGTTGTGTCTAAGTAAGTCCTGCCCTGAAATGTCCACTCCCCGCCATTGAGAGCAGAATTAATTCCAGGTAACTTTATACAAGCTTGGAGGAACATTACCCAAGTGTGAATAGAGTAGCACGTGCAAATTAACATTTTGTGCACTGTTACAGTCAATTAGACCATGTAAATCATGCTTTGTGACTTGGGCACAATATGTTTACCCCTAAGTTAGGGGAGAGGATATGGCTTAATGGCCAGAGCTGACAACTGTGGAACTGGGAAAGTAGGTTTGAGTCTCAGTGTCAGCTCAACATCATGTGATACTGGGCAAATCACTTAATCTCCCGTGCCTAAAAATAAAAAAGAATGTGTCCTTGTGTAATGTAACTGGTGCTCATGTAAAGTGCTCCAATACCTTCGGGTTGAGTTTGCGCTATGTAAAACAGAAAAACAAAATCTCCTTTTTCATAATTCACAAAAATCTCTAGATGTATACCTTCAAATCTATACATTTTTCTCAGGAGGAGAAACCTCTTCTTTTACATCCATTATAGATGGGGTTATTTGGGGGTTATTCACAGCTGATTAGCTCACTTAAGTCAGCCTGTTTTGGCAATATGCATGTAACCCAGCAAAAGGCAGCAGTAGGCTGTGCAGGGTCAAAGGCAAGCATACAGTCAATAATGATTGGAGAGAGAGGTTGGCTCTGGGAGTGGATACAGTTATATTACTCCAGTTCCTGGGTGAATACATGGAGAAGGACTGTTGCCCTTTTTTTAATGCTTTTTTGCCTTCAGTCTGATGGTATGTGATGCAGATGTGGCAAGAGCCTTCGAACAAAGTTAGCTTTTTGGCCAGAGCGATGGGGTGCTCCTCGTGACAGCGCTATATAATGGATAAAGTATCCCCTGCTGTACATTATAAGGATATTTCAAGTCACTGAGGAGTTACATAATCATATAGAGGAATGAGGCAGAAGGTTATGGAACTCTGAGGTGACTTGCAATAGCCTTGTCATGTACGGTAGAGGCACTTTAGCCCATATAATACATGTTCACATCATCACCTTTCACACAAACCACTTAAAACCTTGGTGCTTTGCTCTTACATATTAAAGAGAGAGCATGTTTACAGACATGAAGAAGAAAAATGGAACCTCTAGGGAAAAATGAAACACATCAAACAACAGTTACATATTTGTTGCAAAAAGATATCAGAAACAGTTCAATACAAGTGTAGAAACATGCAAAAAGATTCTAACTTTTCTATTATTATCGAAAGAATCTAAAAAATACTCATATTCTTTATGCTGGTAACTGTAAACTAGAAAAATAGAGCAGAAGAAAGAAAAGCAATGTTTAATTTTCATTGCTTTAAACAGCTTCTCTGTGACCTGGCCTGCCTTTCACGTCGGCTGCTGGCTCTGGCAACAGGCATTGTGATGCCAAAGTTTGACTGCAATAACTTATTACAGTTGAGTAGTGTGGCAACTGAGTGTGTCACAAGTTGCCAATTATATAAGAGATAAAGTACCCCCTGTTGTACATTATAAGGATATTGCAAGTCACCGAGGAGTTCCATAACCACAAGGCTCCTTAATAAGGTTTTGGAACTCCAAAGTGACTTACAAATATCCTTCTCATAATACATGGTAACACCATCATTTCCCTCAAACCTCTTAAAACCTTGGTGAATAGCTCTTTCACATGAGAGAGTGAGCATGATTGAAAACATGAAAAATACAAATAAAACCTTAGTGCAAAATGAAACGCATCAAAAACCTGTCAGATATTTCTTGCACACAGATATTAGAAACAGTTCAATACGAGTCAGTTAAAAAAAAAAAAAAAAAGCTGCAGTAGCTCAGAATGTGTAGACGGATGCGGAAAGATTCTAGCTTTTTTCTATCTCAGGAGTGCGAAAATGAGTATATTCTCTTTGCTTGTCATTGTAAGTTATTAAAATAGAGCAGAAGAAAGAAAAGCAATTCTGTTTCTTTGCTTTAAACAGGTGCTTCAATTATGCATGCTCCATGACCTGACCTGCCTTTCACCTTGGCGGCTGGCTCTGCCAGTAGGCATTGTAATGTCAGAACACAACTGTAATAACTTATAAAAGCCACTTCATCCGCGACTAGGTGCGTCTCAAGTTGTCAATTATAAAGAAATTAGGGACTGATGTTTACAGAGGGATTACAGAATCCCATACATTATACATACATGTGTATAGTGGGTTTAAAGACAATTGTCAAGGTATGTGAATATGGATAGTCACTATATTTGCAACAACCACTGAATACCACTGTCTTCAGAATGCCAATTTTAGCCGTATTACCGTAAACAAACAACTCTAGAAAATTAATGGGATTTTTCACAGTTAGCAATTAGATTTTGGAGCATAAAACACTAGAAATTTCAAGGCCTGCATTTTAAGTCTGAAAATTCAACACGTGGAGCTCCCATAATATCGACAATAGGTGTGCTCTTGCACAGTGCTGTGCCTGCCATTTCCAAATGCTGTAAAAAATAGGTGTTACTATTTCCCAATTTAATGGTACTTAATTCGCTCACCTCGGCAAGATGGTAGGTATCAGCCTCGCGTGGATTCAGATGCAAGGACTGCAGATCATTAAATGTCAGTCATGATAGTTAGTCCCACCGAGCCATCTCGCTAGCGAGTTCTCAAATTGATTTGGGAATATGGCGAGGTGTCACTGGAAATGTCATTACCTGAACATTTTCAGCAGGCAAATATTTTCCATTCCTTAGTTTTGCACATGCTGCAGCCAATATCCCCTATAATTTGTATTTATTTTATTTTTTATTTAATGTTTTACAGTGCTTTTATCCAGGGGTCTGAACCAACACAACAGTAGTACAAAATAGCGAAAACACATTAAGGGCAGCCCAATTGTTACATTAACAAGTAGACAAAACAAAGGCTTACTTAATAATTTCTTAGAATTTCCCATGTTAGGAGGAGATCTCACTGATGCAGGAAGTTGATTCCAAAGGAGAGGAGCCAAGAGCCCTAATGAGAGAAACTTGAAGCACAAGGAGGATGCGGAACTGACAGGAGACACAAGGGACCAGACCCAGTGACCCGCCGCAACATAAGGAGGAATCAAAACACACAGATGAGGAGGTGCCAACAAGTGATAACATTCCCACACAATGCACAAAATTACAGCGGGAGCAAACCCATGTAAGTGGACCAATATGCTGTTATGGACTGTCTTGAGAGAGGAACACATGCACTGGGATTCGATTGAAGAGGGGGAATGAGATATTTATGAAACACAGACATAAAGATGAGCTGTAGTTAAGTCGAGATGGGTCCAATGTTTGTAACTATTGATGCAATTTGCAATGCAAACCCAGTGAAGAATTAAACACAATAAAGTTGCGAGACAAAAAACGAATAAGGACTAGCAGCAGGAGGAAATATGGGCCATATTACAGATAGTGCCCCGGGAGTGCCCAGATGTACTAAGGCTTTTTGCGGTTGAAAAGGGTCTAAATCGCAAAACCGGACCCTTTGTGGCCTCAAAATGGCATTTTGGTATGCACCAAACACAAATTGCGATTTAGTAATATGTTAGAGATTCTCAATTTGGGTTTGTGACTACATACCGAATCAGTATTTGAAAGCGGCGTGTTTAGGACGGCCTATCCAATTAGCGATTTGGAATGGGAAGTATTCATGTTTTGCCACCGAAATCTGTTCACAAAATATTAATATTTTACGGATTACACAAACGTAGTGTTAACCCATTCTCAATGGGAAGGGATAGCCAAGATTAAGCAGTGGTCCCATGCTTATAAAACCTTCCATTTTTAAAAAATATTTTAAGGAAAACATTTAAAAGAAAATGATTGCTACATTTTAAAACAATCACAGACATGCAGCCTATTTAATGCATATTAATAAAGTAGGTTGGATTGCTACCTGCTGCAAATGGAGATTTTGAAAATCAACCAATTATACAAAGGTCAGTTTGCAAAAATAGGAATGGATTCGGAAAAAGTTGGGGTGCAATTTACAACCACTTACACCAAATCGAGTCTTAGTACATCTGGCTCTTGGTGTTTCAGTTTGCATGTTATAGGGAATTGTGAAGATATTTGCAAAAGGGGATGTGGAACAGGTTACGTCACAGTTACCGTTAGACATAGGTTTCAATGTGTCATTATTACAAAGATTACATAAATTCAATAATGTACACTATGTACGTTTCTGCTTCAGTGAGGGGCAGAATCAGGTGTGTGAAGATAAAGCGAGTCATAGTAGTATGGTGTTTTTTTAAAGTTAGGAGTGATAGTACAAATCTTAGGAGGGAAAGACCTTTCTAATCGGACATGACAAAGGAGAAAGGGTTTTTTGTTTTTCTTTCCTGAGTTCACTGTAATTTTGAATACATTGATCATCTGTATTACAAAAGTAGTACAATATCCAGTCTTTGCACCAGCCACTCGACTTCCTCAAGCAACTCAATTTATAATCCACAACGTTGTCTTAATTTTATGACCTGTTTCACTTGGGTTGACTGTTCTAGTAAGGATCCCATTGATTCATCTCTGATTTGCCTTGATTAATCTTACAACTTTCGAGTTCTCCGTAGGTTGAATATTTCATGTAGATTCTATGCCATTGACAAGAGCTTCCTATTACAGAGATTCAAATTATCTGAGTAAACATTGTCTAAAAATGACTGATTCTGATACACAAGTGGAACAGCCTTGTCATCAACACTGAACTGTACTGCAAGAAGTTGAATACCAGTGTAACAGCAGTGGTGCCAAATAGCATTTCTAACTTGTTCACCAGAAAATCATGAATAAATCCAAAAGTGAATTTTTCAGGACCATGTGGGCCAACAGTCAATCATAAAGTGACTTTAAAACCTTTATTGAGTTCTCAGGATATCCAAGGAGACTCGAGACCTTTTTTTAAAGAATTACCAATACATGTGGTCAAAAGACCTCTCAGCATCAACCATCATAATAGAAAGCAATAGTTTTCTGTAGCTACATGATCAAAAACATGGATACATCTGTGTGTCAAGTGAGACAGATACCTGCCTACGAAAAGCCACACTGCTCAATTTGTGATTTATAGATCCTATGACCAGCTTAAATCTATTAGGCAGGACTTTTGAGAAAATCTTAATGTCACAATTCGGGAGGGATAGTGGGCAGTAGAAGAAACATTTCCCAAGATATTTTTCTTCCTTTTGAATGATAGTGCTACCATCTGTTGCTAGCATTATGGTGTAAGCACTGTTATCGAAACAGAATTACAAAATGCCACCATGTAAGATAAACACTCATCTATCCCAATCTTGTAAACTTCCATTGGAGCCCGTGAAGGCTCCGCTGCTTTCCCCTTTTGTCTGATCTTGTTCAAGTTCCCCTTGGCAGTCCCACAAGTCCAACAAGAGTCAGTATTAAGTAGGGTCACTCTGTGCATCTTTACTAGAGTACAGAGGCTGTGAAGCACAGCTCTCTGCACCAAATACCTCATATTCAAATTCACTCCGGTCCCATCAACTTCTTTTTTTTTCTTTTTACTTTTTTTGCATATATCTCTTCACAAGATGTCAGTAAGATAAATTCCCAGCTCTTGACTTCTTCGATGTAATCAGAAGTGTGATACCCAATGAGGTATATTTACAAATCGCTATCGCCACCACAACATCACTTTCAGTGACGTTGTCATGGCAAAAGGGGCCTTGTCTTATTTACAAGGCAGCGTTAACCCACTTAACGTGGCTTAACGCTGCCTTGTAAATAAGGCACCCTTTCACGCTGTACTTAGCGTGAAAGGGGAGGGTAATGGGTGTTGCGGTGGGCGTTCCACCCCAACACCCATTGATTTTGACGTTGTCTCCTATTTACAAGGGCAGAGTAAATAGGAGGCAGCGCTAAAATTAAGACCAGGGAAAACACAGGGGGAGACGCAGGGCTGCACCATATTCTAGTAAATATGGTGCAGCCCCGCGTTTCTAAAGTGACAAAGCGTGTCGTTAGCCTTCTTGGCTTAATGACACGCTTCCCCACTTTATTGTAAATGCCCCAATGTGTAATGCAAGTTCCCCATTTTGTTTCTCATGAAAACACATGCAGTTTTAGAGGATTGTTCAATACTTTGACATACAGTGAAGCTACGTTCAGAGAGCTACTTATGAAAAGAAGTTCAACATTCTATTTTCATATGAACATTTGCATACTTTCATACTGTCAACAATAATTTTCAAAACACTTAAAAATATATAAACCATGCCGTTATAATGTGCACCTCATCTATAACAGAAAAGCATGCACCCACGTCTGCACTATAACACTAGGGGATCAGAACAGTACTGAATAGTAGAGGACAAACATCTTAAAAAGAAAAGCGTAATGACAAGATTTCTTCATACCTCTCACTTTCTTCTTAAACAAGAAACTGCTTCCTCTTGCCATGACATCCTTACCGAAATCTCCATAGACTGTACTTTTATGTCCCTGCCAATTAAAAGTCTTTCATTCAGATCCCTGGCTCTCGTAAGGAGCACATTCATTACACTTTCATCACAGGAAATTTCAAAAACCTCAGCATATAATGACAGGCTGATCTGCTCTTGGTTTGGGTGTGTATTATGTTCGGGATCTACTTCTAATATTTTATTGAGAGAGAACTTAAACCTATTTGGCAAAGTCCTCTTTGGAAACTCTGTCCTCCAGATGATCTGCTCTTTAATTGATTGACCCCAAATTTTCTTCTGTCTCGCTAACATTTACTTTGTAATGCATTTGCTTCCTCTTTTAAGACCAGGAAGTGGAATTATTCAACCTGGAGACTTTTTAAGCAAAAAGGTTGAGTCCCTAAAATTA